>JAFEMH010002690.1:0-319717 GCA_022495995.1 Adenophora triphylla var. japonica
CGTGCTTGAATCTAAGATCGGAGATGGAAGCGGAGAGGGAAAGCAGACAGAAGAGCTTGAGTTGGAAAAAACCAAAGGCTGGAGGCTGAGCACGGTCCAGCAAACTCTGAAGGAGAGAGGATGCCTTCTTGCTCGAGCTTGCATGATCGGCATCGGCTTGAGAGAGAGAAAGAAAGCCGAGAAAGACCTCCCGAGGCTACCGTCGAGAAAAGCTGCTAAAGATGCTTACAGGCGGCGGTTGAGAAGTTGGCAGGGGGATGAGTACTACGATGCCATAGTGTCTTGGGCCCAAGATTTTCTTGAGGTAAACGGCAAAAAGACATATGGCCCGTCGCGCGCAGCTTGTAGATCAGCGACCCACCGGTTACCATCGAGCAATTAGCTCGTTGGTATCTTGCGGAGTCCCAATATGACATGTGTACGGCTCGTAGTGGTCAGCTTCGCTTGTTCCTTACGCTTGAAAACGATCTTGCTTTCGTTGCTCGAAGGATGAGGAGGATCCACTTTAGCGAGAAGTGGGAAGCTCCCTGTTGCCTTGACGGGAATTTTGATGTGGTCTTGGCGGAACTCGACGATGTCGAAGCCATGCCCAAAGTGGCCGAGCAAACATATTGAGTCGGGTAAGCCTTTGGAGCCTACGCGAAACAAAGAAGAAAATGGTGAAGGTCGAGCTTCCATTGACGGCCACACAGGCTGCTATACGGCTTGGGAGCTCTTAAATTATTTGTGAATGAACAAGTTCCAAACAATATTTTTGTTTTTGCTTCAACATTATTCGAATGCCTTGGCCGGCGGTTTTTTGGGAGGCAAAATATTTTTGTAAATTAATTTTGTTTAAGTCTTAGCCCGTTTTGGGAGACTTATTTCTATCGTAGGTGACTTTTGTTTCCCGAATGTTGTATGCTTTTCATTCCATATTGTATGTCGAGCTAGATGTAGATAATATAAATGAGTCGGTGAGCTAGTGGCGACTCGATCTTGTTGGTTTAGTCGACCTCGGACTTGATTAACTTTTCGTGAACGAGATTGACCATAAGTCGAACTGTTCATACCCTTTGAAGCGATTAAGAATCGAGGTTAGTCGGAACGAAGTCGATTAAGAGTCGGACTTGTTAAGTGAACAAAGGCGATTTAGAATCGAGCTTGTTGGAGCAGAGGCGACTAAGAGTCGAGCTTGTTAGAACGAAGGCGACTAAGAGTCGGAGCTAAGATGAGCTGGCTAAGAGTCGAGTTAAGATGAGCGACTAAGAGTCGAGCTCATTAGAACAAAGTCGACTAAGAGTCGGACTTGTTAAATAAACAAAGGCGATTAAGAATCGAGCTTGTTGGAACGAAGGCGACTAAGAGTCGAGCTTGTTGATGTTAATGTAACACTATGCTTGATGGAATGAGGCACTTTTTATTGAAGTAGGAAATATGCTTACATCAACTTGAAACTAGAACTTAATACAAGCTCGAACTTTGAAACTGAAAACTAGAAGTAGTATTTGATGAGGTGAGTAGCATGCCAAGGATGTTTCAACTCGTCACCTCCAGGATGAGCTATCATGTAGGTTCCTTCTTTGACGACTCGAGTGACTACATAGGGACCTTCCCAGTTAGGAGATAGCTTGTTCTGCTGGGTCCTTCTACCCGTTGCTTCAATCTTTCTCAATACATAATCTCCAACTTGGAAAGATCTTGCTTTGACCTTCTTATCGTGGTAACTCTTAGTTCATTTGCTTGTAGTTGACCATTCGGAGGTAAGTACATTTCTCGCTTCTCGTCGATCGAGTCCCCGGGAGTCGATCAACTTTGTTGGTGTCATTCGATCTTGATCAAAGAAGGTCACTCTAGCGATGGGAATGCGAGCTCGGCGGGTGCCAGCCTCGACCCATATGTGAGAGCAAAAGGGGTTTCCCCGTAGGCCCCAGTGGTTGTACGAGGCGCCCCGAAGAGCAAGGGGAGTTCGTCCCGACGGTGTTTAAGTCGACCTACGAGCCGGTCTTGGTGAAGATAGAACAAGTTTATTTCTTTGCTTCGACTTGCCCATTTCCTTGAGGATAGGCGACGGAAGGATTTCCAATGTTTGATTCCCTTTCGCTTCATCTACGTTTCGAAAGTGCGGGAGAGCGTAACCCATTGTCAGACACTATGCCTCGAAGAAATCCAAATCGACACCAAATGAAGTCGTGTATGAAGTTGATAGCATTCTCCTCGTGATGCGAGCTAGTGGTTTGGCCTCAACCCATTTGGTGAAGTAATTACATGGCCGGCTATCACATACTTGCGGTTTCCTCGGGCGGGAGGGAAGGGTCCAATCAGTCGACGCCCCACATGTCAAATGGCGAGCTGCGATCACGAGTGCACTGTTGTAGGCACATGGGGAAGGTTGGCAAACCTTTGGCATTGATCACATTGCTGAACAAAGTTGTGAGTATCAGCTCTCATGTGTGGCCAGTAGTACCCCAAAGTGATTAATTTGTCAGCTAGAGTCCTGGCCCCCGGGTGTCCACCGCAAATTCCACTATGCACTTCGTGTATTAGTAGGGCGACCTCTTGAGGATGGATACACTTTAGCAATGGTCGAGTGTAGGATCTTCTGAATAGTTCGCCTCCCTGAATCACATACCTCGGAGCTTTCTTTTTGATAGCTCGAGCCTTCTTCTCGTCATCTGGCAGCTCGTCACTTTCTAAGTATGCCTTCATTTCCTCGATCCAACACTTCTCCTGAGTCCAATTTCTTGAGGGGTCATCTATGCATTGAATTTTTACTCTTTCATAAGCTGGATTCTCGAGGAAGGAGATGGGCTCCTCATGTGGCTCATCTGAAGTAGCTAGTTTCGAGAGGAGGTCAGCCAGCTCGTTATCTTCTCTTCCAATCCTTTGAATCTCCCAGAATTCCAAGTCCTTTATCAGCTCTTTCACCAGGTCGCAGTATTTGATCAATGTGGCACTGAGCACCTCATACTCGCCTCTGACCTGGTTGACTATCAACTGCGAATCACGGTAAGCCATGATCTTAGTCGCTCCAAAACACTTGGCATACTCGATAGGCTGCAATCGAGGCTTCATATTCGGCTTGGTTGTTGGAAGCGTCAAATTTGAACCTTAGCGATTCCTCGTAAACGAGTCCCGGACTACGCTCGACCAAGACAATTCCGGCTCAGCGACATTTTTGGTTGTGACCCGTCTGAATAGACCTTCCCAACAATCGACGGGTAGAGTGATGGCGACTTTGTGACTCGGCTCTTTCCCTTTGCCCTTTTCTTTTGGAGCTCGCTGCTCGTCATCTTCCTTGGTGAACGTAAGCTCGACCAAGAAGTCAGCGAGCTTGAGCCTTCAACGCCTTTCGAGGTCGATACTCAATGTCAAATTCGGTGAGGGCAATTGACCAATTGAGTAGTCGACACTGAACTCTCCGGCTTGTGCGGTATTTTTCTTAAAGGAGCATTGGTAAGAACCACGATTGGATGAGGCAGAAAATAAGCAGTAACTTTCTTGAAGCTACGACTAGAGCATAGCGACTTTCTCGGCGTTGTAATACACTGCTTTCCACATCGATAAAGCTTTGCGATATAGTACACGAGCCTTACGAAGCCCTTCATCCTCTCTAATCAATACTGCGGCAAGCGACTTGTCTCCTACGAGATAGATACACAAATAAAGTCTCACCGATCGTCGAGACTGCGAGCGAGGTGGAGTAGCAAGATAATCCTTCGATTGTTGGGAACGACGAATGACATTCGGTCGTCCATTCAAAGCTTTTCGTCCCCCTCAACGCTTTGAAGAAGGGGAGAGATCTCTCTGGCGATTTAGATATGAAGCGACCAAGAAGCGCTACCCTTCCGTTAAGTCATTTGCATCTCTTTGACACGGTAGGAGCCTTCATGTCGACTAAAGCCTTTATCTTCTCACGGATTAGCTTCTATGCCTCTTTGAGATACCATGAATCCCGAGAACTTGCCAAAGGCGGCCACTCCAAACACACATTTCTTTGGGATTGAGCTTCATGTCGTTTGCTCGTAAATTGGCGAATGTCTCCTTTAGGTCGACTACGTGACTCCCGGCCTTGGTTTTAATGACCATGTCGTCAACGTAAGCCTCCATATTTCGACCAATTTGTGAGGCAAAGACTTTATTCACCATTCTACTGATAAGTTGCACCCGCATTCTTCAAACCAAATGGCATCATATTGTAGCAGTAGATGCCCCAGTACCGCTTGAAATGCTTTGTTTGACTATATCATCCTCGTGCATCTTAATCGGTGGTAGCACGAGTAAGCGTCGAGGAAACCGAGGGTGGAGTGACCGGCCAATAGAATCAACTAGCTTGTCGATCCTTGGAAGGGGATAAGCGTCGCTTTGGGCAAGCTAGATTGAGAGTAGTGAAGTCGACACACATCCGCCATTTGCCATTTGATTTCTTCACCATGACCACGTTGGCCAACCACGTTGTATGAGTGGCCTCTTTTATTATCCACCGCACTTTCCAAAAGTTTTTTGTACCTCAGCTTTTATTGCTTCCTCCTCTGTCGCGAGCAAAGCTTCTCAATTTGGGGTCTAGGCTTAATGGTCGGGTTGACTTCGAGCCGATGAACGGCGACCTCCTCCTTGATTCCCCTCATGTCCCTCTACTCTCCATGCGAAGACATCACTTGCTTTCTTTGAGTAGCTTGATAATTTCGCTCGCTCCTCAACCGATAAGCGCTTTCCAATTTGAATTTTTTGGTCGGGGTAGGAAGAGTTGGTAATGATGACTCTAGCTCATCCACGACTTCTAGCTCACGGTCCATCTACGAATTGTAGAGTCTCCACTATGATCTCCCGACCTTTTGTCTTTCCTCGGCTCCCAAAGTGTGGAGCCTCCTCGCCTATCGTATCATCAAGCATTTGTGTGACCTTGTTGGTAGGGGCCCCGAGTTATTGTCTATCCTGGAGGCATAGGTCTCCTATGACGACTTGATCGACCATAACTACATCCGAATCGACCTCGGTGGTGTTAGAGTGACGTGTCGACTCAAGCATGACCTCGTCATTTGAGCGATAGGTCGACTCTACCACGTCGGTGATTGTTGACGGTCGGGTAGTTTTGGTGGCTGACGAGACAGGCTTCAAGTAACCACCAGGCGGTCTCAATCTCCGGCTCCCTTTTCTTTCTTTCTCTCGAACATGATCCCGAGATAAGCACGAGCCGTGCCTTGTACGCAACCCACTCCAGCGGGTGTGGGGAACTTTACTCGGTGAGGAATTGATGCTTTACCATTCCAAGAGCGACCTGTCCGGGAATTCCAAGTATGGCGGCATAGTCACTATTTACATCAATTACGATAAATTGTACCTTCGAGACAATCCTGAGGGGGCGCTGGCCTAGGTCTACGTCGAGCACTATCTGTCCTTTAGCATCAACTCGGTGGTTGGTGAAGCGCTCCAACCTGCCATCATATCTCTCCAAGTTGCTCATCATTAAGGCCCATTTCCTTGAAAGTTTTGTAAAACAAAAATATCCTTGCAGGCCCCGTGTCGACTAAGAGTCTCGCTCGTCGTACATCCATCAAATGAGACACAGGATGACGAGAACTTGCTCCCTAGCCGCCATATTTGTTGCCAATTCGTGGGGGTAGCAGCTGATCGCCTCATCTCTTATTGCTCTCCTTGGAGGCACATGTGGGGCCTTATTAAGCTGGAATCTCTTGTGCTTGATGGCCGTGTTGCTTGCTTGTTCGGTGATGACCCCGCATTCGATGCTAGGGTTTGTCTAGGTCCTTGTTGCCCACCACCGTGGCTGCTCACCTCCCCGGCTTGAGGTCTCTTCACATAAGCTTTCGAGTCTCCACCGCTCGACCATTCTTCCGGATAATACGCTTTAATCCCAAGCAATCTTACGTGAGATGACCGGTGTCTTTGTGGTAGTCGCGGTACTTCTTTGTTGTCCCTCCTAAACTTGTTGCACTGGATTCATTGGGGTGGAGGAGCCGGTTCGACGGCGTTCAAAATCTCCGTTCGACTCACCAGTGAGGAGTGAAAGCTTCGGGCACCTTCTGCAGTCGCCCTAGTTACATTCTTTCCATTTTTATTGTTCCCCCATTCTTGTTGGAGTCTTTTTATCGTCGCCGACTTCAACCTTGGGGCTCTTACCATTCTTCTTTTCTTTTCCTTTCCTCGGCAAGAGCGACGTTATACACCTTTTTCAAACAACTCTGTCGAGAGTTGTGACCGTTCGGATTTGTGAGCTCGTAGTCCATGTCTTCGAGGAAATACCACTTCGGAAGCAATTTATTACCTCTCTGCACGTGAGGTCTTCCTCTATCTTATCAACCATTTCTTTGAACTTGGTGAAATAGCTCATCGAGCTTTCATTCTTACCACTGCACCAAGTTATTCGGATCGTTGACGGTTATCTTCCGAGCTCTGCGATCGAGAAGCGGTCTAAGAATTTTGTTACGAAGCATGCCCAAGTAGTGATACTACCAGCGGCCAAACCATTGAACCAAGTTAAAGGCCCGGTAAGTGTGCTTAGGAGAGCTTTGCACATGTTGTCGTCCTCATTGGCGACAAAACACATAGTGGCTTCCGAGATGTGATATGTGGCTCCTGGCATTTGTCGACCCAGTACTTCTCCGAAGAGGCAGCACCCGAAAGTAGGAGGAGAATTCGACTATCTCGATTTCTTTGGAAAAAGGTCGAAGAGCAAAGTCAATTCGTTCAACCTTTCCCGTCTCTTTTTCTTCTCCTCTTCCCATTGCTCAAATTTCTTTTTCATCAACAACCATTCTCGGCATCGGGTCTCTCATCTCCCTGGAGGAGCAAAGCATTCGACCTCCGGCCTTCACTCCTAGGGAGTCACCGCCTACTCCTCCCGTCTCTGTGGAATTGGCCCTCTACGATCGAACCGGGGATCTATGCCTGTTACTTCTTTGAGGCGACCTGCGCCTCTCGGCGAACGAACATGGCGACCTGCGCCTGTCCTCTCTTGTAGGCGACTGCGCCCATTTACTCGTCTCTTTGAGACCCCGATCTCTCGAGTTCGCGCCGGAGAAACATGCACATTTCTATTGGGCACATTAAGCGTGTCCTTAAGTCGACCGAGCCTCCTGCTCTCTATTTACATTGAGGCTGGCCCTCGTGTCGTTACTCGGCACATGCACGATGGTAGGAGCTCGCCGAACTATCTGTTGTCACCATTCTCGTCCCACACCTTCATTTGGCCTCATACTCCTAGCCTTTGTTGTCCATTAGAGACCCGGGAGTACGATCCACTCTTTCGGGCGCACGTCGGCTGCTCTTGCCTCTTCCATAGCTATTAGGTCGGCCAAAATCTGGGCCCTCTCTAACATCATCTCTTTCTTGCTCATAGGGTTGGTGGAGGGACACCGCCTGTCCAACGTTCACCCTGAGCGGTTGGACGTTTAGGAGGGTGGAGCTCCTTGCCCATCCATGTGCCTTTGCCTCTCCTTGTGTCGCAAACCCCGCCATCAACGATACTGGTAGAGCGTGTGGCTCTACCATGAGGACGATTTGGTGGGGGAGGAGGCAAATTCAAGTTTTCAGCATTTGCATTTGCATTAGTGTTGTTGTTGTTCACTTCTTCATGCCCAAGTGAAGCCTCAGATACGTGTCCGTCCGAAGTCACCATTGTTGCGGAGTTGTTAAAAATTTCGAGGTCAAGTTGAAGCACGTTTCCGACGATGGAACCAAACCGATGCTACAGAAATGTGCTTATCAATCTTTTCTCCACGTGGCGGGGTGATCACCCGGCTCGACTTGACACAGCAGAACCCACGACTAGCCGGATGTGTCTCCGGCGAAGACGCTCGGGCGTGAGAAGTAAGATTACCGTTGTTTATAGCTCAAAATGTATAGAATAATGAATTCGATAACAAAATGGCGATTACCTTTTACCGTTTGGTAGTGATGAAGTATTTATAGGCAAGAGTGATGTATTTGTGGGGAGGCAACATGTCCTCCGAGATTATAGCGGCAGTTACTTGGTCGTGGGCACGTGTCTATAACGGTCCCTGATTTGTAGGGATGTAGTTGTGAGCATTGATTAACCAAATGGCCGGCAAGTGTCGGTCGTCATTGGCCGGGAGTTAGGTCGAGGTCGCCGCTCGTGGAATGGTCGACAGGCCGGTCGGAGTAAACATGGTTCGTACCCGAATTGTAGCATGGATAATGAGGTCGGACTAAGTTAGGTCGGGACCTGTAAGTCGGACCATGGGCTTAGTCGACTGATGTGTGAGATGGGCCGTGGGCCTTGTTCTGATTGGATCAGTCTCATTGAGAATGTGGGTGCCAATGTTATCTGTGATTGGGCTTTTCTCGCTTGGCCCAACTCGACACTTTTGGTATGTTCAACGCTTTTTAATTTTTTAAAAAAAAAATGAGTAAAGAATTGAAAGTGGGTAGAAGATTAGAGGAGAGAGAATGTAAAAGTTAAAAACATTCAATAGGAGAGAGAATGAGTGGGAGGAATAGTAAGTTAATGATTGATTTTTTTTGTAAATATGTTAAAATTATAAGGGTATAATGAATGATTTTTTTGTAAATATATAAATATTATGAGGGTATAAATGTCCGAAACACTGTTCACTTCTTTCCATTTATGGAATGTTTCATTTGAAGTGGGACGTCCCAAAAAGAAAAGTGGCTCAATTGAAGTGAGACGGAGGGAGTAATATTTTAGACTTTTTTTATTACTGATATTTTTTTCAAAAAGGTATATAAAAAAAGAGATAGAAAAAAACTAAACAATTTAAAGTATATAAAAGAAAAGAGGGACGAACTATCCTTTATTTAATTTTATTTTTTTATTGACTAGTAATATTTTAGATTTTTTTTATTACTGATATGTTTTTCAAAAATGTATGTAAAAAAGGATAGAAAAAAAAATTAAACAATTTAAAGTATATAAAATAAAAAAAGGACGGACTATTCTTTATTTATTTTTATTTTTTATTAACTAGGAAATAATATTTTAGACTTTTTTTATTACTGATATTTTTTTACAAAAAATTATATAAAAAATATAGAAAAAAACTAAACAACTTAAAGTATATAAAGAAAAGAGGGACATACTATCCTTTATTTATTTTTATTTTTTATTAATTTTTATTGACTAGGAAATAATGTTTTAGACTTTTTTTATTACTGATATTTTTTACAATAAGAAATATAAAAAAAGATAGAAAAAAACTAAACAATTTAAAGTATATAAAAGAAAAAAAAGACGGACTATCCTTTATTTATTTTTATTTTTTATTAACTTAAATTATATAAAAGAAAAGATGGAGGGACTAAACAATTTAAATTATTATTTTTAATTTTTTTTCTCTTAATTATTACTATTATGTAATATTCAATTATCAATAATATTAGTAAACATTTATTTCCATATATGGTAATGATTTAGGATAACCATGAAGTTTAGGATATGTAATATAGGGTTTATGGTATAAGATATATAATAAATTGTTTAGGGTATAAGGTATATGATAAATGGTTTATGGTATAAGGTATATCATAAATAATTTATGGTATATGGTATATGATATAAGGTTTAGTGTATAGTGGTATATACTATAAGGTTTAGGGTATAGGGATATATACTATAAGGTTTAGGGTATAGGGGTATGGAAGGAGATGATCAGGGAGGAGTGTGCTTTCATCTTGACCAGGTAGGGTTTAAGCTTTATCGAACTAGAGCTTCCTGTAGGAGAGAATCTGGGTGATTTGGAGGCAGACGACCAAAGGGTTGTTTGTTTCCACCTTTTCCACGAGCTACTAGACCACTTAGTCTTGTTTTACTTTAGGGGGCCAAATAAACCTTCATTCCTTAGAAATAGACAAGGATTTCTAGGGGAATCTAGGTCGCCCTTAGGTAGGTCACTTGAGTCTGTAACTAGGACTGATTCCTCTGTTTCTTCCAGCTCTACAGATATGTCGACCCAGGCTTCAACGAGCTCTTCCTATGGGAGAATAATGAATGCTTTCTGCTCGACAGTTGTTCCAGGTCGAAACGAAAGAGGATATGTTGCTCCCAGGCCAGTTGGGGGGAAGAAAAATTCACAGTCGAGGATCAACATTCTTTATAATTTCTGTGAGATCAACAGGGACGAGTTTCGTCTTACTCACTATACTGATAATCAGAGAAAAGCTAAAGAGTGGGCATATTGGGCCCTGAACCCCTCTAAAGTTGCTTTCTACTACGGCTAGTTCGAGGTCGGGCTACACCTTCCACTTGACCCCTTCATTTGTGAATTATTGGCATGCATGGATCTTGTTCCCATGCAGTTAGGAGCAAATAATGTTAGGGTCTTGGTTTGCTTTGCCATGGTATGTAGGTTCGTCGGGTACGAGCCTTGTATGAAGGTGTTTAGGGAGTTTTTCAAAATTGTGACAGACAAGAAATCCTTAAGGATTAATACCCCAGCTCGAGCTAAAGTCCCCAAATTATTCATCAATTTGCCCGGAAAAGTAGTTGGCTGGAACACGCACCTGATCTTAGTTGAGAGCCGAATAGTTGGGAATTTCCATTACCCAATGATGAATCAAGAGTACTGGGTCCCTGACTGGCATGGTGCTTTATACAAAAGGTTGGTTCGGGTAGCTCGCAGGAGCACTATCAATTGATTGACACTGGGGTCGAATAAAGATTATTTCATCCAAGCTGGGATGATGCTCGAAGGGATTGGACAGTTAGCTCCCTTGGTTCCCATAGTTCGTAGCTTTAGTTAGTCTGACTGGGTCATTCATGAGAAAAGTAGGTTTGAGTCCCAGTGTCATTACTCCAAGAAGGCTCCTGATTATTGCAGGAAGCTCGATCATTATGGCGGTTAAGTATTCACTAGCTTTCTTTTTATTCGTCTACTTTCTTTCCTGCACATCTGTATACTAACTGCTCTTTTACGTGCAACGGCGTGTGTTGAGTATGCTTCAACTTTGGAATGCACGGGGCAGTCCCGAGATGTCTTGTTGGCTTGAGAACGAGGAGCTTAACGGGTTCCGATTAACCTGGAGCGGGCCAGTTAACGGATTTCGGTTAACTTCTAACGGATTTTGGCGATCCGAATTTGGGTACTTACAGTTAGCCCCTCAGCTACGTCACTTCCGAAGGAGGTGGGGTCGTTGAAAAAAGATAAGGATCCTAATCGGGATGCCTTACTTTGAAAGACCTGGGCGTTCAGCTGGCTGGACCCTTAGCGAAAGGATTCCTACGTATCCCGAGCGGGAATCAAGCCGATCGTAGTTCGTAGGTGCAAGGAGTCGCGTGTGGGGACCTTAACCTGAGAGAGACTGTTGGGAGGCGTCTGAACCTGAATGAGACTATTGTGAGGCGTCTAAACCTGGGATTTCTGAAACCTTTGAGGGCGTGTGGCGCCTCAGACCGGAGTTACTGAAACATTCGAGGGCGTGTGGCGC
The DNA here is from genome assembly GCA_022495995.1 of Adenophora triphylla var. japonica. Classification (NCBI taxonomy): domain Eukaryota; kingdom Viridiplantae; phylum Streptophyta; class Magnoliopsida; order Asterales; family Campanulaceae; genus Adenophora; species Adenophora triphylla. The sequence goes on from JAFEMH010002690.1 coordinate 11,401, forward strand.
CTCAGGCCGGAGTTACTGAAACATACGAGGGCGTGTGGCGCCTCAGACCGGAGTTGCTGGAACATACGAGGGCGTGTGGCGTCTCAGACCGAAGTTGCGAGGATGCATTTATCCTGAGACGAAGGCGTTCGTGCCTTGAGTACTGGACTCATGATGACTGCCAGGTTTATCCGCCGGGGATAGGGTGGCAATGATGGGAATGGTTGTGTTAAACTGGCGTTATTAACAACACAAAAGGATTGACGTTCTAACGACGGGGTCAGGAACGGGATGTGGTCTCGGGAGAGATTGACACATTGCTGGGGAAAAGCATCCAGAGTTCTAACGGGGTCAGTTAGGAACTGAGGGGGTTGATTGACGTTTTTTCTTAGACGAATGGTCTTAGGATCCTGCTGGGGAAGAATGTTCGGGCTGACGGCAATGGCCGAAGATGGATTGTTGTGCGGGCTTACCTTGATGGCCACTGAGGTGGGACGATCGGGCTTACGAATGGCGGCCGGGGAAGCGAGCGATGGTGAAAACCAATAGAAATTTTGACGTCGGGAGATGGAATTGTGACTTGTCGTCCGAAGACTGGACTGAGCGTTTGAATGTCAAACGTCGGTTTGGGGCTGGAATGAGCGTTTGAATGTCAAACGTCAACCTGAGATGTAAATGAGCATTTGAATGTCAAACGTCAACTTGAGATGTAAATGAGCGTTTGAATGTCAAACGTCAACTGGGCATTGAGAATTTAACGTCTGGAGACGAGCGTTAGTGAGAACTAACTGGGAATTTAACGTCTGGAGATGAACGTTAGTGAGGACTAACTGGGAATTTAACGTCTGGAGACGAGCGTTAGTGAGAACTAACCGAGAATTTAACATCTGGAGACGAGCGTTAGTGAAAACTAACTGGGAATTTAATGTCTGGAGATGAGCGTTAGTGAGGACTAACTGGGAATTTAACGTCTGGAGATGAGCGTTAGTGGGGACTAACTGGGAATTTAACGTCTGGAGATGAGCGTTAGTGAGAACTAACTGGGAATTTAACATCTGGAGACGAGCGTTAGTGAGAACTAACTAGGAATTTAACGTCTGGAGACGAGCGTTAGTGAGGACTAACTGGGAATTTAACGTCTGGAGACGAGCGTTAGTGAGGACTAACTGGGAATTTAACGTCTGGAGACGAGCGTTAGTGAAAACTAACTGGGAATTTAACGTCTGGAGACTAGCATTAGTGAAAACTAACTGGAAATTTAACATCTGGAGACGAGCGTTAGTGAGAACTAACTGGGAATTTAACGTCTGGAGACGAGCGTTAGTGAAAACTAACTGGGAATTTAACGTCTGGAGACTAGCGTTAGTGAAAACTAGCGTTAGTGAAAACTAACTGAGAATTGATCCTCGGGGGATGGGGTGTTAGAAAGGTCTAACTTGGGGGAAATTTTACACTTTTGGGGGCCAAAAGGGGTAAAATTGAAACTGCGAGAAGTTGAGGGGCCAAAGTGGCAAGGAATCTTTCTGCTGCAGAAAGAGTCCCGGCCGGACCCGAAGTTGACCGGAGTTCATTTCGATCTTAGAGGCGAGCGTGAAATTGGCCATTTCTTCCATTTATTCCGACGAAAAGGAGAGAAAAGAGAGAAGAAAACTCTTCCCAAATTGTGAGGTTTGCTCAAATTTGCAAGGGAAAATCAACATGGAGGGTGATTTGGGACTAATGGCTCATCATGGAAGGACCGATAACGAGAGAACGAGGTTGGTGCGGACCGTTCGAACCACCGTTCTTCCATTGAATCCGGCGGAGTTCTACCCGGCTCGGGAGACTCACAAATCCAAAGGAGGGATCGAAAGACAGGTAAACTTCTTCAAATTCCATTAATTTTAAGAATGTGCATTCTTTAAATGTTAGGAATTTGACTAGCAATGAGTTAGGAATTTTGGTGCCCGGATTGGGGCTTTTGACTTTGCTATGCGCCTTTGTCGAAATTGACTAGAGTGTAGTTCAATTGACACTATGGGTAGATGACATAAAAATTTTGGTTGCAAAATTCCATGCCTAGATGTGTTTTTCGAATTTAAAGTATGTTTAAATCGGGACGGAGTAAATTTTCGAAATGTTCGAAAGAATTTGAAAGTTCCGAATTTGACGGAGTTTTCGAAATGTTTTGAAAGTTTTGGGTTCGACGGAGTTTTCGAAATGTTTTGAAAGTTTCGGATTCGACGGAGTTTTCGAAAGGTTTTGAAAGTTCTGGGTTCGACGGAGTTTTCGAAATGTTTTGAAATTTCCGGATTCGACGGAGTTTTCGAAAGGTTTTGAAAGTTCCGCGTTCGACGGAGTTTTCGAAAGGTTTTGAAAGTTCCGGGTTCGATGGAGTTTTCGAAATGTTTTGAAAGTTCCGGACCGTTAATACTTCAACCGAGATGGAAATATTTTAGGAAAATGGGAACTATATCTGTGTTGCATCATTTAGATATGCGTTCGTGCACTCTGTTGATGTCGCTTCTGTACTTAACGTATTCTTGCCTTGTTCACCTGCAGGGGCGAGGGACAGTTGACGTTCACAACTTGAAGAGTCGGGGAGCCTTCGAGGCAGTTCGAGCACTGTGGGAGATACTCCCGGACGAGGCTCGGGACGGAGAGAGGAGTCCACGGCAGCTTGTGGTTGACTCCGGTTTGGCTGGATTTATTAGCGCGGTAGCCGCGGTGGCTGTGACGCAGAGGGCGAGGTCCATGTACGTAGCTCTGAGCGAGTACTGGTGGGACACGACCCACACTTTTCATTTCAGGTGGGGGGAGGTGACTGTGACTCCCACTGACTTTGCGGCGATCATTGGGTTGCCGACCTGGGGCAACGCTCTGGTGTGGGTGGACGGTTATACTCCAGGGCAGTTGTCGGAGCTGCTGGGTTTCGATATTACCGATGCTAGGGACTTAGGTATTCGGTACAGGCCGATGGAGACCCATCTGAGGAGAGGTATTGATGGATATGGGGAGGGGTCCCCTAGGATGACCGCTGAGCGTCTGGCTCGAGGGTTCCTATGGTTCGCGTTGTCAGCGACTCTGTTTCCGACTTCTGACACATCCTGTCACTTCCATTTTCTCGGGTCGCTGACTGATCTGGATGCCGTGAGGGGGTTCGCATGGGGGGAGGCTGGACAGGCCGAGCTCTACCACGCCTTGGACAGGTTCTCGCGGGGAGAGGAGAACACCTTGTGTTGCTTCTCATTTGCTTTGGATGTAAGTTCACGTCTTTTTCTCTTCCTTGTCTCATTTCTGTACTCGTATGTATCTGCTCTGTAGCTGACATAACTTTCCATTTGCTTGACAGGTCTGGTGCTTTGAGGTGTTCAGCCCGCAGCGGTGGGAGATTAAGGAGGCGTACCAGTCCTTGTTCCCGGCCATGTTGTCTTGGCAGAAGGAGGCGAAGAAGGCGGTGTCATCGAGAGAGGGTACTCGGCTATCATACGAGGAGGTGTCTCAGGCCCTGAGCTGAGAGTTCTCCGAGCGGATCCAGCTGACTTGGTGGAGCTGGATTCATGTCGGTGTGGTCCAGGTTGCTAGTGAGGTTACGCGTCGGCGGAAGGCTGGCGAGGTGGGACTTCCATTTGCGATGCGATGTATGCAGGGAGAAGGTGACCGTCGGCGTAATTCAGGATCCGCTTCCTATGGTGCCGGTGGATCTGCCTCAGCACATGCAGCATCCTTCGTCGATACCGATGGAGGAGTTGGAGCGGTATAGACAGGGCGTGTTCTATACCGAGTATGTCATAGCGGGCGCCGACTATGACACTTTCTTGAGGATGAGGCTGAGGAACCCGCAGGTGCAGCACAGGGAGGGCGAGGGCCCTGGATATCCTCGAGACTACCCGCTCCCACGCGCTAGGCTAGCGTACGAGGGGCTATATGGTTCCCATAGGCGGTTGGTGATCCCTATTCCGGAGGAGCCGAGACCTCAGTACAGAGCGGACCCTAATGCTTCGGTGAGTGCCTTTGATTTTCTGCATTTGATAGTAGCATTCTGCAAATGTTGCATCTGTACTTTATGTTGGTCTTTTGACGACTTTCCTGGTTTGCAGGTGTCTGGCCGTACGTACAATCAGGCCATGAGACAGTTGGACGGGTGGGCAAACTACGCTAGGAGGCTCGTGGAGTTCCTGAGGTGTAGTTCCCGGAGGAGTGTGGCTGTTTATGAGCCGAGGCCGTCTAGGCCGAGAGGTTCGTCTGCTTCCACGGCTGGTGGAGCGGACTTTGCGCAGGGATTTGGCCAGTTCTCGGGCGGAACGACGGGGTTTAAAGCTCGTCCTTCTTCGCACTCGGGGCACGAGCAGGGAGAGTCCTCGAGTTCACAGGCGCAGAGGCGGCCTTTCGCGTATTCCTGCCTGGAGGAATTCGGAGATTATCTGTTCTCGACGGATCCGGCCGCTGCGGAGCAGTGCATCGAGTGCTCGGATGACGAGCAGGACTCTTAGTAGTCCTCTTTTATCGCTTTCTTAGACAAAATGTGTGTATTGTCCAGAACAATTTGACTTGTATTAGTGTAAGTACCCAAATCCGGATCGTCAAAATCCGTCAGAAAGTTAACCGAAATCCGTTAACTGGCCCGCTCCAGGTTAACCGGAACTCGTTAAACTCCCGATTCTTTGTGCCAACGAGACGTCCGGGGACTGCCCGTGCATCCCGACGTCGAACCGTACTTAGCACGTGACATCTCACGTAAAAGTATGGCTTTCCACAAAACGCATTTTCCGGCACTTTCCAAGGCGTTTCGGACATTTCGATTTGTTATTTTAAAAACGGACAAAAGCGGGACCAGGAACGAACTCCCACACTTCGGTGAGTCACGGGACACGTGTCCTGCATGCCACCTCCCTCTAGTCACTCGTCAATCGCAAATCAAGGCCAAAAGACCAAAATACCCCTGATTTGCAAGCCAATCCGGCGGGACTCATTTGTGCAATTTTCTGAAATTGCCAGCAAGTCCCAGTTTCCAAAATTCCCAAAACCCACGAAATTCAGTCCAAGTCCGGCCGGACTCCTACTGCAATTTTCACCCTATAAATAGAAGTTGCTGTCAAAGGCAAAGGAGAATGAAAAAACACCAAAAACTCTCATACCCCACGGTCCAAACTGGTTTCCACCCCTTCCGAGCTCCCGTTTTGTCTCGATTCGCGTGAAACCTTCGTATTTCGATCAAATACGCACCCTACAACTTCGAAACAACCTTTCGAATAACTTTCCGTGTCCCGTGCACACCTCCCGAGCCAAAGGAGTCGACCCTAGCCATAGGTATAACTCCCTCTCTCTGAATCTTCCGTTCCGTCTCGGTTTACGCGCCAGTCGCTATAACTGTTTCGAACGTCATTGTCAAAATGTAGACGCCTCCGTCTAACGGGGTCCGATACGTTTTAGCCCCTCGATCCTCTTCTCTTTCCGTAAGAGAAGTAATCACGGGTTAAAACGGCGTTCCGACCCCGTTCCGTTTACTTTTACGTCATTTACAATTTCGAGCCGTTTGGCCTCGTTGATCGCCATTTACAATTCCGAGCCGTTTGGCCTCGTTGATCGTCATTTACAATTCCGAGCCGTTTGGCCTCGTTGATCGTCATTTACGATTCCGGATCGTTTGATTCCGTTGACACCGCTTTAAATACTGTCATTTACCAGTCCGATCCGTTTGGATTGTGATAGTATTTACTTTTCAAAAGTCCGAGTCGCAACCCGATTCGTCGATCGCATATCATTTAATACGCATTTTTCCCGTAAAAATCGTTAACAATGTAATGCCCGGTTCAAAACCGGAGTTCGTCCGTCGAACTCTCTTTCAAAACGCGCGAAATGACGTTCGGCCTCCGAATGCTCATCTTCAAACTAAAAGCCGCCATTTGACACTTAAAATCATTTAATACGCATTTTTCTCGTAAAAATCGTTAACAATGACTCATTTCAACTCAAAGTCGACGTTTGCCACGCAAACGCTCATTTCAACTCAAAGTCGACGTTTGCCACGCAAACGCTCATTTCAACTCAAAGTCGACGTTTGCCACGCAAACGCTCATTTCAACTCAAAGTCGACGTTTGCCACGCAAACGCTCATTTCAAACTCAAACCGACGTTTGTCATTCAAACGCTCGTCTTTTCAAAGTCACCTAATCAACGTTTGTCATTCAAACCAAGATTAAGCTTGTCATTCAAGTCCCCCATTTCAAAAGACACACACACACACGCACACGATTTCGAGAAAGGTAGAAAGACTCGTCATGCGAGGCGTTTCGGGCGATCTCGTCATACTCTACCCAAAACGTAACCTGACCTCCGAACCTAACAATCTACGGTACTAAAAAAGCTTTTTACTCGTTTTTCTTTGCCAATAAAAATGATCCCCGTTTTCAAAGCCTTTTCCTAAGTTTTTGCTACCAATAAAAACGACACCATTTTCGCAATAGCCGTTTCTCAACGTTTGGGCTCAAAATACAAAACCGCGTGGCGACTCCTCATTCTGCTCCTTCCCGTGAAGCGAGGTCTCGAACACCAACCCCCGCGAAAGACAACCGCCTTTTCCGCCGCGCCCCGCGCGCGAAAGATCGGGTAATTTCGGTTAGCGACTCATTTGGGGAAAAGATACTTTTTCAAAACCAATGTTTTCTAAAAAGCCTTCCGTGGGTCAAACTTTCGTTTACCCTTCCTCGTTTTCGTGTGTGTGTTACTTTAAACCTCGAACGGTTTTTCAAAAGGCATTACATTGTCAACTTTTCAAAAATCTTACCATGTTTGTGCATTCCCATTCATGTTTGATTTTTATCTTTGTCTTTTGAAGCGTGCATCATAAATTCTTTAAGACACATTACGAAAAATCTCTGTTTTTACTCGGAAAAAGAATTTTAGTGACCGCACACTACGCGCACTTTGCCTCGGAACACCGCACTTCACGTGCACTTGCGCCTCGGTACACTTGCACACTACGTCCCTAACCGGGATGGCCTTATCGGTTGTACTCCGATTGGCTGCCGAGATGCCTTTCCCGGGGCGCACGGGGTCGTCCCAAACATCCCATCCTAGCCCGTGTAAGCCATGCACTCCTTTGTGTCACACTTTGTCCAAGACCCCAGGTTGGTTTTTGGCTTAGCTCGTGTCATAAAGCCTAAGTGTACGTTTTTCACGGGCCCCGCTCAGTCAAGCTCGAGAGTTTTAGACCAAAGGTCGTTCCCGACCCGAAGTCTTTGAGCTCTTCGGCCTTGACTTTGACGCGGAGCTCTGCCGAAAAATATACCCGAAGGTTGATGTGACGCCGTGTCACCAAACCTCGCCGTATGTACCGTGCCGGCCACAACTTGGCCGACGCTAAAAGCTAAAGGTCTCTCGCACAAGCGAGTCGGGAGAGGTCATGCCCAAATTTTGGCACGACTCCCGCCTTAACTTAAGGACGTTGACCTCGGCCAGTGGCCCGTACGCCGCACACGTCGAAAGTTTGCGTGATCGGCTAGCCTTAAGTTCACTTTTTTTCCTTTGTCGGTGGAACTCGCTTGCCTTATCGGACCTCGCTCGGGATAGTCCGTCTGAGAAAGATGATCTACAATGGAAACGAGGGGCTTATAAGCGTAGTGACGAGATCCCTTGATTAGAGCTCTAGGATTAGTTGCGAAAAAGAAGACACGCTCTTTTCCAACCAATTAGGACTACGAGAAAACGCGCTTTAAGTAAACTTTAATCGGTAACCGCACATTGCACAAGTTCGAAAACCTTGAGCCAAATACCCTTTTCAGCCTAAACCCTTCCTTTCGTTCCCTGCGGCGGCGAGAAAGTGGTTCAGATTTCCGGGTCGGCGCCTTGCCGGGATCACGATAACGGCGGCGTCGAGACAGGTTCTTCGGTTCCCTCGGTTCCCTCGGCCCGGTATTTCCGACATGTCTAGCTCACAGAAATCGTGACGGGGAAGGACCCCCGCCACCGTAACAGATATGACATTGGAAGAAGCCATCCGGGCTTGTGAGGTTCACAAGAGGCGAAAAAGAAGATCGGCGGGAATTTCGTGGTACGGCTTACGAGATGAGCGTGGTATAGTAGCTATCCCCAGTCGAGACGGTACTTTTGTCCTGGTAGAGGATGACGATTCCCCAAAACCGAGTTCACCAAACCTTCAATCGGGTTCCTCCCCCGCCAACTTACGGGATGCCTTCCAACCAAGGAAACGGCCGACCTAGGCTTCATGTTGCCACCTCTCGAGCAACCCGGTCAATTTTGGTCGGCCCGGTGCTACACCCGTCACTCAATATCACCGGCGCACCCATTTGGACCATCTCAGGATGCCAATATCCCTCGGTACCCTCCCGGGTTCGTCCGTTGCCTATACACGAATCCACTAAACACCGGGGACAAACCCCGTCTGATTCGAGAAAAGGCTCCCGTATATTCTCATATACCCAAGCCTTCCACCTCAATCACTACCGCTCACGTGGTAGCACCGGCGCCGAGCCTCACGGTCCACCACTGGACCCGACCTTAGCCTGGATGGTCGAGCGGATGAAAGACACGAAAGCCACCATGAGTAGCTCAAAGCGAAACGCTCAAATCCATAGATCCGGGAATGGTCACGCCTCTCCCTGCCAAGTTCGAGAATGGGAGATGGACCGATTCGATGGAACCGAATGTCCTCAAACGCACGTCGACACTTACGTTCTCGGCATGAGAGCAAAAGGAGCAACCCTCCGGCCAAATGGCCGACCACTTCCGGCATACGCTCAGCTCGCGTTACGATGGTTTCGAGGGTCAAGCTGCGGATCGCCACACAGGAACGGATCGGTAACATCTTCTGGGCAGTGCAGATCCCAACTTAGAGTGGGAAACAAGTCGCGAGGACTTAATCACCACCGAGCGAAAGCGGATGAAAGTGTTGGGGAATTCTACAAGAGATGGAGCTGGAAACTCTCCGAAATCATGGAGCCGCTCTCCAAAGACGAACAGATACGGATCTTGAGTCTTGCTTGAGACCGTCCATCGAACTCTCATCGAGTCACAATTTCTTCCCGAGATCTCGGGCCATGGTCAATGCCGGCTCACGGTTCGAGAAGGATCTCAAGGAAAAAGTTGGCTACTTTGCACAGCCGTCACGAATCGCTCAACAGTGCATTCAATCCTGCGGCCCCGGCAAAGGGAAAGATACGTCTGTCAACTACGTCCATCGGGGACAACGGTCGGGTAACGAAACCCGGTCCCACAAAGCAACGGTTCTACTCGAAGCGGCTGCCGTACACTTCGATAAGTTGGACATGCCATTGAGCAAGAATGCTTTGGAAGGGCTAATCAAGGAGGGTGCTCCTTAAGCCCGTGGCCAATTACAAATCCAAAGTTCCCGTGCCAATGCGGACAAGAGCAAATCTTGCGCCTTCCATCGTATCACGGCCATACCACGACAAGCTGTTTGGGGTTACGATACGAAATCCGAACTTGATAGAAGAAGGCAAGTTAGAAGCGCCCCGTGGGCCCAATACGATCGGGAATCCCTTTCCGAATAATAACAGCGTGAACTCCATTGAGTGGGTGCCCAAGAAGTGTGCTCTGAGAACCGGTTTCTCCGCCTCTTTCATTTGGATCCTCCTCTAATGTTCACATCGGCTACGATGTTTGTGGCTCCGCTCACTTTGCACAGTACGAGTCTCGAGAAACCGTCAGGGAGCAATCCTCAGGAAACGAGAAGAAGAAATCCTCTCAACAGCGAGAGAAAGATACGAAGCCGGAGATACCGGTATAGGTACACTTGGAGAACCCTCGGGAGGTTCGACTACTACGTCTTGTACTCCGGCCAGTCCTCTTTGCCTCCGGGCCATGCGGCTCTAGAGCGAGACGGGGGTGGGAAAGCCGAAAAGTCCAGTGAAACCGTCGAGACCACCGGAACAGGAATACCTCGGATCTTGATAGTCTTCTTTGCCCGGTAAGGCTTTAACCCTCCGCGGGATCGACGAATTCAGCTTGTCCGACTTAGAGCACGGGCCAGTAAGGAAGATCAAGGTCGGCTTGGCAATCGCACTCGATCAATGTGCTAACCAAGGGCGGCAACCGCCACGGGCGGCCTCAGCACACTCCCGAGGTTCCAGCCAAAGGCTTTACCTCGCAAGAGGAGAGGCAGAAACGGATGGCCGGATGACTCTCCTTCTACGGATAGAGACGAGATCTACGACTCCCGCACAGTATGGCGGCATGATCACGTGCAGTGATGAAGACTTACCGAGAGACGCCTCGGGGCACAACGAAGCTCTGTACATCACTCTCAAACTCAACACCATATCACTCCCGGAGTATTGGTAGATAACGGGTCGGTAGTTAATGTCCTCCCTCTCGGCATGATGCGAGCTCTCCGCATCCATGAAAGCCATTTGATACCGTCTACTCGGACTATCAAGGCCTACGACAACTCGTCTCGTCCCATCACAGGGACAGTGACACTGGAGACTTTGGTTCGAAACCCCGAATGGTGCCAAGAAAATTCCACGTGATGGACATTCCATCCGAGTTCGCGGCCTCTTTTGGGGCATGCCACTTCAAGCTACACCACATGAAGGCCATAGCTTCCACTCTCCATCAATGCGTCAAGTTCATTAACCGGCGGGGAGATCTCGAAGTCATACGAGGGGACGGTTTCCTCATGGGAAAGCAAAGCCGGCACAAGATGGCAAACGTGTCGCACTCGAGCGCGGGGTTACCTCCTTCGAATCAACCAAGGGACTATCGGGGCAAATCTCATCGAGAATCCCTCGAGTCAGGAGATGCTAACTATGTAAACGTACTCGAGCGGGCGGACCACTGAGGCGGTCCGATACATCAAGTTCAGCTGTCGTTTCCAACACTTGGAGGCGGGTGGAAGGAAACGTGGAATATCGCCATGATACGGGCACATAGACCCCCAGTCTCCAATCGGAGATTCGTCGGCATTCTCCAAACAAACTCTTTGGCCCGCCCAGTGAAGAGGTTTTTGTGATCAAGGTCAACAAGCACCGTCATTCTCGTGATGAATGCATGGAAGTTGTATGGGGCGTCTCCACGAGGAACTACCGTGCACCCCTCTTCTCCAACGAAGAGCATGATGTTTTCCTAGCCGCTCCCGGCAACGCAACTGACGCAATACGTCCATACACACAGATTGAGCGATCGGATGACGATGAATCTGGACTCTCCGGAGTCGAGGACGCGCGGACCCGCAAGCGGACCTCCGCATTCACATGCTCGGTTTTGAGGACGGAACTCCTTCCGATCGGGTCACCTACGACTAAGGTTCCAATACCATGGAAATTGTCAAGCTCAACGTCCGATCTGAGACGGCTATCCGACAATTGGAAGCACGTGATTCACGCAACGAGGAATCCCTACGATCAAGTGAATGGCGACGACTTCGTCAATATCATCTATTCCAGGTATCCTGATGAAGCCAAGGACCCCGTCCTTGTTATCAGTGCAACACCAAGGTCACCCTCGATGGCCTTTGCTCATGGTAAACGAAGGCCTTGGCCAGCGAGCTCGAGCTCATCTTTACTTCCGAGTACCGGCCCCGGCAACCGGCCCGTGCCGTCGGTCAAGCTTATACCCTCAGCGCCGCCGAGGCCAAGGGCAACGGCAAAGGAGACCAAGCTCCTCACCTGTACAAGTCGGATCAACCTCGGAACGCTTCCCGCAGCCACCGCGAAACATCTGTGAAAGTCTTCCCCCGCAAGGCGAGTCGGCTTCCAGAAGCACGGGGAATGACCGCCTCGGCATCGGGCCATCAACATGCTTCGATTCGGTTGCTCCCTAGCGTCACGGCCCCGGATTCGAGACATCACCCGATCGGCGCTAGCTTTGATAGACTTGGCGATCGAGCGAGATCACGAGACCGTCAACATTGCGAGAATTCAATACCCCCGTGGGGTCAATCAAGCGAGATATGGGCAAACTTCTTGGTGATCGAGATCAAGGAAGGCCGCATGGAATGTCGGTCCGACTTCCTTCGTCAATGTAATCCAAGTATTCCGCCATTCGGCCATTTGAATGTAATCACGGTTACGGACACTAGCCGGACGATGCGCGCCTACGGAGGCTGCTGGGTCTCGCGAGGAAAGCTCTCATGGAGCTAGCCGCTCAAGAAAGTCGTCTTTGGGACGAAGACCAAGCTCGAAAGACCTACGAGGGACCAAGCCCTTAAAGTGTCACGGGCGGCTTCGGACGAGAAAGCTAGAGGCCACTCTAGACCGGTTCGACCTCGGGAGTTTTGCCCATGGCAACTTCTTCGGACTACCGTACTGTTCTCATCCAACCCCTGCACAGGCCGAGGGTGGTCAGCGGTCCCCGATGACCTAGGAGATGGAACGACACAGCGGAACGAATCCCGGCGCTTACCTTCCCGAGGAAAGCAAGTTCTCTGTGAAAGCGACGATGAAGACGATGAAACCATTCTCTTCCAAGCCGGGCATGAAGTCAACAAAACCGGACTCCCGAGGTCTGGGAGGATGGGAACGGATCATTACCGCACTCAAATTGAAAGGCCAACTCGGGGAGGAAGGTCTATTTAAAAACGGGAGGAGGATGGAAATTCGTCTCGAGCAACTACTCGGGGAAATTCCCACGATCTGGCCTTCATTTACGAAACGATCAAGCTTGGGACGGCAACCGATCACATGGGCGAATGTTCGGGAAGCCGTGTACTCACCTTCCGACATACCCGCCACTCAGATAAAGCAGAGAAGAAAACTCTCCCCAATGGAGGTTTACCTAGACGCCGCACGCGGTTCAAGGAAGCACTTGGCTATTCTCACATGGGAAGAAACGCGGCATTAACTCTCGACGCGAGCTCGGCAGAAGGTTGATCTGGGCCCGAGTGGAGGAAAACTAGCCAACCATGAGTATCGCCGGACCCAACTCAGAATGCCACAGTATGCTCGGCGAAGAGGAAAGGAACGCGATATACCGTGAAGAAATAAAGGAGACCGTTCGCTTAAGCCGAGAACTCTCCAACCTCCCCGGAGGGTTAGCAACACACGGTTCGGTTCGAGGCAACCATTGTTGTGCAGCGACATTCGAACAAGCTGCGTCAAGCGTAGGCTACCTCCCCGCAGAGGCATCCAAGCCGGTATCTGGGGACGAGAATCCGTCAGGCTGCCAGAAGCTCAGGAATTCATCCACAATCAATGAGTTGAGGGAAGACATATGGCCCTATGCTACGAGGAATCCTCCTCTAACTATGGCTCAACTCGAAGCGGCTTGTTCGAAGGGACCCAAACGATGTCGGCGTTACTAACCGATCGGGTCAAATCCATGCATTACCACCTAAGGCCACCAAAAAGCCGACGGAGCCATAAGTGCAATCCGGCCGGCCCGAAGACGCAAGTTCCTTGAAAGAGGACCCGATCCTCACTCGGCTCAAGCGAGACTCGGGCGAACATTTCCCTTTGGTCTCTGCTCGCCTCCTCTTATCCTCACAAGCTCAAGCTAGAGGAAAGCTGGCCCGTACCATGGTCCCCGTGGGCCTTGACCCCGGATGAAGTCATTCGGATGATTGGTAACATCCACTATGGCAACATTATCACCTTCACGCATTTGGACCTTCCAAAATTTGGGGCTGATCACTGATGAGCCGCTTTACATCATCTTGATCCCGGTAGGGCGACGTCGTCTTCCTCGCGTGTTGGTAGACGGAGGTTCCGGAATGAATGTCTTGCCGCCAAGATGATGGACACCTTGACATCAAGCCCACATATCTTAAGCCTTCGGTCCACCTTTGTCGAGGCCTATGACTCTACTTCCCGTACGGTTCTCGGGGTTGCTACTCTTAACATGCGGTTCGGCAAGCGGGTGATCCCCACCGAATTCCAAGTATTGGACATTCCAATCACTTTCACAGCCATCTGAGGCGTCCACGGCTGCATCAAATCAATGGCGTGGCATCCACCCTTCATCGGTGCCTTAAGTTCATGCAAGGCAACAAGCTAACCACGATCTACGGCGACGGCGTCACCGAGGGGACCCGGCACCAACGACATTCCGGTGTTGGAAATCAAGCATAATGATGACATGCCATTAAGCTGGATTCACTCTGGAGACCTCCAAGATCCAAATATGCAACGTGGACCTTCCACTTTGTCTCACGATCAGATTCCTCCCGCCATGAGGATGATGAAACTCATGAACTTCATCCCGGGGCGGGGCTCGGCAAAAGGCTACAAGGCCGGCACCAAGTTATTGAAGTCAAGGACCACACCACGGTCCGGGGCTTGGCTACGTGCCAACACCGGGCGACATCAAGGAAGACAAAGGCTCGCCCGCACCAAGGCGGCGGCCCACAAAGGGGAACCTCCGACGGCACACCCAATCTCCGACCTTACGGCTTTGACCTCGCTCATTACTTCACCGAGGCGAGTGAAGCGTAACCGAGGGCGAGGGGACCGACGAGAACCGAACCGACACGAACCAGCGAACCGAGGGGACCGACAAGCGGAACCGAAGCAAAGCGAGGGGATCGGCGAACCGGGGGGACCGACAAGTGGAACTGATGAAGATGAGAAAGAAGCGGGGATGAGTCGGCGCCAAGACTACGGGAAGAATGGAACGGCTAGCACGGGACCTCAAGCGTTTCGAGAGGACTCAAAGCTAATCCGATAAGGAGCGTTCCTCGACATCACGGCTCTACTGGACCAAGCGCCACCACGAGTCCGGCATGAGTACACATTCAAAGGAATCCCGAGACTTGGAGGAGCAACTCAAGGTACTCTCCATGGGAAAGCAAGTTGTTCGGATCGACCGCCGAGGCCACATTCGAGACGGTAAGTCCAAAGCGAAGGAACCGGGAATTCATAGAAGACGCTCTCGAGTGGACCGGCTCTACGAGTCTGTTTGAAGAAGTCATGGAGTTGCCCAACTTGATCGGCGGGGCTCAGACAACGGCATGATCGCCGTGATAGGGACAGCGGGAGCTAAGCCTCTCGATCCCCGCACCCTCCTCAAGCATCCGGCAATGCCACGAAGAATTGGGTAACTTTCACCTGTGGACCCAGGGCAAGCCGAGGCAAAATTGGAAGACAAGCGGGCCCGCACCCACATCTCCCTAAACCCGGTCTCAAACCCTTTGAGTCGATCCTTGTCGAGTCCGAGTCCTGCGAGTCATCCAACGGCCTTACGCCGGAGGACTATAATGTTGTAGCCAATCATGTATTCCCCGTTCTTGTTTAATGAAAAGTCCGACCTTTCGGAGTATCCTCTCATTGCCACTTTAACAAGCGATAAGTTAACAAACAACTTAAAAGACGTTAATAATTCAATTGATAAAGAAGCGAGACACATTAAACGAACAATACATTAAAGAAGTTCTCGAGCGTGTAGTTGACCAAGAGGACAACCGGGCCCAAGCTGCCGAAGAGGTTATGACCAAAGTGAACACAGGGTCGGTGCGAGAGCCTAAAGAGACACAAGTGGGCGGTTTCTTCGCCGATGCGAAAAGAAGCCACGATAAGCCTCCTCAGGGAGTATGTTGATGTGTTCGCTGGTCATATCGGGACATGCCGGGACTTGATCCCTCCAATCGTGGAGCACGAAATTCCCTGGATCCCGAATCCAAGCTGTCGAAACGAAGGCTGCGCAAGATCAAGCGAGTGGTCCTTGCAAGTTAAAAGAAGAAATTGAGAAAATGCTCAGAGTTGGTTTCATCGAGTGATTGAGTACCAGACTTGGCTCTCCAACATCGTGACTGGTCACCAAGGCCAACGGAAGGTCGAGATCTTTGTGTGGATTTCCGGGATCTCAACAAGAGCCGGCCCTAAAGATGATTTCCCACCGCCTAACATCGACATGTCTTGGTCGACACCACGGCAAATTTCGAAGTAAAGTCCTTCGTGGACGGAGTTCGGCTGGATACAACCGAGATCAAAATGTCCGAGGAGGATCAAAGCCAAGGCTGCCTTCACCACTCCATGGGGGACATATCTGTTACACGGTCATGTCGTTCGATTCGAAGAACGCCTTTGGGGCTACTTTACCGGGCCGGGCTGCAACTGACCCTCTTCCATGACATGATTCACAAAGAAATCGAAGTATATGTCGACGACATGATCATCCACTCCAAAGGGATCGGACATGCGGCACATGACGTATTCGAGGAAGTTCTTCAACGGACTCGAAAGCACTCCATGAGGCTAAACATGGCAAAGTGCACCTTCGGCGTCAAGCGCGGCAAGGTCTTGGGGTACATGGTTACAGAAAGAGGTATCGAAGCCGATCCCAGGAAAATCAAGGCCATCATCGACATGAAGCCGCCTCAAACCCCCGACGTAAGTGAAGAGCTTCATGGGAAGACTTCGCACATCGGCCGCTTCATCAACCGCTGACATCTCTCTCGCGAGCCCATGTTCAACCGATGAAAAAGAATGCCGAGCATCAAATGGGACTCAGAGTGCCAAACAGCTCTTTCGAGAAAATCAAGACCTACTTGGTTAATCCCCCAAGTTTCGTGCTCCGCCACATGAAGACAAGCCACTACTCCTATATCGACAAGCAACGTACACGTCAATCGGAGCAATGCTTTGGCACAAGAACGTAAAGATTCCAAGGTTGAGCATGCAATCTACTTCGTAAGCCGAAAGCTTCAAGGAAGTGAACTCGCCTACTCAAAGATCGTGAGAAAACTTGTACCGCCTTGGTATGGGTAGTCGGGAAACCGAAACACTACATGCGGTCGCATTCGGTGCTCCCGGTCTCCAAAGTGGACCCCGTCCGATATCTCTTTGACAAGCCATCTCTCGTCGATGCGACTAGCCAAGTGGTCATTCTTCCCGGGCCGAGTTCGACATCAAGTACATGGTCGAAAATCAACAAAGGGCGTAGTAATGGCGGATCGCCCGGCCGACTTCCCAAGCAATGAACCTAAGGGTCCCGATCCGCAATTTCCTGACGACGGAATCTTTTCACTTGACAAGCAAACCGCCGGCAACTCTTCTTCGATGGGGCAGCCAACAAGAAGGGGAATGGTATTGGAATGCTCCTTGTCGATCCCAAGGGCGAGCATACTCCCATAGCCATCAAGCCGAATTTTGAAGCAACCAACAATGCAACAGAATACGAAGCTCGTGCAAAGCAGTTTGGAAGCCGCCCTCGAGCGCAACATCTCGGTAGCCGGATGTATATGGAGACTCGATTGATCATCAATCAAGTATCCAACAAATGGAAGACGGTAGATTCTCGCCTTCGAAGTACCACGCGTACATGGAGGAGCTCATTGTTCGTCGCTTCAAGGACATCTCTTTTCACTATTTGCCAAGAGACAGAAACCGCCGCGTACGCCCGGCAACCCTCGCCTCTCTTGTCGAAATTCCCGATGGGAAACGCAAGAAACCCCTCGTAATAGGCGGACGGAAACACCCGCCTATTGCCGTGAGATCGAAAAGAAAAAGAAACGATCGACGAACCCCGGTACAATCAAATTTACCAAGCACTTCCAAAGCGGAGAAGCTTCCTTCACAAATGAAGATGGAAAAATACAAAGAAGGGATCAAAGCCAAAAACATGATGGCATTAAAAACGCCCGGCATCCCATTTCGCCATATTCGGGGGTACATGCCAGCCAAGAAAGCGCCACTAAGGGCCACTCCTTCTCGGTGTGTAAACAAAGAAAAAAGCTAGCTGAGCTAATGAACAGAAGTTCACAACGGAAACTGCGGTCCGCACATGAACGCCCGAGCATTGGCCACACGTATCATTCTCCGTATGGGATACTATTGGATATCAATGGAAATGCATCGCATCCAGGTTCGTCCGAAGCCGCGACAAATGTCAACGGCTTCTCCAACCTCAATCACATCCCTCTCACGAACTCTACCGCATGACTACGCCACGGCCTTTCGCCACACGGGAATCGACGTCATCGGCAAGATCACTCCTCCGAGGGAGCAACGATGGTCACGAGTTCATTTTAGTCGCGGTCGACTACTTCACCAAATGGGTAGAAGCCATCGTACAAGTGTACTGAATTCTAAGAAGGTGGCCGAGTTCATCCGAGAGAACATCATGTGCCGATACGGAGTGCCCAACGAGATCATCTCCGACAATGGGACCCACTTTGAGAGAGATTGTGACCAACTACTGCGAGACCGATTTCCCGTAGTCACACGTCACAGTCTTCTCCTTACGTGACCACAAACCAATGGTGTAGTAGGCGGCCAACAAGACTCTCGCCATGATAATCGGAAAGATGACCACCGAGAGGTCGGGATCTGCCCGAAAGCTACATCTAGCCCTCTGGGATACCGAACATCGCCGAACCGCCATTGTGGGAGACTCCGTTCGCACTTACCTACGGAATGGAAGCGATGTTACCCGTGGAATTGGAAATTCCATCCCTCCGAGTCCTCTTGGAAAACGGGATCAATGAAGTCGAATGGCTACAGCCGTCACGACGAACTTGCTCTACTCGACGAGCGCAGATTGAAAGCCATGGAACACACTCGAGCCTACTGCAGCAGTAATGGCACGAGCATTCGACAAGAAAGTCAAGATCCGAGACATCGAGAAGGCGACTTGGTGCTAAAGGAAAAGCCTCCTACGCACCAATCCCCTCGGAAAGTGGGAGCCTACCGGATAGGACCGTTCGTGGTACAAAGAATCTTCTCCGAGGAGCCATGAAGCTAGCGACTTTGGACGGAAACCCTTTCGTTAACCCCGTGAACGGAAGCAAGCTCCGCAGATACTTCGTTTGAGGAAGAGCACGAGTCAACTCTCCTTCCCCATACACCGTCCCCTCGCAAATTAAAGTGCTAAAAGAGTAATACCCAACCGGATACATTCCCGCTAATGATCCACAGTAAAAACAGGTCGCACTTCTTTTGTCTTTGTTTTCTCAAATTCACCTAAAGTGTCGAACTACGGTGACCCGAGCCCCTTAGTCCAATTGTAAAAGGGGAACGTAGGCACTCATCATTGGTTCGGTCTAAAAACACAAAAAATACAATAAGCATCAATTGCTTGTGTTTCGAAAACTCTTTTCATTTAACCTACAAATTCATAACGGTTAAAACATTCTTTGATGAGTTCAAGCACGGTCAACTCTTGACTCGCTACACGCTAGCAAAACTACAATAAAACATTAATCAATTAATGTGTCTCGCAATGACAATGGGTGGATACTGACAATGAAGGTCAACCTAGTTTCCCGTACTAGGTCCTTCATCCTTCTTCCCCTTCCCTTTTCCCCGGCGAGTGTTCTTCACCTTCGCAGAAATATTCCGTAGGCCTTCTACCCGGCTCGGGGACTCTTCCCGACGCCTCCGTCAAGCCCGCGCCGTCAACGCAGCCCTTTCTCTAGCTCGTCTCGAGCCACCTCGCTTCGAGCCATCATCATAGCAGCTTTGATTGGCCTCCCGACAAAGATTGCCACATAATCAGCCACGGCATCGCCCATTTGATTCCTGTGGTTAGCCTCTTGCTTCTGTCCTCCTCAAGGTCGAGCCGTCCAGTGATCGCGCACCCAACACCACTCCGTCTCCACAAGATAGCCATCTCATGTCTCCCCTATACACTCTTCGTACCGGTTCGAATATCGCGTCGACGTAACAATGCCCTCTCTCCGGTGAAAGAGAACCCCGGGCAGAAAGGACGCGTATTGCCACCACCGGTGATCACAATAGCGTCGAAGGATCTTCCATCCGCAAAGATCCCACCTCAAAGGTAGCAGATAACTCGTATCGGCCAGCTGGCATCTCGCTCCACTCGCATCGCCGCAAAACCAATGATGGAATATAGAAAGACGCTCGAGACAGCCCGGCACTCGACAATCAACGACCCTCCCGAGCGGTCCTACAAGTCTCAGAATCTCCAATGGGGAACCCACCATCGCAAGTGATGCGTGCAAAGTCCGCCATCTAGTAGCTCCAGCCCTCGATCGCCCCTATCACCGCAGGACGCCGCGAGAAAGACCAAGCGTCACAAGACATTGGCACCTCGTGCATCATCTCGCAGCCTCTCCTCAACCACATGGTCGGCATAGCGGGACTCCCTCCCCACATGTATCGGCTAACGGCCGCCATCCGGCCTATGCCTGTGAACGTCTCGCCCAAGACCAATGGCACGATGTCTCCCCACTCCGCATCGCTCACTAGGTCCAGACACCGTGATGGCACACACCTGTGAGACGTGAATGTGAACAGAGTAGCAATCGCGCACAGAGCAGCAAACGCTGTCCCACGAAAAGACGCTCCTCGCCTCCGCAAATCTTTCGGGCAGCCCCGAAATGTCAACGTAATCGGTATCCTCAGACAAGCATCCCGTATGCTTCTCAAGCCGAGATACCAAACAAAGACACTAGCTTCTCAACAAGGGCTATGCCACCAAAGATACGAAAGAACTAGGCCGTTCCGTCTCAGTCCTCCTGCACGGCCCGGAAATCTTCAAACGTAGGAGTGATTTCGTTGTACGAAAAGCCGTACACATTCCTCCGTACGTCCTGCAACCGAGACGCGCTCTCAAAAGATCCCAATCGGCATGAGCTCCTTCAAAGCCCAAACAGATTTAATCCCGTAATGCCTTCGAAAACCTTTTTGTTCCCGCCTCGTGTGGTTCCGTACCCACGATCGAAAGTTGTCCAAATATCGCTCTTGCATCCGAGACGATAACTTGGGAAAGGGAGCCATGTCGAAAATGAAAGGAACCTTAAGAAATGGAGAGAATTCAGCCGATGAACAAAAACTATGCCAGCTTAAACAATTGCAAAGCCGAAACCGCAATTTAAAGAATCCGGGAAATTCATTCCAAGTCCGGCCGGATTCTCTCGCAGCTTGACTTGGTCAACTCTGCAGCCACGCCCCTAAATTGGAAACATTTCCAAGCCACTCCCTCGTTCACCTTTGAGAAATCTCGCGTGCCGCCCATGGTTTCATGCAACAAATATCAAGATCCCTTCCGCCCGGCTCGTGCAACAAAGGCAAATAATTAATAATTAGTGCATACATGCTTAATTTTTGACCCGTTCAATTTTTAGTGCATTTCTTATTTTATTTATTTTTGATTAACCTACTTCCTTATTTGCCAAAAATAATGTAAGGTGATCACGTAATAAATATGCGAAGTACTGTGTTCCCGCCCCACGGCGCCCTTTTTTGCAAATACAGCTCAAATCAAAATTTGTTCCCCGACAAATACATGCATTTTGTCTAAACAAAGCAAGAAAGAAAGAAAGCAAAAAGGGGACTACTCCGAGTCCTCGCTCGTCATCCGTACACTCGACGTACCGCTCCGCCGCCGCCGGATCCGCCGCAAACAGAACTCGCCAAATTCCTCCGGCCGGGAATAGCGAAGGGCCTCCTCGAATGTGGACGCGAACTCGAGGACTCCCCCTCTCGCGCCCGAGTGCGCGTAAGAAGGAGCTCCAAATCCAGCCCGTTCCGCCCGCGAACCGGCCGAACCCCGTGTAAAGTCCTCCCCACCGCCGTGGGAGCAGGCGAATCTCTCGCCTAGACGGCCCCCGATCACGGACGTCCACGCTCCTCCGGAACCGCACCGCATGAACTCCACGAGCCTCCTAGCGTAGGCGGACCACCCGTCCACCCGGCCTCATGGCGTCATTGTACGTACGCCGTATACACACGAACCGTGAAAGTCATCGAAAGCGAGCGTAAAGTACGTATGCAACATGTGCGTAATGCTACTATCAAATGCGTAAAATCAAAAAAGGTGCTCACCGAAGCTATTGGGGTCCGCCCGTATCGTGGTCTCGGCTCGCCGGGAGCGGGATCACAAGTCGCCTACGCGAACCATCCAGCCCCTCGTACGCTAGCCTAGCTCGCGGACCGGAAAATCTCGAGGACCTCCAGTGGACCTCGCCCTCTCTATGCCGCACCCGCGGGCTCCTCGCCTCATCCTCAAGAAAACATCATAGGCGGCCCCCGCTATGATGTACTCGGTGTAGTACACGCCCGCATGTACCCTCTAGCTCATCCATCGGCATCTCCCTGGGATGCCGCATGTACAAAGGAGGATCCACCGGCACCAAGGGAAGAGACCCCCGCCTATGCCGACGAGTCACCCTCTCCCCAGATACATGGCGTCACAGTGAAGTCCCACCAGAGCTTCCGCCTCCGTGTAGTCTCGCCGGCACCGCACCGCGACGGCATCAAACCCTACTCCACCAGTGTCACTGGATCCTCTCGTAGAACTCCCGGTTCGGCGCCGTAGATATCTCCTCGTATGACACTCGAGTGCCAACTCTCGAAGAGACCGCCCTCTTCGCCTTCTTCGTCAAATTAGCATGGCAGGAACAGGGTCGGTACGGCTCCTTGATGTCCCAAGCTCGCGGATCAACACCTCGTAGCACTGCACCCGCCAAGAGAATGGAAAGTTATGTCGCCTACAAAGCGTATACATACGAGTACATAAAAGAGGCAAGGAAGAGAAAAACTACGTAAACTTACATCCAAGACAGGCGTGAAGCGGCTAAAGGAGTGCTCCTCTCCCCGCGAGAACCTCGTCTGTGGAGTGGTAAAGCTCGGCCACTCCAGCCTCCCCCACGCAAACCCCTCACGGCATCCAAGTCTATCGACCCGAGCAAAGGGAAGTGACAAGACGTGTCGAAGTCGGGAATAAAGTCAGCCGACGCCGCAAACCAAAGGAACCCTCGAGCCTGGCGCTCCGCGGTCATCCTCAAGGACCCAGCCGTATAAGCGGCAACACCCGCCTCCGTATGCCTCTCCATCGGCTCGTACCGAATGCCTAAGCCCCGGCATCGGTAATATCAAAACCCAAGCAGCCTGCATAACCGCTCCTGGTGTAACCATCAACCCACACTGCCGTGTTGCCATAGGTCGGCAACTCCAGCCGATAGCGGCAAAATCCGTGGGAGTCACACATTAGCCTCCCCCCATCCCTGAAATGTAAAGTGTGGGTCGTATCCCACCGGTACTATTTCGCTCGTAGCAACATACATGGACTCGCCCGGCGTATCAGCCGTCAGCCGACAAGATCGATGAACCCAGCCAACCCGGAGTCAAGCACCAGCTGCCGCGGACTCCTCTCTCCCTCTCGAGCCACGTTCGGGATAATGTCCGACAATGCTCGCACCGCCTCAAAGGCACCCCGACTCTTCTGGTTGTGAGTATCAACCTCCCTGTCCCTCGTGCAGGCAAACAAGACGTAAGCAACGTCAATGTAAAATGCACCAACGCATGTCAAAAAGATGCAATGCAGATACGGTTCTCATTCATTTCCTACGTATATTCAAATCATTTCGAAAACTCCGTCGAATCCGGAACTTTCAAAACATTTCGAAAACTCCGTCGAATCCGGAACTTTCAAAATCTTTCGAAAACTCCGTCGAATCCGGAACTTTCAAAACATTTCGAAAACTCCGTCGAATCCGGAACTTTCAAAATCTTTCGAAAACTCCGTCGAATCCGGAACTTTCAAATTCTTTCGAATTTTTCGAAAATTTCGCTCCGTCCCGAATTAAAGCTACTTTAATTTTGGAAAATGCATCTAGACATGGAATTTTGCAACCAAAATTTTTATGTCATCCACCCATAGTGTCAATTGAACTACATCCTAGTCAATTTCGACAAAAGTTCATAGCAAAGTCAAAAGCCCCAATTAGGGCACCAAAATCCCTAAGTTCATTTCTAGCAAATTTCTAACATTTAAAGAATGCACATTCTTAAAATTAATGGAATTTGTAGGAAACTTACTTGTCTCTTGATCCCATCCTTGGAGTTGTGTCTATCCCTCGCCGGATAAAACTCCGCCGGATTCAATGGGTGCACAATGGTTCGAATGGTCCGAACCAACCGTGTTCTTTCGTCATCGGTCCTTCCGTGGCGAGCCATTGGTCCTCCTTCACCTTCCATAGCGAATTTCCTTCACAAATTCGAGCAAACCTTGCAATTTGGGTTGGATTTTTCTCTCTCCTTTCTCTCTCTCTCGTCGGAAAATATGGAAGAAATGGGGTGGTTTGCGTCGGACTTGGAACTGATTTGAACTTAGTCAAATTCAGTCCAAGTCCGGCCGGACTCTTACTGCACCAGGAAAAGATTCCTTCCATTTTGGTCCCTCAACTTTTGGCAATTCCAATTTTACCTCTTTTGGGCCTCCCCAAAAGTATAAAATTCCCCAGTTAGACATTTCTAACGCCCCTCCCCCGAGGATAAATCAAAGTTAGTTTTTACTAACGCTCGTCTCCTGACGTTAAATTCAGTCCAGTTGACGTTTGACATTCAAACGTTCAATCATGTCTCCGGACATTCCAGTTACTATTACCGTCTCCTGACGTTAAAATTTAATAATGGTCTTCACCATTAAATCCTCAATCGCGACCTTTCACGGTCCGATTTCAATCCTCAATCGCGACCTTTCACGGTCCGATTTAAAAATCCTTAATCGCGACCTTTCACGGTCCGATTTCAATCCTCAATCGCGACCTTTCACGGTCCGATTTCAATCCTCAATCGCGACCTTTCACGGTCCGATTTCAATCCTCAATCGCGACCTTTCACGGTCCGATTTCAAAGTCTTAATCGCGACCTTTCACGGTCCGATTCAAATCCTCAATCGCGACCTTTCACGGTCCGATTCAAATCCTCAATCGCGACCTTTCACGGTCCGATTCCAACTCTCAATCGTGACCTTTCACGGTCCGATCTCAATCCTTAACCGCGACCTTTCACGGTCCGATTCCAACTCTCAATCGCGACCTTTCACGGTCCGATTCCAACTCTCAATCGCGACCTTTCACGGTCCGATTCCAACTCTTAATCGTGACCTTTCACGGTCCGATTCCAATTCTCAACCGCGACCTTTCACAGTCCGATTCCAAGTCTTAACCGCGACCTTTCACGGTCCGATTTCAAGTCTCAATCGTGGCCTTTCACGGTCCGATTTCAATCCCCCATCTTGACCTTTCACGGTCCCATCTCAAACAGTCAATCCCGACCTTTGCGGTCCGACCTCCCCTCTCCTATCGAGACCTTCGCTGTTCGTCTTCTCGGCAACAGCAATAAGCCCGAACCCCAAGGCACGAACGCCTTGCAACAATCCCTCTTCAGCCATCCTCGTAAGCCCGAACACCTTTTCGCTTCAGCAAGTGAACATTCATCTCCCGCCGCTGCCGTAAGCCCGACCGTTCCACCTCAGCGGCTATCAAGGTAAGCCCGCCTAACAATCCCTCTTCGGCCATCAAGGTAAGCCCGAACGCTCATCCCCAGCAGGATAAAATTGGCAACAGCAATAAGCCCAGCACCCAAGGCACGAACGCCCTCGTCAGCATCGTAACTCCGGTTTGAGGCGCCACACGCCCTCGAAGGTTTCAAGTCCTGTGTTCGACGCCTCCCAACAGCCTCCATTCAGGTACAGGTACCTCGCGAATGGTCTCATCCAGGTTTAGACGCCTCCTAACAGTCTCGCTTAGGTCAAGGTCCCCATGCGCGGCCCTTGCCCCCTTTCGAACTACGATCGGCTTGATTCCCGTTCGGGATACGTAGGAATCCTTTTCGCTAAGGGTCCACTAACGACCGCCTGTGTCTCTTTCAAAGTAAGGCATCCCGATTTGGATCCTTATCTTTTCAATCGACCCCACCTCCTTCGGAGGAGACGTCGCCGAGGGCTAACTGTAAGTACCCAAATCCTGATCGTCCAAATCCGTCGAAAGTTAACCAAAATCCGTTAATCGGCCCGCTCCAGTTAACCGAACTCGTTAAACTCCCGTTCTTTGTGCCAACGAGACATCCGGGAGCGCCCCGTGCATCCCAACGTCGAATCGTACTTATCACGTGTCATCTCACTTAAAAGTATGGCTTTCCCTTCGAAAACGCATTTTCCGGCACTTTCAGGGGCATTTCGGACATTTTTCCTGACCGTTATTTTAAAAACGGACAAAACCGGGACCGGGGGACAAAATCCCACATGGCCGTGACTCAGAGGGGCACGAGGCAGCCATGCCACCTCCCTCTAGTCACCCTTCAATCAAATTCAAAGGGAAAATACCAAAATACCCCCGATTTGCAAGCCTAGTCCGCCGGACTCCCCTGCACTTTTCCCGAAATTGCCGCAAGTCCCCCAGATTTCCAAAATACCCAAAAACCCCCTGGATTCAGTCCAAGTCCGTCCGGACTCCTACTGCAATTTTCACCTATAAATAGAAGTTGCTGTCAAAGCTTTTGAAAAACAACAAATTACTCCCAAAATTTCACCACCCCCTCGGCCCAACTGATTTTCACCTCTTCCGAGCTTTCGTTCTGTCTCGATTCGCGTGAAACCTTCGTATTTCGATCAAATACGCACCCTACTACTTCGAAACAACCTTTCGAATCACTTTCCGTGTCCCGTACACACCTCCCGAGCCAAAGGAGTCGACCCTAGCCATAGGTATAACTCCCTCTCTCTAAATCTCTCGTTCCGTCTCGGTTTACGCGCCAGTCGCTATAACCGTTTCGAACGTCGTTATCGAAATATAGATGCCTCCGTCTAACGAGGTCCGATACGTTTTAGCCCCTCGATCCTCTTCTCTTTCCGTAAGAGAAGTAATCACGGGTTAAAACGGCGTTCCGACCCCGTTCCGTTTACTTTTATTGTCATTTACCAATTCCGGATCGATCGATCCGTTGATCGTCATTTAATTTTTGTCATTTACAAATCCGAGCCGTTTGGCCTCGTTGATCGTCATTTACAATTCCGAGCCGATTGGCCTCGTCGATCGTCATTTACGATTCCGGATCGTTTGATTCCGTTGACACTGCTTTAAATACTGTCATTTACAAGTCCGACCCGTTTGGATCGTGATAGTATTTACTTTTCAAAGTCCGAGTCGCAACCCGATTCGTTGATCGCATATCATTTAATACGCATTTTTCCCGTAAAAATCGTTAACAATGTAATGCCCGGTTCAAAACCGGAGTTCGTCCGTCGAACTCTCTTTCAAAACGCGCGAAATGACGTTCGGCCTCCGAATGCTCATCTTCAAACTAAAAGCCGCCATTTGACACTTAAAATCATTTAATACGCATTTTTCCCGTAAAAATCGTTAACAATGACTCGCACGGTTCAAAATCGACGTTTGCCACGCAAACGCTCATTTCAAACTCAAAATCGACGTTTGCCACGCAAACGCTCATTTCAAACTCAAAACCGACGTTTGTCATTCAAACGCTCGTCATTTCAAAAGTCACCTAATAAACGTTTGTCATTCAAACCAAGATTAAGCTTGTCATTCAAGCCCCCATTTCAAAACACACGCACACACACACACGATTTCGAGAAAGGTAGAAAGACTCGTCATGCGAGGCGTTTCGGGTGATCTCGTAATGCTCTACCCGAAACGTAACTTGACCTCCGAACCTAACAATCTCTGGTACAAAAAGCTTTTTACTCGTTTTTGCTGCCAATAAAAATGATCCCCTTTTTCAAAGCCTTTTCCTAAGTTTTTTCTACCAATAAAAACGACACCATTTTCTAAAGCCGTTTCTCAACGTTTGGGCTCAAAATACAAAAACCGCGTGGCGACTCCTCATTTTTTCCTTCCCATGAAGCGAGGTCTCAGACACCAACCCCCCGCGAAAGACAATCGCGTTTCGCGCCCCCCGCGCGAAATCCCGGTTAATTTCAACTTCGAATCTTTTCGATCCCTTTGTTGATTTCTTGCTTGGAATTGATTTTTGGTGATTTTTTTTTTTTTGAGAATTTCGAATAATTGATTTCCTTGGCCTTGGATTTTGATTTTGATGCTTTGCATGTTGTAATGAGTTTGTGGGTAACCCAAATGTGCATTTTGCTTGAAAAAAAAGAAAGGGCATTTTGCCATTATTATTATTTTTTTTAATGTCCGAAAATTGTTGCTAAAATTCAAAAATTATGTTTTTTTTTTTGACACTGAAATTGGATTTTTGATGATTTGCATGTTGCAATGTGTTTGAAAAGAATGGGCATTTTTGCCAAAATTTTTTTTTTTGAAATATGAGACTATGATGAAAAATTTCCCGAAATTGGGACAGACTTCTTTTTTTTTTTTTGCAATGTTGACATGAATGTGTGCATGCTCTCTTTTTTTTTTTTTGTAAACGTAGGATTTTTTTTTGCAATGAGATGATGATTCCATGAATGATATGTATCCATGTTATTTTATGAAAACGGGACGGAGTTTTTACTTCCGTTGACTTATTGTATGAATGTATGAATGTAGGATTTTTGAGAATGGGACGGAGTTTTTGCTTCCGTTGACTCCTTATATGAATTTTTTCTTCATGTATGAATGAATGTTGATTGGGATTTGCTGAAAACTGCCTTCTTTTGTGCGAGAAAAATGGGGCTAGGTTCATTGCATCTTTGTTATCTTTGCCCGAATTTTCTTCAAAATTTTATGATGCATGTGTATGCTCTCTTTTTTTTTGAATGCAAAATTTTGACACTTTTGACATTTTTGTTTCCCTCTCTTTTTTTATTGCAGGGTGGAAACAATTTCGTGACGGAGCAACTGAACAAGATGAAGACTCGAGGATCAGTGGAGTCTGTGATTGGTCTATGGGACCGGCTTCCAGATATGGGTCGAGGAGCGATGATGAGTCCTAGACAGATCTTCATTGAGACTGGCTTGTACGAGTTCATTGAGTGCCTGAGGGGGTTGGTCAAGTTTCCCAAGAGTAAGGGTCTGATCTTCGCTTTGGCACAGCACTGGTGGGACGTGACCCACACATTCCACTTCTTCTGGGGCGAGGCGACGGTTACGCCTTCCGACTATGCTGCGATCACGGGCTTGTCCTTTAATGGACGCAGCATTGAGTGGAGAGACGGCTACAGCGATCTGGATCTGCAGGCCCTTCTAGGATTTTCCCCTATTCCCAAAAAGGGGATGGGTATGGAGTACGCTGTGGTCGAGGGAAAGATTGTGGAGATCATTGGGAGCTACGAGGCTGGGGATGAGAGGATAGGCGCTGAGCAGATTGCTAGGGCCTTTTTATGGTTTGCTTTTTCGAGCACTCTTTTTGGACATGCCGAGGGGACGGCTGTTTTTGCTTTGCTGAGGTCCTTGGAGGACGTGGGGATGGCTGGAGAGATATCTTGGGGAGAGGCAGGGCTGGCAGAGCTCTATTTCGCTCTAGATCGGTATAGCCGGAAGGCTGTCAGTTCCTTGACATGCTTCGAGTTCCCTCTGGAGGTATAAGCTTTCCTTTCGCTTTCCCTCTTTTCTTTAGGCACGTGTCTTTTTTCACACTTAATTGATGTGATCTTTACCTTTTGCAGGTATGGGCGTTGGAGTTCTTTCACGTCACGATGTGGCGACAGCCGGCGGAGTACGTTGGGGCGTATCCGGCCATGCGTTCCTGGTCCAAGTATGCCCGGGAGAAGAAAGGTTCCAGAGGGCGCACGACCCTCAGATACAGGGACTGCTTGCCTTTGACGGGGGCTGAGACAGATGAGGGGATGATATTCTATCCCTGGGATCATTTCGATGTGGCGCAGCTGAGGGGCGCTGAGGTATGGACCGTGCAGCGGAGGATTTTGAGGGGCTTGACTTGCGACGTCTATTATATGGGGGAGAGGGTGACGCGCCAGCATGGCGTGAATTCACCTTTGATGACACTGGTGGAGCCTCTCGCCGACATGATGCACCCTAGTGAGAGATCTGCGACCTGGGATGATTACCGGGGCGGCCAACACTTCTCGGGATTCGTGGCGATTGAGCAGTATCCGGTATTTGTCTTGAGGAGGCTGAGGACGCCCCAGGTTCTTGATAGAGAGGGGTTAGGGGTCCCGCGGTACCCTCGAACGGACTTTTCATATGTCCAGGATGGGGTCCGATTGAGGGTGCAGATCCCTCAGCCTGAGCGGCTTCCACGAGCTTTCCGGCCTCGTCCGGGTATGAAGGTATGGCTTCTCCTTCCCACCTTTTTTTTTGCTTCTGTCTTTTCTTTTCTTTCCTGTCATCATTTTTCGCCTCAACTGTTTCTGACGCTTTTGCTTTCGTGCAGTTTCCGGAGGTGGTCGTGGAGAAGTTAACGAAGCAGGTGATCGGGGCTAAGAGATTTATCAGGAGGATGGTGGCTTGTGGAGCCCCTCAGGCTAGAGCGAGGCGACCACGGCCCGGCGCCCGTCGGGCGGAGACTTCCTGAGCCTTCTGAGCCTTCTTCCGAGACTCCTCTTTCTCCTCTCATAGATCCTCGCGTGGTACTACCTTCGGATCACGTCATTCTCGGAGATCCTTATGGACAGGGACATGTCTGGCATCATGGCGGATCTTCTTCGCACGTCCAGGAGTCCGACGCATTCACCTTCGGATATGATTTCTTTGCGGATCTTGGCTTGCCCTATCAGAGCATGCCGATTGGTCCTGACGAGCCTCTCTCTGGAGACGAGGACGATTCTGAGCCTGAGGTCTTCATGGCTACTGAGGAGGCGGGCCCGAGCCGTAAGAGGGATCGGGGGAAGGCGCCGGCCACCGAGGATTCCGATTGACTGATTTCTGAGATTGATTATCTGCGATTGATTTTTTGGGACTGTGATTGTACAGATACAGTTTTTTTTTTGCTCTTTTTTTTTTTTTGCTTTCTCTTTTTTTTTTTTTTTTGGAATGTAATAATTTAGGATTATTGTTACCTACTTTTTTTTTGATATTATTTTTTTATGTACACTCTCTTTTTTTTTTGGAATGTAATAATTTAGGATTTTATCTTATTTTATCTATCATGAATGCAATGCAGTATGAATGCAATGTTGCATGAGCCTCGGTTTTTTGGCAAGGGTGTAGATGTTTGGTGTATGGACTGGTTTGGGCAGGTTTCGAGCAACCGGGACGAAATATTCCTCTTTGGTGCAGCAGTTTGGACTGTTGTAGATTTTTCTGATGGGGGACAATCATGTCCGCGCGGATAGGACCTGCATCTGACATTGTCCTTTAATTTTGCTTCAGATCTGGTTTTCCTTTATTTCAAATTCAAACACCCTCTTCAACCACCAGTCCAAACAGTCATTTTCGGGGAGAAAGAGAGAAAATCCATGGAAAACCTTAGAAAAACTTCATCAAAATTGTCCCAATAATCCCAAATGTCATTCTTCAACAAATTCAAGGATTGGTCCCGGGAGGTTATGCATGAGAGGAGGTCATTCTTTGAAGAAAGGTACAAGATACGATGCTTGTGGTCTCTCAAGGAATTGATTCCGGATTATGATCTTTTGAGAGCTTCTTCCTCGTTTTGGGATACTAGAAGGCATGTCTTTTGCCTTTCTTATAATGAGATGGTCCCGACTGTCGAAGAATTTCGGGCTTTGCTTGGTGGTCCCGAGGTGGAGGAGATTGCAATTCCTTTGCCCGGAGGAGCCTCTTTTGTTGACAAGTTGTGCAACCTTCTTCATCTTTCCTCGGAGGAAGCACAAGGTATGATCTGTGGTCCCGATCATTTTGATATTTCCGGTCTCCCTGATAGATTTAGGGGCTTAGGCTTGCTTGACGATGCCTATTGGGATGCCTTTGCACTTTGCATGTTTGGTACCTTGTTCATGGTCTATTCTTTTGGGATCTGTCATCGGTCTCTGCTGGATATTGTTGTTCATTGTCGCTTGGGCAGAGATGTTGTACCTTTGATCCTAGGGGAGACTTTTCGTGCTCTCGATAGGCTGGCTACCGGGAGACGGTATATGCACGGGGGCAACCCGTTTCTCTTGACTTTGTGGCTGATGGAACGCCTGGGGGTTCTTCGGGAAACATCGGATATGATCAAGCCTTGGACATTCGCCAGGAGAGGGGTTTTGGTGGATTTTGATGATCAGGGCTCGTGGGAGCGATGGATGGCTGGTCGTCATACTGAAGATATCATATGGTCGGTGCCTTATTGGCGGGTGGAGACTCGGAGGGTGCTTGGTTATGGTTTCGGGGCTTTCTCAGTCCAGCTTCTATATTCCGACTTTGGTTCTGAGACAGTTGGGCCTGGAGCAGGTTCCTTTGGAGGATTTTGATGATATAGCCACCAGGGTGGTGGCTTCTGCTTCTATGGATGATCCTTTGGTGTTTCCCTTTCTTTCCCGAGTATGAAGGTATGACGTCTTTCCTCCTCGGGTTATCCTCAGGCGTCCGAGACCTGTGTTCTTGACCACTTGGTACCTGGATTGGTACGAGAGGCACTTGGGAGAGACTCAGATGGCTATTTTGAGACGGCGTGAGGCCATTGTGGGTGCGGAGGACCTGACAGTTTCGGAGAGGAGGAGGGCCGAGGCGAGGGCCAACCCTCATGATAGGAGCGGAGATGTTGTGACCGACTATGAAGCTTATGTCAAGAGACAAGAGAGGAGGACTCCTACTTTACCAGCCCGGCTACAGGAGATGAGAGATGACGCTAGGGCTACCAGGGCCCTAACAGAGGCTGGTTTGATAGATCCTGTCCCTACACCAGAGCTTGGCAGGCGGAAGACCGACATTTTTCCTGTTCAGAGGAAGAAGAGGGGAGAGGCCAGTACGAGTGGCATGGAGTGACTCTGAGGTTTCCGAGTATCCCTTTCTTGTCGTAGCAGACATATTAGTTTGATTATGTATCTTAGTTTCTTTTAGCAGGATGCCAGTTGTAGGAATGAACCGGGCTTAGACTCATCAAAAAGCTTTTAACTTGTAATGAATATTTGAATTGCTTCAGAGTTTTTCGAGACACTTTCATGGTCTGATCAGTGTATTGATGTCAGAGTATGACTTTTATTTGTGCTTTAGACCGAACCGTTTCTGGCTGCCTACGTTCCCTTCAGACAAAAGGGCTCAGGTCTCCGTAGTTCGATCCGTCGATTTTTTTTTTTTTTTTGTTTTTGTTGTTTTTTTTTGGTGCAACCCTGTTTTTTACCTAGACCGCCCTTTTCGGGTTTTCAACCTAGTTGGGTATTACTCTTTTAGCACTCTTTGTCTTCTTTTTTTTTTGACTTCTTTTTTTTTTGTTTTACGCGTAGTATCTGCGCAGCTTGTCACCGTTCACTGGGTGTACAAAAGGATTTCCGTCGAGGTCTGCAAGTTGCATGGCTCCTTCGGAGAAGATTTTCTGGACGATGTATGGCCCGACCCAGACAGGCTCCCATTTGCCAAGTGGGTTGATGCGGACTGGGGGCTTCTCTTTCAAAACGAGATCACCTTCCCTAATCTCTCGATGTTTTACTTTCTTGTCGAAGGCCCTGGCCATTCTCCCTTGGTAAGCTCGGATATGTTCCATTGCTTTCAATCGACGCTCATCTAGCAGGGCCAATTCATCATGGCGACTTTGGAGCCATTCGACCTCATTGATCTGGCTTTCCAACAGCACACGGAGTGATGGGATTTCTAACTCGATTGGGAGTACGGCTTCCATTCCGTAGGTAAGAGCAAATGGTGTTTCCCCGGTTGCCGTTCTGACGGATGTTCTGTAGCCCCAGAGTGCCAGGTGTAGCTTCTCGGGCCAATCTCGACCTTGGACAACCATTTTCCGGATGATGTTTTCCAGAGTCTTATTTGCTGCTTCGACGGCTCCGTTGGTTTGGGGCCTGTAGGGAGATGACTTTTGACGGGTTATTCTGAATTCTGCCAGCAGCCTTTCACATTCCCCTTCGAAGTGGGATCCATTATCTGAGATGATTTTGGCCGGCAACCCGTATCTGCATATGATGTTTTCTTTGATGAAGAGGGATACTTTCTTTGAGTTGAGGATTTTGTAGGATTTTGTAGGGCATCCTTTTCAGTTCCTTCGAAGAAACTACCAATCTGCGTCTCTTTAGGCTCTTCCGCAGTTCCCAGATTCACACTTGTCAAAATCTCTTCGGCAGCTTGGGCTCGATTTTCCTCTTTCCGAACAACCTGCTTAAAGATTTTTGTTCTTTTTTTTTATTTAATGTGTCTGCTTTTTTATCTAATGAATTATTATTAAATTTTTTTTTGATTATTAATTTATCATTAGTTATAGTGGAAAGCAAGGGATACTCAGAAAGGTTTGTCATTTCATTGAGGACGAAAGGAAGTACAGCGTTTGCTACAGACTCGTAGTCTTCAGGCGTAAGGCCGTCGGGCGACTCTAGAGACTTAATCTTGACCATGAAGGACTTGGAGGACTCTTCCTAGATTGACACAGAGGGACGGGGGACCAATCCAGGCTTGGTGATCATTTCTTCTTTGGTCGCGGACGGGCCTGAGAGAGTTTCCCGGTTCTTCAATGGCATCGCTATCAGGGGCGTCATGACTCGGGGAATTATGCACCTTACATCCTCCTTCCTCGATCATTGCTACCATCTCTTTGACTGGGCTGAAATCAATCAGGTCTGACACCTGGACCTCTTCCCCGAATAACTGTTGCATAATCGGACCATCCCAATCATCTGAAAAGACTTCCGTGGCTTTGGCTTTCGGCACGGTCAATTCAAACTCAGGTTTCGGACCTTCCTGGGCAGTAGGAATTGTGGTTGTGAGCTTCTCGAACTGTTCCACTAGGCTTGGCACGCCTTTGAAAGTGTACTCACTCTTCATGGTAGTGGTAGCCCCGGGTATCTTGGGTAGGTCCAGGAACATTCTACGGACCGGGTTAGCTTTGGCTCCCCTAAACTTGTTGAGGCTATCCTGCAGCTTCAGCCACCCTTCTGGCTCTGTGATGTTACCCGGTTGTGTGGGACCCTTTACAAAGTAGTCAGCCAAATTAGGACTGAAAGGGAGAGATTTAGGGTCGTCGACCGGGACCCTTCCTGTGATAGCGCCAAATTCTCCCTTTTCCGAGCAATTTCTTTGCAGTGTGTCCACCGAGGAGGCCTCATATCCCAGTGCCGTGGCGAGTTTTCTGTCCTTTCACCTCGATGAGTTTGTGAGTTCCTTGTTGGTGCTTCCCCAGACCGAGGCCAGGTAGATAGCTCATCTTTCTCATCATTTTCAAGACCGGAGGGATTTTATCCCGGGTGATTGTCAGATCTATGTTGCACACTTGGGCTTTGGGAGGCTCGACCGTGAAGCCCGTTAGCATGAGACCTTCCTCATCATGTTTGATTTCCAGAATAGGTATTCCACCTGTATCCGTGCCCTCCAAGGTGACTAAATCCCCATAAATGGTTGTCAGGTCCCCATTCGAGACGAATTTCACACACTGGTGGAGGCTTGAGGCGACCCCCTTGACCTGATGCAGCCAAGGTCTTCCCAATAAGGCATTAAAAGTGATCGGGATGTCAATAACCTGGAATTCCACAGGTATCAATTTCTGGCCAAACCAGAGGTCCAAAGTAGCAACTCCAAGGACTGCTCGAGATGTTGAGTCGTAAGCTTTGACTGTGAGGGAGGAAGGTTTTAAGTCTGTGGATTTGATGTCAAGCAGGCTCATGATATTTGCCGGAAGAATGTTCATTCCGGACCCATTATCAACCAGGACCCGAGGGAGGCATCGTTCATCCAATTGGACTGTGATGAAGAGAGGCTCGTTATGATCAGCCCCAAATTGAGGGAGGTCGAGATCTGTGAAAGTGATTATGTTCCCATAGTGGATGTTTCCAATCAGCTGTACCACGTCATCGGGAGTAGCATCAATAGGTACCAAGGTGCGGGCCAGGCTTTCTTCCAGCTTTAGCTTGTGGGGATAGGATGAGGTGAGCAGGGACCATAGAGAGATGTTGGCCTGTGTTTGCTTCAACTGGGTGAGCACGGGATCCTCTTTTCCGGGGTCAGGAGCTTCGGCTGTCTTAGCATAGGGGCGGCGGTTCTCCTCAGGTGCTTGATCTGTGGCCTTCTTATCTGCCTTGGGATTCCCTTGGAAGATTTGCCCGGATCGGGTCAACAGGTTAACTTCCTCATCAGTTGCTTCTTGACTGGATTTCTTCAGTGCTGCTAAGGTCAATGGGGGAGCCCTTTTGGCTACCGGCCACTGGTTCTGACGGAGTCTAGCAACGGTGAGGGGCTGAGCTGTACTGGCTCCTTCCTGGGCGGCCCTTATAACTGCTTCCCAAGTCACAGGCCTTTGAGTCTGGGGTTGTGTTGTTGCCCCTTGGATGGCCCACAGAGCTAGGGCGTCCTCAGATTCGTTCCCATAGCCTGCCTTGCTCATAGTTATCATACAACAAGAGTCGCTATTGTCGGGGCTCGGCGGCTTTTCAATTTCATCTCCGGTATAGTGCAGTCATTCTGGTTCCTTTCTGTAATACTCGGAGTTGGAGATGATTATAGCACTTTGTGTGGGAGGTGCATCCGGTATCATGCCGGTTTCCAGGACTTCTCTGAGAGCTGACATACATTCGGGGAAGGTGACCTCTTCTTGGGTAACCCTGACAAGGAGTGTTACTTTGTTCCGGGGTGGATTTGACCTGACCATGGTTATTTTCTCATTTGGGCGGATGGGAGTTAGTTTCCCTCTCTCTATCAGATCTTCGACTATCAGCCTGGATTGGACGCCTGAAAACCCTTTCCCCAAAGCATGGTAGGCAGTGTTGAACTCTAAGACATCCACGTGCTCAGACCCAGGAAACTTCATGGCCTTCATATCCTCGGTTTCATATTCGTCTTCCGAAGTGTCTTCGGTCTTATGGCTATTAGCCTCCATCTCATCATACATCTTCTTTCTTTCACCCTTGCAAGTATGGCAGCCACAAGTGAAGGATAGGCAACGTTCCCCCTCGTAGTTTGATGTAGCAGCTCGATAGATCTGGGTCCAAATAAGGAGCACCCGGGGTCCATTGTCGGGCACTGGAGCAATTAGGAAGGCGTCATGTGGATCCATAGGTATGAAAGCCACTAGGGAAACGTTTAGATCAATAACCCTTTTTAGTGATTGCAGGCACTCGCTGTGCTCAAGCGGCTCGGTTGTGACCCTCACGGTTGTTATGCCATCTGTTCTCGGGAAAGAAGAAAAAGATCCGATGACGTTCACGAATTCCTCATCTTCTGGTCGTTGAAACCCTCCATTCTCGACCAGTGCTTCAATGAACCCTTTCCATTCACCAGTCAGGTTCTTATAAGGAACATTGTGTTCTAGGATTTCGGATATGTACGGATCTGGGTGCGGGCTTTGTTGTCCCTCATCCTCTGAAGTATCCGGACACTGACCACAGGTGCATCTTACGAGGTGCAGCTCTTAGGGGCCCGTCCCTACTGGCATTTGACTTGCATTTTCCGGTGGTCCTTCATCGTCGCTTGCTGACAACCAACCATTGTGTCCGGCTCCCATGAGATCATTTCTGGCATGATTGTTCCAGATTGTTTCCGGATCTGGGGCCTCAGTTGACTCTTCGCTCTCGTCATCATCATCGTCGTTGCTATCATCGGAATCTTCTTCCCATACTACCGGGATTTCGGCTGAGAGGGAACGCCGATCAAACCCGTTAGGGGAATATGGGTGCGTGCAGCCGCAGAAATTTTCATATGCTCCCATTCCCGGAAGTGATAGTTGCGACTCAGCATCTCCTCCCAGAAACTGCGGGGGAAGAGCGAGAGGAGGTGGCACGTATTTGACTCCCGGCAGGATATAGAAGGAATCCTCCTCCTCTGATTCTTCGCTGTTCTCGGGACCATATTCAGCCTCTCCCAAAGCCAATTTGCAAAAGTGTACTAGCTCCAGATGCTCCTCGGCCTCTTCGCTGATAA
The DNA here is from genome assembly GCA_022495995.1 of Adenophora triphylla var. japonica. Classification (NCBI taxonomy): domain Eukaryota; kingdom Viridiplantae; phylum Streptophyta; class Magnoliopsida; order Asterales; family Campanulaceae; genus Adenophora; species Adenophora triphylla. The sequence goes on from JAFEMH010002690.1 coordinate 48,896, forward strand.
GCCCCAGTACAGGCGCTCGCCGGAAGCTTTCTTGTTCGATTCTTCTCGATTGTTCTAACCATCTCGTGTAAATGGTTCTCTCATGCTTTGATCGGAACAGCCCTGGTTCTTCAGTATCAGCTATCCCTTCCTCTGAGAAGTAGCGAGTTTCATATTCTTGCAGGAAATCTCTGACATGATACCAAGGTGGGTTGATTCGTTCGATATCCTCAAGGCTGAGGGGGAATCCGAATTCAGGATCCTCGACAAGGTTGGCCACGGGTATTTGGGGACCTTCATCAGCATCTTCCTGGGCATGAAAAGGTTCTCCGCATTCAATCATATTCACCTGATTATGGTTCCTTGGCAGAGGATTTTTGACTGTATTAGGCCCCTCGGGGCCTTCCAACTTTCCTTGCTCTATCAATCCCTGGATTGCCTTCTTCAGAGTAAAGCAGTTATCTGTTAGATGTCCATGGGCTTGATGAAAAGCGCAATACTTTGAAGTATCCACGGGAGCATTCGGATTCCTGGGTTGGAAATTCTCCAAAGGCCGCAGCAAGCCTTCTTTCACCAGTCCCCTAAAGATGTCATTCAGAGGCATTCCAAAGTTTTCGAGGTTCATGACCCGTGGTCTGGGCTCGGCCGGTTTTCTCGGGAGCAAAAGGAGTTGTGTTATTACATTCCCGTCCCGCGTAGTTAATCATCTCTTTGCCTTTAGCGGGAGCAGGGCGGTGTTTGAAGGAGGAGCCCGATATCTATAAGGTGTGCAAAGCAGCCGGTTGCGATTGTAAGCCTTTTCAAACTTAGCCGCGGAGTTAACCATGGCCCGTAAGTCTCGAGTACGGGAAGTGACCGAGGGAGGCTCTCAATGTGGTTTCGTGCATGACCGAAAGATGTCCAGCTTGCTCCTCTTCGGAAGGAGGGATGGCCATTTCACCGAGTTTCGCATTCCACCGCTTGTAGAAGTCCCCAACATTCTCATCGGGACGCTGCACTGTTGTTTGTAGGTCAACTCTATTTGTTTCCCATTCCAAGTTGGCCTTGTACTTTTTTGTGAAGGCATTAGTAATCTGGTCCCACGTAGTCTGGCTTCAGGTTTCAAACGAAAGAACCATTTTAAGGCACCGGATTTCAAAGATAGATCAAATAGTCACCAACCGCCGATTGGTGCATCCTTTCGCCTTCATTGCCAAGGTATACGTGTCCAAATGAGTTTTTGGGCATGCATCCCATCAAAGAGGTCCAGATTAGGCATCACGAATTTGTGGGGCATAGGAACAATGGAGTCCGGGCTGTAGGCCGGAAGGCGTATTTCTTAGCGGTCAATTCGGCAATCTGCGCTTTCATTTCCTTTATGTTGTTCCATGAACCGAGGCCGATGAGGGTCTTGTGGCGGAGCCATTGCATTTGAACTAGTGGCCGAGCTAGAGAGAGGAGCTACCACTCGGCGGCAGATCGTGGAGGGAACGGCCGATCCGGGGACGTAGGTGAAAACCTCCGTCCTTCGGGCCGAGTTACCCCTGGGAGCATGAGTAGGAGCTTGGGCAAAGGGATAGAACCTTGCGGCTGCCGTTGATTTTCAACCGGCAAAGTGGGCGGAGGCGCCCCGATGTAGGCTGGATAGCTTGGATTTCCAGAGTGGGGCCCATAAGTAGGCTTAGGTGCGGGCCGCCGTCCCCGATCGTTGAATTGCATGGCCGGGCCGAGGCGATGGTGTATAACCCGGGGGTACTGCGGTCCCGGTGATTCTCGATGAAACCGGGATGGAGGTTTGGCAACCCATCGAACCCCGAGTGAGAAATGGGTTTGTGAAAGCTGTGAGGAGCTAGCTAACATCATTCTCGAGGAGGGCTCCCGACGGCCGCTGAGGCATGCCGAACTATTGTGGGCCTTTTGAACCGTTGCTGCGAAGGCCCGGATTGATCGGTTCCAAACCGAGGTGGGATCCCAATTAGCCGTGGCATTCCGAGATAACCCCAACCATGAGAAGACATTCCATATCGGCTTTGTCCCCACCGAGAAACCGTGAACCGATTTGTGCCGTCGGGCCGCGTGGATCCAAGTAGTCTCGTGGTTGGGAGCCGGGCCGACCCGAAGATCGAGGAGCATGGGTTCTCGTAGTGGTACCATAGGAGGTGGGTGGTGGCATCCCGGAGTAATCGTGGCGACCAAGAGTGGGATTGGCATCCTCCTCTTCTTCCACGGTGAAGGTGCCATCGGGATTGAGGCCGGCGGCCAAACCGTGGCTCTTAATAGCCTCCATAAGGCTATTCAGCCGTGCTTCCTGTCGTAATCTCATCTCGTTCGCTAACCGATTCCACCGTTGCTCTCCGAGGGGTCCCGGAGGCGGAGTGACGTTATCCCCATCATTACCGGCCGATGCGTACATTCTCAAACCCGAGTCGGAACAAACGGCGAAGCCGATGATGCGCTTGACTCTTCCCAACTAATCAAACTAAGTGACCCGGTGTCCGAAACCAAGCTTTGTGAGGAGCCGCGGGGGAAAAAGGGACGAGGGTTCGATGTCCGGGAATTGAAGGAGGGTAAGTGTTTGGGCTTTGGGGCTCATGCAACATGCGCTTATTTGTTCACGTTTACTTAAAACATGTTTTATTAACCTAATCGGTTGGAAAAGATTGCTCTTCTTTTTCGCAAACTACTCGATCCCGGATCGTGGGCCCCGTCACTACGTCTATAAGCCCCTCGTATTCCACCCGTATTTCGACCTCCCAGGTGGATGCCCGGCGAGGGTCCTATAGGGCAAGCGGGTCCCACCGACCGAAAGAAAAATGATCCTAAAAGTCTCAAGGGTAATCGAGTCTTAACGAGCATTCGATGTAAATTACGGACAAAGCTGACGTCAAAGTCAAGATCATGTCCGAGGGCTCGACAAAAAGTCGGCATGATTTGACCGATAAATGTCCACGATTGATCTTGATTTGTCGTCAATTAGGCCGTAATTAGGCATGGAATAATCATTAATCCTTGATGACTCAAGGTGTCAATGCCGGGAGTCGTTGTATAATTTGTGCCGAGTCGGGCCGAAGTCAAGGCGCCGGTCAATATCTTGGTCAAAGTCTCGCGGCGGAAAACCGGCGTAACTTCGACCGATTAGTGGTCCCCGGAAAGATATTGAGTCGGTGTGCCGACAAAGGCTTGAAAGGAAAGGTCTATACACGTACAGGCATGACACAGACCAAACTAAAAACCAACTGGGTCTCGGACAAAGTGTGTCACGGACAAGTGAATGGTCGACACGAGGCTCCATGGGATGTTTGGGTAGTCCTGGGCTTGCACCGAGAGGCGTAATAAGACCAAACGGGCCGCGACAAGGATTTCCCCGGGTTAGGGACGTAGTGTGCAGTGTACGGTCACGTGCGCGTAGTGTGCAAGCAGTCTATCTTCTTTTTCTGAGTAAAATAGAAATTTTTTTTATGTGTCTTAAAAAGAATGATGCATGATTGTTTTTTGAAAATTTTCTTTTTTTTTGAAATTTTTTTTTGAAATTTTTTTTTTTGAAATTTAATGAACACATAAGCACATAAGCACAAAAATTCCGACAGTTAGGGACATGATTCCGACAGTCAAAATTTTGACTTTTTCCGAGGCGGCCAAAACAACACGAAAATGTGCAAAAATCAACACACACAACAAATGATTTTTAATGCCGGGACGGAAGCTTGACCCACAAAAGCTTTTTCTTTTTTTTGAAAACGGTGATACCGTACGTGGGATTGTTAGACCACAATTTATCCCCGACTCGTGTTAGGAGGCGATAACGGGAAATTTAATGGTTTCCACCAATATACCAAATACCATTTTTTAGAAAAAGTTTAATCATTCCCCACGGAGTCGCCACCGTGATGAATGTGTGTATCCGAAAATTTTCCCATTTTCGTTTCTTTGAAAAACCAATCGAAAAGACCGGAGCCGCCATGCCATTTTTATTTTAAGGGCCAAAACTTTGAAAAATGCCCGAGGTTAGAGATTTGGGTTCGGAGGTCACGTTACACGCCGGGAAGAACGTTAGTGTTCACCCGGAATGCCTCGTAAGACGAGTCTTCCAAGCATTAAAAACCATTTGTATGTGTGTGTGTGTGTGTTACTTTGGCCAAAATAAATTGAAACTGAGAAAAGTAAAAATTGGTAATTCTTTATTAGACTTTGGACAAGTCCCATGATTTTTGGTATGATTTTTGGGTTGAGTTTTGGTACTCAAAAGATTTTTTGAAGTTGAAAACCAATTCTGCCAGAATGAAAAAGGCAGTGGACACTTGGCTTTGAAATGGACTTAAAGGGCTTCAAAACTCCAGAATCTGGGAAAAGTACGAGAATGAAAATTGTTCAAAACACATTAAATAAGGTTTCTGAAAACGAAATTTACCATTTGGAGGTGATTTGGTGGACCAAAACCTTCTGGAAATCTCAGATATGAAATCTGGATTTTCAGAAGACTGATGAGCTGACCTTTAAAAGAAAATTTGAAAAAGGGAGTTTTACTCACGAAAAAAATAAAGTAAAAACATTTATGGAAATCTCTAGATGTTGGCTACAAAAAGTATTTTGTGGTAAACACCAAATTCCAAGTTTATCTGTGTCCAAAAAATTAGACCATGGACTGGGGTCTTAGAAAATTGCTACTGGACAGCAACTTCTCAAGAAGGAAAACATGATTTTAAAGGGGGTTTTGCATCCATGCTTGTCCCCATTTCCCTAGGTTTTGATTAGTAGTCACTAGACATTTTAGTGGTGATCTACTATATCAAACCATCCTTGGGGTACATTAGGACTTAAGCACTTCATTTGCTTGGGAAGGGGAATTTTATCCTTTGAAATCAAGATTTGATGTATGAAAATGATTTTTAGGGTTTTGAAAACATGTTTGCAAGTAAAGAAACACTTTAAAAGTAATGTTGATACTTGTAGAGGATCATCCATGGAGATGAACTCCCATGGTAATCCTCTTGGATCTAGGGCAAGAAGATGAACAAACTACATTTTGTAGTTTGAAAATGCATGCATGGATGAGAGAGATTTAGGGTAAGGAGAGGGAGGTTATACCTATCTTCCTTTGTGTTTGTGTTTGAATGGATTCAAGGCTTGAATGTGTTTAGGGTTTAAATTTGAGAGTGAGTGGGATTTGGGAAAATAATTAAGAGAAAAAGGTGACAATTCTAGAGAATTCTCACTGTTTTCTCCCTATTTTCGCCAAGGTGCAGTTATGAAATGTGTTTTCTTCCTCCTCTTTTCTGAGACTGAAGGGCTCAATTTATAGGCACTCTGAAGTTACATATATGTCCGCGCGGATGGGTTCGTAGGCGTGCACTTTTCATTAAATGCTGCTCCAGGCTTTGGACAGGAAGAATAAAATTCAAATTAAGCAACCAGAAAATGTTCCAGCCACTTCCATTTCGGGTTTTTGACCTTTCTTTTGCTTTTTTGATTCTTTTCCATGGTTTATCTTTAAATGGCAATCCCTAATCTACCCTCACTTTGTTAGAAATGTTAGGAATTGTTAGAAATGTTAGGAATGTTAAAACTTTCGTTAATTTTCTAACGAAAATACTAACAACTCAAATTGGAGCACTTACAGCTACCGCACTGATGAACCCAGCCAATCCGGAGTCAACCACCAGCTGTCGTGGACTCCTCTCTCCACGTCGAGCCACGTTCGGGAGAATCTCCCACAATGCTCTCACTGCCTCAAAGGCTCCCCGACTCTTCTGATTGTCAACGTCAACCTTCCCTGGCCCCTGCATGTGAACAAGACAAGAAGCAACATCAACAGAGTGCACAAGTCCGAGCCCATTGATTGTCATTTACCGTTCCGGATCGATCGATCCGTTGATTGTCATTTACTTTCTGTCATTTACAAATCCGAGCCGTTTGGCCTCGTCGATCGTCATTTACAATTCTGAGCCATTTGGCCTCGTCGATCGTCATTTACAATTCCGAGCCGTTTGGCCTCGTTGATCGTCATTTACGATTCCGGATCGTTTGATTCCGTTGACACTGCTTTAAATACTGTCATTTACAAGTCCGACCCGTTTGGATCGTGATAGTATTTACTTTTCAAAGTCCGAGTCGCAACCCGATTCGTTGATCGCATGTCATTTAATATGCATTTTCCCGTAAAATCGTTAACAATGTAATGCCAGGTTCAAAACCGGAGTTCGTCCGTCGAACTCTCTTTCAAAACGCGCGAAATGACGTTTGGCCCACAAACGCTCATCTTTCAAACTAAAAGCCGCCATTTGACACTTAAAATCATTTAATACGTTTTTTTTCCGTAAAAATCGTTAACAATGACTCGCCCGGTTCAAAATCGACGTTTGCCACGCAAACGCTCATTTCCGTCTCAAAACCGACGTTTGCCACGCAAACGCTCGTCTTTTTCAATAAAGTCACCTAATCAACGTTTGACATTCAAACCAAGATTAAGCTTGTCCTTCAAGCACCCATTTCTAAAATCACACACACACACACGCACGTTTTCGAGAAAGGTAGAAAGACTCGTCTTGCGAGCCGTTTCGGGTGATCTCAATATACTCTTCCCGAAACGTAACGTGACCTCCGAACCTAACAATCTCTGGTACTCAAAGCTTTTTACTCGTTTTTGCTACCAATAAAAATGATCCCCGTTCTCAAAGCTTTTTACTCATTTTTGCTACCAATAAAAATGATCCCCGTTTTCAAAGCCTTTTCCTAAGTTTTTGCTACCAATAAAAACGACACCATTTTCAAAAGCCATTTCTCAACGTTTTGGGCTCAAAATACAAAAACCGCGTGGCGACTCCTCATTTTTCCTTCCCATGAAGCAAGGTCTCAGACACAACCCTCCGTGAAAGACAACCGCCTTTTCCGTGCCCCCCGCGCGTGAAAAGATCGGGTAATTTTAGTTGGCGACTCCGCTGGGGAAAAGATACTTTTTTCAAAACTACCGTTGTTTTCAAAAAAAGCCTTCCGTGGGTCAAACTTTCGTTTACCCTTCCTCGTTTTCGTGCGTGTGTTACTTTCAAACCTCGAACGGTTTTTTTTTCAAGGCATTACATTGTCGACTTTTCAAAATCATACCATGTTTGTGCATCCCCATTCATGTTTGATTTTCATGCTGTCTTTTGGAACTGCGCATCATAATGCTTTAAGACACATTCTGAAAAATCTCTGTTTTACTCAGAAAAGGAACCGTAGTGACCGCACACTACGCGCACTTGCCGCCTCGGAACACCGCACTTCACGTGCACTTGCCGCCGAAACACCGCACACTACAACCCCTAACCCGGATGGCCTTATCGCTGCACCCCGATTGGCCCGCCATATGCCTTTCGGGGCGCACGGGGTCGTCCCAAACATCCCATCCTAGCCCGTGTAAGCCACGCACTCTTTGTGTCACACTTTGTCCAAGACCCCGCTGGTTTTTGGCTTAGCTCGTGTCATAAAGCCTAAGTGTATGTTTTTACGCCGGGCCCCGCCCGAGTCAAGCTCGAGAGATTGAGACCAAAGGTCGTTCCCGACCCGAAGTCTTGAGCTCTTCAAACTTGACTTTGACGCGGAGCTCGCCGAAAAATATACCCGAAGGTTCAATGTGACGCCGTGTCACCAAACCTCGTCGTATGTACCGTGCCCACAACTTGGCCAACGCTAAAAGCTAAGGTCTCTCGCACAAGCGAGTAAGGAGAGGTCATGCCAAAATTTTGGCACGATCCCCGCCTTAACTTAAGGACGTTGACCTCGACTATGGCCCGTACGCCACACACGTCGAAAGTTTGCGTGATCGCCTAGCCTTAAGTTCACTTTTTCATTTGTCGGTGGAACTCGCTTGCCTTATCGACCTCGCCGGATAGTCCGTCCCGAGAAAGATGATCTACAATGGAAACGAGGGGCTTATAAGCGTAGTGACGAGATCCACCGATTAGAGCTCTAGGATTAGTTGCGAAAAGAAGACTCGCTTCTTTTCCAACCGATTAGGACTCGAGAAAACACGCTTTAAGTAAACATTAATCGGTAATCGCACATTGCACAAGCCCGAAACCTTGAGCCAAATACCCTTTTCCGAAACCTAAACCCTTCCTTTCGTTCCCCGGCAATGAGCGTAAAGTGGTTCGTATTTCCGGCCGCCGCCGCCAGATCACAAGAATCTGGCAGCTGACGCTTCTTCTGCTTCCTCGCTCCTCACTGTAATTTCCGACATGTCTAGCTCACCGAGAAATCGTGACGGGGATGGACCCCCGCCACCGGTAACAGATATGACTTTGGAAGAAGCCATCCGGGCTTGTGAGGTTCACAAGAGGCGGAAAGAAGATCAGCAGAATTTCGTGGTACATGCCTTTCCGAATGAGCGAGGTATAGCAGCCTATCCCCGCCGACGGTACTTTTGTCCCGGGTCGAGGATGACGATTCCCCAAAACCAGCTTCACCAAACCTTCAATCAGTTCCTCCCCGCCAACATACGGATGCCTTCGAATCAAGGAAACAAATGACCTAGGCTCCATGTTGCCACTTCTCGTGGCAACCCCGTCATTTTTGGCCACCAGTGCTACTCCTATCACTCAATACCACCAAATACGCACCGCCGGACCATCTCAGTGCATGCCAATATTCCTCAATACCTCCCGGGTTCGTCCCGCTTATACACGAATCCCTAAACACCGGGGACAAACCCCGATACGCTCGTAAAAGGCTCCCGTATATTCTCATATACCAAGCCTTCCTCCTCCAATCACTACCGCCACGTGGTAGCACCCGGCGCCGAGCCTCAAAGTCCACCACTCGGACCCAACCTTAGCCTCGGATGGTCGAGCGATGAAAGACCCGAAAGCCACCATGAGCAGCCTCAAAGCAGAAACGCTCAAATCCACGTGATCCGGAATGGTCACGCCTCTCCCCGCCAAGTTCGAATGCCTGAGATGGACCGATTCGACGGAACCGAATGTCCTCAAACGCATGTCGACACTTACGTTCTCGCATGAGAGCAAAAGGAGCAACCCTCCAAGCAAATGGCCGACCACTTCCAAGATACGCTTAAAAGTTCGCCGTTACGGTGGTTTCTAAGGGTCAAGCTCGCGGATCGCCACACCTGGGATCGATCAAGAACATCTTCCCGGAACGGTACCGATCCAACTTAGAGTGGGAGACGAGTCGCGAGGACTTAATCACCACCGAATGTAAGGCGGATGAAAGTGTAGGAGAATTCTACAAAAGGTGGAGTCGAAACTCTCCGAGATCATGGAGCCACTCTCCAAGGATGAACAGATGCGGATCTTCAAGTCCCGCTTAAGACCGTCCATCGTAACTCTCATCGCCATCATTTCTTCCTGCATCTCCGGCCATGGTCAATGCCGGCTCACAGCTCGAGAAGGATCTCAAGGAAAAGTTGGCTACCGCATGCCCATACAGATACCGCTCGCCAGCTGCATACAATCCCGCACCGGCCCCTAAGAAAAGGGAAAGATACGTCCGTCAACTACATCCATCGTGGACGCAAATGGTAATGTAACAAACCATTGGGCCGCAGCAAAGAATTCTACTCGTAAGCTGCCCGCCGTACACTTTCGACAAGTTTGACATACCACCGAGCAAGACGCTGAAGCGGTTAATTAAGGAAGGTCTCCTTAAACCCGTTGCAAATTACAAACCCAAGAATCCCGTAGCCAATGCGGATAAGAACAAGTATCGCGCCTTCCATCAAAAGATTACGGCCACACCACGCATAACCGTTTGGGGTTACGATACGAAATCCGTAACTTGATAGAAGAAGGCAAGTTGGAACGCCCCCGTGGCCCAATACACGCCGGAAACCCTTTTCCGAACAATAACAAGTGAATTCCATTGAGTGGGTGCCCAAGAAGATTGCCGCAGCAATCCGCCCGCCTCTTTCACTGATCCTCCTCTAATGTCCACATCAGCCTACGATGTTTGCGATCGCTCCGCCTCGCCCGGAGTACGAGTCCCGAGAAACAGCCCGAGCAATCCTCCGAGAAAACAAAAGAAGAAGTCCTCTCAACAAAGAATCGAGAGAGAGATACGAAGATGGAGACACCAAAGGTGGGTACACTGAGAGCCTTCCCGGAGGTTCGACTACTACGTACTCTACTCCATCCAATCCTCCTTGCCTCCGTGCCATGCAGCCTTTAGAGCAGACAAAGGGAAAGCCGAAAAGTCCTCAAAACCGTAATCTGCACCCTGTGGCTCCGAATACCTCGCATCTTGGTAATCTTACCGCGCCGAAGCATAACCCCGCGGATCGCCCAAGGTTCAATTTGTCCACCTTCCGCGCGCGGACCGGTAAAGGAAGATCAAAGTCACTTGGCACTCGCACTCGATCAACGTGCTAACCAAGGGCGGCAACCGCCACAAACAACCTCAACGCAATCCCGAGGTTCCAAAGAAAGGCTTTACCTCGCAAGAGGAAAACAGAAACGGATGGCCGGATGACTCTCCTTCTCCTGATAGAGACGAGATCTACGACTCCCGACCGTATGGCAAAGATGATCACGTTCGTGATGAAGACTCGCCGAGCGATGCCTCGGGCACAACGAAGCTCAGACATCACTATCAAGCTCAACACCATATCACTCCCCGGAGTATTGGTAGATAACGGGTCACCGTTAATGTTCTCCCTCTCAGCATGATGCGAGCCCTCCGCATCCACGAAAGCCACTTGATTCCGCGCCCGACTATCAAGGCCTACGACAACACAACTCGTCCCATCCTCGGGACGGTGACTCGAACTCGGTTCGAAACCCAAATGGTGCCAAGAAAGTTCCACGTGATGGACATTCCGTCCGAGTTCACAGCTCTTCTGGGACGCCTGCTACATCACATGAAAGCCATAGCTTCCACTCTCCACCAATGCGTCAAGTTCATTAACCGTGCAGGAGATCTTGAAGTCATCGAGGGAGACAGCTTCCTCACTGAAACGAAGCCGAGACAAGAGCCAAGCGTGCCCGCACTCGTGCACCGGGTTACCTCCTTCGAATCAACCAAGGGACTATCTGGCAAATCTCATCGTAATCCCTCGTAGTCCTGGAGATGCTAACTATGTAAACGTACTCGAGCAAAGTGCACTCGGGCAGCCCGATACATCAAGTTCAACTGTCGATTCCAACATTTGGAGGCGTATTGGAAAGAAACGCCGAACATCGCCATGATGCGGGCACGTAAACCCCTGCCTCCAATCGGAGGTTCGTCGGCATTCTTCCAAACAAACTCTCTGGCTCCCGCCAGCGAAGAGATCTTCGTGATAAAGGTTAACAAGCACCGTCATTCTCGGGATGAATGCATGGAAGTCGTATGGGATGTCCTCCACGAGGAATTACCCGCCGCACCCCTCTTCTCCAAATAAGAGCACGATGTTTTCCTAGCCGCCCAAAGAACGCAACCGACGCAATACGTCCCTACGTTTGGCCGAGCCGTCGACGATGACGAATCAGACTCTCCGGAGTCGAAGATGCGGCACTCCAAGCGGCACCTCTCGCATTCACATGCTCGCCGAGGACGGCACTCCTTCCGATCGATGTCACCTACGACCAAGGCTCCAATACCATGGAGATTGTCAAGCTCAACGTCCAAGACATAAGCTATCCGACAATTGGAAGCACGTGATTCACGCAACGAAGAATCCTCTCGATCAAGTGAATGACGACGACTTCGTCAACATCATCTATTCCGTATATCCCGATGAAGCCAAGGATCCAGCCTCATTGTCGATTCTCGCAACGCCAAGGTCACCTCGACGATCGCTCGCTCATGGTAAACGAGGCATCGGCCAAGCGAGCTCGTAGCTCATCACTACTTCCGAGTACCACCCCAGCTGCAACCGGCCCGTGCCGTCGCCAAGCTTATACCCTCAAGCGCCGCCAAGGCCAAGGGCAACAAATAAGGAGACCAAGCTCCTCACCCCGCTACGAGTCGATCAACTCGGGAACGCTTCCGGCAGCCCACCCCGAAACATCTCGTGGAAAGTCTTCCCGCAAGGCGTAGCCGCAACTTCCGACATAGGAAATGACCACCTCAAGATCAACATGCTCCAGCTCGGATTCGCTCCCACCGTCACGGCCCCGGATTCGTACATCCCGCGCCGATCGCTAGCTCGATAGACTTGGCGATCCAACAGATCACGAGACCGTCAACATTGCAGTAATTCAACACCCCGGGTCAATCAAGCGTATATGGGCAAACTTCTTGGTAATCGAGATCAAGGAAGGCCGCATGGAATGTCCTGGCCCGACTTCCTTCGTCAACGTAATCCAAGTGTTTCCGCCATTCGGCGATTTGAATGTGATCACGCTCGACACTAGTCGATGGTGCGCACCTACGGAGATTGTTTAACTCTCGCAAGGAAAGCCCTCATGGAACTAGCCGCTCAAGAAAGCCGTCTTTGGGACGAAGACCAAGCTCGAAAGACCTACAGGACCAAGCCCTTAAAGTGTCACAGCAGGCAAACTTCGTACGTAAAGCTGTGAGGCCACTCTAGACCAGTTCGACCTCAAAGGTTTTGCTCACGGCAATTTCCTCGACTATCGTCTGTTCTTATCCAACCCCCTCTGCCAAACGAGGGTGGCCAACGGTCCCGATGACCTAGGAGATGGAACGACACAGCAGAACGGATCCCCGCGCCTACCTCCCTGAGGAAAGCAAGTTCTCCATGAAAGCGACGACGAAGACGATGAAACCATTCTCTTCCAAGCCGGGCCTGAAGTCAACAAAACCGGACTCCCAAGAGTCCTGGGAGGATGGGAGCGGATCATTTCCGTACTCAAATTGAAAGACCAACTCAGGGAGGAAGGTCTATTCAAAAACAAGAGGAAGATGGAACTTCATCTCGAGCAACTACTCGTGGAAGTTCCACAGATCGCGGCATTCGCTTACGTAAACGATCAACCGGGACAAAGAACCAAATACATGGGCAGATGTTCGAGAAGCTGTGTACTCACCTTCTGACATACCCGCCACTCAGATAAAACAAAGGAGGAAACTCTCCCCGATGGAGGTTTACCTAGACCGCCGCACGCAGCTCAAAGAAGCTCGCTATTCTCACATGGGAAGAAACGCAGCACTAATCCTTCGACGCAGCTCCGCCGCAAGAAAGTTAATCTCGGGGCCAAGAGTGGAGGAAAACTAGCAAACCATGAGTATCGCTGCACCCAACTCCGTAATGCCCCGAGTATGCTCAAGCAAGAAGGAAAGGAACGCGATATACCGTGAAGAGATCAAGGAGACCGTTCGCCTCGCCCGAGAACTCTCCAACCTCCCCCGAGGGTCGCAACCCACGCTCGCCTGTGCGACCACCGTGCACCGACGTTCGAACAACTACGGCAATCCGTAAACTACCTCCCCGCAGAGGCACCCAAGCGCATCCCGGGATGTAATCCGCCAAGCCGCCGAAGCTCCCGAAACACATATACAATCAATGAGTTGAGGGAAGACATATGGCCCTATGCTACGAGGAATCCTCCTCTAACTCGGCTCAACTCAAGCGGCCTGTTCGTAAGGATCCAAGCCCGATGTCGCCGTTCTAACCCGATCGGGTCAAATCCATGCACCACCACCTAAGGCCACCAAAAGCCGACGGAGCTGTAACCGCAATCCGGCCACTCGAAGACGCAAGTTCCGTGAAAGAGGACCCGATCCTCACTACCAAGCACTCAGCGAACATTTCCCTTCGTCTCTCGCTCACCTCCTCATATCCTCACAAGCTCAAGCTAGAGGAAAGCCTCGGCCCGTACCATGGTCCCCGTGGACGCAACCCTGCATGAAGTCATTCGTATGATTGGCAACATCCACTACGGCAACATTATCACCTTCACAGATTTGGACCTTCCAAAATTTGGGGCCGATCACAATGAGCCGCTCTACATCACACCCACTGACGAGCGTCGCCTTCCCCGCGTGTTGGTAGACGGAGGTTCCGGAATGAATGTCTTGCCCGCCAAGATGATGGACTCCGCTTGACATCAAGCCTACAGATCAAGCCTTCACCCACTCGTCAAGGCCTACGACTCTACTTCCCGTACAGCTTCCTGAGTTGCAACTCTCAATATCCGGTTCGGCAAGCGGATGATCCCCACCGAATTCCAAGTATTGGACATTCCAATCACTTTCACAGCCCATCCCTGGGCGTCCCCGGCCGCATCAAATCAATGGCGTGGCATCCACCCTTCATCAATGCCTCAAGTTCATGCAAGGCAACGAGCTAACTACACCTACGGCGACAATGTCACCACCGAGGGGACCAAAGCACCAACGACATTCCAAGTTAGAAATCAAGCATAGTGACGACATGCCATTAACTCGGATTCACTCGGAGACCTCCAAGATCCAAATATGCAACGTGGACCTTCCACTGTCTCACGATCGATTCCTCCCGCCACGAAGATGATGAAACTCATGAACTTCATCCCGGATCGGGGCTCGGCAAAAGGCTACAAGGCCAACACCAAGTCATTGAAGTCAAGGACCACACCACGGTCCAGTGGGCTTGGCTACGTGCCAACACCACCGACATAAGGAAGATAAAAGGCTCGCCCGCACCAAGGCAAAGCAGCCCGCAAAAGGGGAACCTCCGACGGCACACCCGACCTACAACCTTACAGCTTCGACCTCGCTCATTACTTCACCAAGGGAACCGACAGCAGAACCGAGGGGACCGACAAGGGAACCGGCGCAACCGAGGGGACCGACAAGTGGAACCGGACAGAATCGGACCGACAATGATCCGACAGAACCGAGGGGACCGACAATGGAACCGATGAAGATGAGAAAGAAGCAGGGATAGTCCGACAGAGACTACGTAAAGAATGGAACAACTAGCACGGACCTCAAGCGTTTCGTAGGACTCAAAGCTAATCCGATAAGGGAGCGTTCTCGACATCACACGCTCTACCCGGACCAACCGCCACCACAAACCCAAAGATGAGTACACATTCAAGGGAATCCTGCACTGCGGAAGAGCAACTCAAGGTACTCTTCACGGGAAATGCATTGTTCGGATCAGCCGCCGAGGCCACATTCGAGACAAGACTCCAAAGCGTAAGGAACCGTAATTCATAGAAGACGCTTCTCAAAGTGACCAAATTTACAGTAGTCTTTTTGAAGAAGTCATGGAGGTGCCAAACCCGATTGACCCTGGGCTCCGAAAACAAAGATGATCGCCATGATTGGGACAAAGCAGGCCAAGCCTCTCGATCCCCGCACCCTCATCAAGCATCCAAAGAATGCCACCGAAGAACCGGGTAACCTTCACCGGACCAAGGGCAAGCCAGCAGAATTGGAAGACAAGCCGGGCCCGCACCCACATCTCCCTAAACCCGGTCTCAAACCTCTCGAGTCGGGCCTCGTAAAAGTCCAGCCCTCCGAGTCATCCAACGGCCTTACGCCGAGGACTATGATAATGTAGCCAATCATGTATCTCCTTTCTCGTTTAATGAAAAGTCTCGACCTTTCTGAGTATCCTCTCATTGCCACTTTAACAACCGATAAGTTAACAAACAACTTAAAAGACGTTAATAACTCAATTGATAAAGAAGCGTACACATTAAATGAGCAATACATTAGAGAAGTTCTCGAGCGTGTAATCGACCAAGAGGACAACCGGGCCCAAGCCGCCGAAGAGGTTATGACCAAAGTGAACCTAGGGTCGCGCAAAGAGCCTAAAGAGACACAAGTGGGCGCTTTTCGCCGATGCGTAAAAGAAGCCCCGATAAGCCTCCTCCGGGAGTATGTTGACGTGTTCGCCCGGGTCATACCAGACATGCCAGACTCGATCCTCGATCGTGAGCACGTAATTCCCCCGGATCCCGAATCCAAGCCTCGTCAAATGTAAGCCGCGCAAGATCAAGCCAGAGCGGTCCTCGCAAGTAAAAGAAGAGATTGAGAAAATGCTCCGAGTTGGTTTCATCAGAGTGATTGAGTACCCGACTTGGCTCTCCAACATCGTGACTGGTCACCAAGGCCAATGGAAAGGTCAGATGCTGCGTAGATTTCCGGGATCTCAACAAGGCCAGCCCTAAAGATGATTTCCCACCGCCTAACATCGACATGCTGGTCGACACCACGGCAAATTTCGAAGTAAAGTCCTTCGTGGACGGGTTCGCTGGATACAACCAGATCAAAATGTCCGAGGAGGATCAAGCCAAGATCGCTTCACACTCCGTGGGGGACATATTGCTACACGGCCATGCCGTTCGGCCGAAGAACGTCGGGCTACTTACTGGCCGCAATGTGCTCTCTTCCATGACATGATTCACAAGGAAATCGAAGTGTATGTCGACGACATGATCATCCACTCCAAAGGATCGACATGCAGACATGACAGATCCGAGAAAGTTCTTCAACCGACTGTAAAGCACTCCATGAGATTGAACTCCGCGAAGTGCACCTTCGGCGTCAAGCGCGGCAAGGTACCGGGGTACATGGTTACGTAAAGAGGTATCGAAGCTTCGATCCTGTGAAAATCAAGGCTATCATCGACATGAAGCCACCTCGTACTCGACAAGTGAAAGAGCTTCATGGGAAGACTTCAAGACATCACGCTTCATCAACCGGGGCTTGACATCTCTCTCGCGAGCCCATGTTCAAACCGATGAAGAAGAATGCCGACATCAAATGGGACTCCGAATGCCGCATACTTTCGAGAAAATCAAGACCTACTTGGTGAATCCCCCATTCTCGTGCCCGCCACACGAAGACAAGCCACTACTCCCGTATCCGACAAGAATGTACACGTCAATCGGAGCAATGCCGGCACAAGAGCAGTAAAGATTCCAAAGTTGAGCATGCAATCTACTTCGTAGTTTCCGGAAGCTTCAAGGAAGTGAACTCACTTACTCAAAGAATAGAGAAAACTTGTACCGCCTTGGTATGGGTAGTCGGGAAACCGAAACACTACATGCAACCACATTCTGCTCCTCGGTCTCCAAAATGGACCCCGTCCGATATCTCTTTGACAAGCCATCCCTCGTCAATGCGACTAGCCAAGTGGTCATTCTTCCCGGGCCGAGTTCGACATCAAGTACATGGTCGAAAATCAACAAAGGGCGTAGTCATGGCGCATCACCGGCCGACTTCCCAAGCAAATAACCTAAGGGTCCCGATCCGCAGCTTCCTGACGATGGAATCTTTTCACTGACAACAAGAAACCGCCGGCAACTCTTCTTCGATGGGGCAAAGCCAACAAGAAGGGGAATGGTATTGGAATGCTCCTTGTCGATCCCAAGGACGAGCATACTCCCATAGCCATCAAGCCGAATTTTGAAGCAACCAACAACGCCGCAGAATACGAAGCCTCGTGCAGCAGGTCCGGAAGCCGCCTCGAGCGCAACATCTCGAACCGGATGTATATGGAGACTCAAAGATTGATCATCAATCAAGTGTCCAACAAATGGAAGACGGTAGATTCTCGGCCTTCAAGTACCACTCATACATGGAGGAGCTCATCGCTCGCTCAAGGACATCTCTTTCCACTATTTGCCAAGAGACAGAAACCGCCGCAGACGCCCGGCAACCTCGCCTCTCTTGTCGAAATTCCCGATGGGAAAGCAAGAAACCCTCGTAATAGGCAGACGGGAAACACCCGCCTATTGTCGTGAGATCGAAAAGAAAAAGAAACGATCGACGAACCCCGGTACACTCAAATTTACCAAGACTTCCAAAACGGAGAAGCTTCCTTCACCAATGAAGATGGAAAATACAAAGAAGGGATCAAAGCCAAAAACATGATGGCATTAAAACGCCCGGCATCCCATTTCGTCATTCGGGGGTATGTTGTACAAGAAGCGCCACCAAGGGCCACTCCTTCGGTGTGTAAACAAAGAAAAGCCGCCGAGCTAATGAACGAAGTTCACAACGGAACCCGCGGTCCGGCACATGAACGCCCGAGCTTTGACACGTATCATTCTCCGTATGGGATACTATTGGATATCAATGGAAACAGACCGCATCCAAGCTCGTCCGAAGCCGCGACAAATGTCAACGGTTTTCCAATCTCAATCACATCCCTCCTCATGAACTCTATTGCATGACTACGCCCACGGCCTTTCGCCACATGGGGAATCGACGTCATCGGCAAGATCACTCCACCGGGAGCAATGGTCACGAGTTCATTCTAGTCGCAGCCGACTACTTCACCAAATGGGTAGAAGCCGCATCGTACAAGGTACTGAATTCTAAGAAGGTGGTCGAGTTAATCCGAGAGAACATCATGTGCCGATACGGAGTGCCCAACGAGATCATCTCCGACAATGGGACCCACTTCGAAGGAGATTGTGACCAACTTCTCGACCGAACCCGTAGTCACACGTCACAAGTCATCTCCTTACGTACCACAAACCAATGGTGCAAGAGAGGCAAACCAACAAGACTCTCGCCATGATAATCGAAAGATGACCACTCGCAGGCTCGGGACCGGCCCGAAAAGCTACATCTAGCTCTCTCGGGATACCGAACATCGCCGAACCGCCACAGTGGGAGACTCCGTTCGCGCTTACCTATGGAATGGAAGCGATGTTACCAGTAGAATTGGAAATTCCATCCCTCCGAGTCCTCTTGGAAAACGGGATCAATGAAGTCGAATGGCTACAAAGCCGTCACGACGAACTTGCTCTACTCGACGAGCGCAGATTGAAAGCCATGGAACACACTCGAGCCTACCAGAGCAGAATGGCCCGAGCATTCGACAAGAAATTCAAGATCCGAGACATCAAAGAAGGCGACTTGGTGCTAAAGGAGAAGCCTCTACGCGTACCAATCCCCTGGAAAGTGGGAGCCTACTTGATAGGACCGTTCGTGGTACAAAGAATCTTCTCCTGAGGAGCCATTAAGCCTAGCAGATTTGGACGGGAACCCCTTCGTTAACCCCGTGATCGTAAGCAAGCTCCGCAGATACTTCGTTTGAGGAAGAGCACGAGTCTACTCTCCTTCCCCATACACCGTCCCTCAAGCAAATTAAGAGTGCTAAAAGAGTAATACCCAACCGGATACATTCCCGCTAATGATCCGTAAAAACAGGTCGCACTCCTTTTGTCTTCGTTTTTCTCAAATTCACCTAAAAGTGTCGAACTACGGTGACCGAGCCCCTTAGTCCAATTGTAAAAGGGGAACGTAGGCACCCATCATTGGTTCGGTCTCAAAAACAAAAAAAAAAAATACAATAAGCATCAATTGCTTGTGTTTCGAAAAACTTTTGTCATTTAACCTACAAATTCATTACGGTTAAAACAATCTTTGATGAAGTTCAAGCACGGTCAACTCTTGACTCGCTACACGCTAGCAAAACTACAATAAAACATTAATCAATTAATGTGTCCGCAATGGCAATGGGTGGATACTCCGGACAAAGAAGGTCAACCTAGTTTCCCGTACTTGGTCCTTCATCCTTCTTCCCCTTCCCTTTTCCCCGGCGAGTGTTTTTCACCTTCACGGGAAATATTCCGTAGTCCTTCTACCTCGGCTCGTGACCCTTCCCGACGCCTCCGTCAAACTTCCGCGGCTATCAACGCAGCCCCTTCCCTAGCTCTATTTCGAGCCGCCTCGCTTCGAGCCATCATAACAAGCTCGATTGGCCGCCCGATCAAGACTTGTCACATAATCAACCATGGCATCGCGCACGATTCCTGTGGTTAGCCTCGCTTCGCCCTCTCAAGGTCGAGCCGTCTGTGTGATCCGCACCTAACAACTCACTCCGTCTCCACAAAATAGACACTGTGTCTCCCCATACACTCTTCGTACTACCCGTATATCAAGCGTCGACAACAGGCCCCTCTCCGTGAAGGAGAACCCCGGCAGAAATGACGTGTATTGCCACCACCGTGCGAGCAAAGAATAGCGTCGAAGGATCTTCCATCCGCAGAGATCCCACCTCGAAGGTAGCAAAGCATAACTCAAGTCCGTCAATGGCACCTCGCTCCACCCCGTACCGCCGCGTAACCAACGATGGAATGTAGAAAGACGTCTCGAGACAGCCCCGCACTCTGACAACCAATGCACCCTCCCCGGGAGTGGTCCGACAAGTCTCAGAATCTCCAATGGGGGAACCCACCATCGCAAGTGATGCGTGCAAAGTCCGGCCATCCGAGCTCCACTCACTGATCACCCCTATCACCAAAGGACGCCGAGAGAAGGACCAAGCGTCACAAGACATTGGCACCTCGGGCATCATCTCAGCCTCTCCTCAACCACACGGTAAGCATAGCGGGACTCCCTCCCCACATGTATCGGCTACGGCCGCCATCCGACCTATGCCCAGAACGTCTCGCCTAAGACCAACGGCACGATGTCTCCCCCGTTCCGCACCGCTCACCAGTCCAAGACACCGTGATGGCACACACCCAAAGACGTGAACGTGAACAAAGTAGCGATCGCGCACAGAGCAAACGCGTCCCACGCAAAGACGCTCCTCGCCTCCGGCAAATCTTTCTGGGCACCCCGAAATGTCAACATAATCGCATCTCAGACAACATCCCGTATGCTTCTCAAACCGAGATACCAAGCAAAGACACTAGCTTCTCAACAGGGCCATGCCACCAAAGATACGGAAGAACTAGCTGCTCCGTTTCAGGTCCTCCTAGAATGGCCCGAAAATCTTCAAACGTAGGAGTGATTTCGTTGTACGAAAAGCCGTACACATTCCTCCGTACGTCCTGCAACCGAGACGCCGCTCTCAAAAGATCCCAATCCGGCATGAGCTCCTTCAAAGCCCAAACAGATTTCATTCCATAAATGCCTCTTCGAAAACCTTTTATTCTCGCCTCGTGTGGTTCCGTACCCACGATCAAAGTTGTCCAAATACCGCTCTTGCATCCGAGACGGTAACTTGGGAAAGGGAGCCATGTCGAAAGCAAAGGAAACCTTAAGAAATGGAAAGAAGTTCACCGTAATGAACCAAGCAATGCGCAGCTTTTCTCACCAATTGCAAAGCCGAAACCGCAATTTAAAGAATCTGCAAATTCACTCCTAGTCCGGCCGATTCTCTCGCAGCTTGACTTGGTCAACTCTGCACTACCGCCCTAAATTGGAAACATTTCCAAACAATGCCCTCGTTCACCCTTATGAAATCTCGCGTGCCTCGCCCGATTTCATTCAACTAGTATCAATATCCCTTCCGCCCCGGGCTCGTGCAACAGTGCAAATAATTAAAAATCAGTGCATGCATGCTTAATTTTTGACCCGTTCAATTTTTAATGCATTTCTCATTTTAATTATTTTTTGATTAACCTATTTGCTTATTTGCCGAAAATAACTGAAGGTGATCATAGAATAAATATGCGAAGTACAGGTTCCGCCCCACGGGCGCCTTTTTTGCAAATACAGTTCCAATCAAATCGTTCCGTACGATACAAAAAAAAAAGAAAGAAAGCAGTAAAAAGGACTACTCCGAGTCCTGCTCATCATTCCGAGCACTCGATGCACTGCTCCGCCGCTACCGGATCCGTCGCAAACAGGAACTCGCCAAATTCCTCCAGCCGGGAATATGCAAAAGGCCTCCTCGGCGTATGCGAACTCGAGGACTCCCTTCTCTCAGGTCCCGAGCGCGAAGAAGAAGGAGCTCCAAAGCCAGCCGTTCCGCCCGCGAACTGGCCAAATCCCTGTGCAAAGTCCTCCCCACCCGCTGTGGGAGCAGACGAACCTCTCGGTCCAGACGGCCCCCGCTCACGGACATCCACGCTCCTCCGGGAATTGCACCGCATGAAGTCCACAAGCCTCCTAGCGTAGGCGGACCACCCGTCCACCACCTCACGGCATCGTTGTACGTACGGCCGCACACCCGCGAAACCAGGAAGGTCATCAGAAAGCAAGCAGAAAGTACAGATGCAACATTTGCAGAATACTACTATCAAGTGCAGAAAAATCAAAAGAAATGCTCACCGAAGCATTAGGGTCAACCCTGTATCGTGGTCTCGGCTCATCTGGAATCGGGATCACCAGTCGCCTGCGCGAACCGTCCAACCCCTCGTACGCCACCAATGCGCGTGGGATCGGAAGATCTCGAGGACCTCCAGGGAACTCTCCCTCCCTGTGCTGCACCTGCGGGCTCCTCAGCCTCATCCTCAAGAAGGTATCATAAGCGGCCCCCGCTATGATGTACTCGGTGTAGTACACACCCTGCAAATACATCTCCAACTCCTCCATCGGCATCTCCCGAGGATGCTGCATGTACATGGGAGGATCCACCGGCACCAACGGAATGGCCCCCTGCCTGTGCTGACGAGTCACCCGCTCTCCCAGATACATAGCGTCGCAATGAAGTCCCACCAGGAGCTTCCTCCGCCGCGTCGTCTCGCTAGCAATCTGCACTGCGACATGATCGAATCTACTCCACCAGGTCAATCGAATCCTCTCGGAGAACTCCCGGTTCAGTGCCAGAGATATCTCCTCGTACGACACTCGAGTGCCAACTCTCGACGAGACAGCCCTCTTCGCCTTCTTCTGCCAAACCAGCATGGCAGGGAACAGAGGACGATACGGCTCCTTGATGTCCCAATCCTACGGACTGAACACCTCATAGCACCAGACCTGCCAAGTCAATGGAAAGTTATGTCAGCTACAAAGCAGATACATACGAGTACATAAAAGAGGCAAGGAAGAGAAAAAGTACGTAAACTTACATCCAAGGCAGGTGTGAAGCAGCTAAAGGAGCGCTCCTCTCCCCGTGAGAACCTGTCCAGGGAATGATAGAGCTCGGCCAGTCCAGCCTCCCCCCATGCAAAGCCCCTCACGGCATCCAGATTAGTCAACGACCCGAGCAAAGGGAAGTGACAAGATGTATCAGAAGTCGGGAACAAAGTCGCCGACAAAGCAAACCAAAGGAACCCTCGAGCCAGGCGCTCCGCGGTCATCCTCAACGAGCCAGCCAAGTAAGCCTCGACACCATCCTCCAGATGATGCTCCATCTGCCTGTATCTAATGCCTAAGCCCCTGGCATCAGTGATATCAAAACCCAGCAGACGTATAACCAAGCCCGGTGTAACCGTCAACTCCACACCCGGCCGTGTTGCCATAAGTCGGCAACCCAGCTGATAGCGGCAAAATCCGTGGGAGTCACCGTCGCCTCCCCATCTCGAAATGGAAAGTATGGGTCGTATTCCACCGCACTCGCTCGAGCAACGTACATGGACTCCCCTCGGCTGATCACCAAGGGCACAAGATCGATAAATCCGGCCTAACCCGAGTCAAGCACCAACAGACGGACTCCTCTCTCCCTCTCGAGCTACGTCCGGGATAAGATCCCACAACGCTCTCACTGCCTCAAAGGCACCCCGGCTCTTCTGGTTGTGAGTATCAACCTCCCCTGTCCCCTGCAGGCAAACAAAACAAAGATACGTCAAGCACAGAAGCAACGACAACAAATGCACGAACGCATATCAAAAGGACACAATGCAGATACAATTCTCATTCATCTCGAGTATCTCTCTCATTTCGAAAACTCCGTCGAATCCGGAACTTTCAAAACATTTCGAAAACTCCGTCGAATCCGGAACTTTCAAAACATTTCGAAAACTCCGTCGAATCCGGAACTTTCAAAACATTTCGAAAACTCCGTCGAATCCGGAATTTTCAAAATCTTTCGAAAACTCCGTCGAATCCGGAACTTTCAAAACATTTCGAAAACTCCGTCGAATCCGGAACTTTCAAATTCTTTCGAACTTTTCGAAAATTTCGCTCCTTTCCGAATTAAAGCTACTTTAATTTTGGAAAATGCCTCTAGACATGGAATTTTGCAACCAAAATTTTTATGTCATCTACCCATAGTGTCAATTGAACTACATCCTAGTCAATTTTGACAAAGATTCATGGAAAAGTCAAAAGCCCCAATTCGGGCACCAAAATCCCTAAGTTCATTCCTAGCAAATTTCTAACATTTGAAGAATGCACATTCTTAAAATTAATGGAATTTGTAGGAAGCTTACTTGTCTCTCGATCCCTCCCTTGGAGTTGTGTCGATCCCTAGCCGGATAAAACTCCGCCGGATTCAATGGAAGAGTGGTGGTTCGAATGGTCCGAACCAACCGTGTTCTTTCGTCGTCGGTCCTTCCGTGGCGAGCCATTGGTCCTCCTTCACCTTCCATAGCAAATTTCCTTCACAAATTCGAGCAAACCTTGCAATTTGGGTTGGATTTTTCTCCCTCCTCTCTCTCCTTCTCGCCGGAATTTATGAAAGAAAATGACTTTTCTTTCTCCTGCCTCGGCGCTGATAAGGGCATTTTCAATTTCAGTAAAAGTCCGGCCGGACTCTTACTGCACCAGGAAAAGATTCCTTCCATTTTTGCCCCTCAGCTTTATGCAATTCCAATTTTACCTCTTTTGGGCCTCCCCAAAAGTATAAAATTTCCCAGTTAGACATTTCTAACACCCCATCCCCCGAGGATAAATCTCAGTTAGTTTTCACTAACGCCCGTCTCCAGACGTTAAATTTTCAGTTAGTCCTCACTAACGCTCATCTCCAGACGTTAAATTTTCAGTTAGTTTTCACTAACGCCCGTCTCCAGACGTTAAATTTTCAGTTAGTCCTCACTAACGCTCGTCTCCAGACGTTAAATTTTCAGTTAGTCCTCACTAACGCTCGTCTCCAGACGTTAAATTCTCAGTTAGTTTTCACTAACGCCCGTCTCCAGACGTTAAATTCTCAGTTAGTTTTCACTAACGCTCGTCTCCAGACGTTAAATTTTCAGTTAGTCCTCACTAACGCCCGTCTCCAGACGTTAAATTCTCAGTTAGTCCTCACTAACGCTCGTCTCCAGACGTTAAATTCAATCCCAGTGACGTTTGACATTCAAACGCTCACTTCAATCTCAGTTGACGTTTGACATTCAAACGCTCACTTCAATCCCCAGTTGACGTTTGACGTTCAAACGCTCAATCATGTCTCCGGACATTTCAGGTACAACTCCGTCTCCAGACGTTAAATTTTCTAATGGTTTTCACCATCGTTCATATCCCCGGCAGCTGCAATAAGCCCAAACCCCAAGGCACGAACGTCTTGCAACAATCCCTCTTCGGCCATCCTCGTAAGCCCGAACATCTTTTCACTTCAGCAAGTGAACATTCACATCCCCGGCCGCCAGTCGTAAGCCCGATCGTTCCACCTCAGCGGCCATCAAGGTAAGCCCGCACGACAATCCCTCTTCGGCCATCAAGGTAAGCCCGAATGCTCATCCCCAGCAGGATTCTAAAGAAGAAGCACCGATCCTTCCGTGTTGTTAATAACGCCAGTTTAACACAACCGCTCTCATCATTGCCGCCGCATCCCCGGCAGGTAAGTACGGCAGCAGCAATAAGCCCAGTACCCAAGGCACGAACGCCTTCGTCCCAGGATAAGCGTATCATCAGCAACTCCGGTTTGAGGCGCCACACGCCCTCGTAAGCTCCAGCAATTCCGGTTTGAGGCGCCACACGCCCTCGTATGTTCCAGAATTTCCGGTTTGAGGCGCCACACGCCCTCGTATGTTCCAGCATCTCCGGTTTGAGGCGCCACATGCCCTCGAAGGTTTCAGGAATCTCAGGTTCAGACGCCTCCCAATAGTCTCACCCCAGGTTCAGACGCCTCCCAATAGTCTCGCTCAGGTCAAGGTCCCCACGCGCGGCCCTTGCCCCTTTCGAACTACGATCGGCTTGATTCCCGCTCGGGATACGTAGGAATCCTTTTCGCTAAGGGTCCCACTGACCGCCCGTGTCTCTTTCAAAGTAAGGCATCCCGATTTGGATCCTTATCTTTTCAACGACCCCACCTCCTTCGGAGGAGACGTCGCCGAGGGGCTAATCCGTAAGTACCCAAATCTGGATCGTCAAATCCGTCGAAAGTTAACCGAAATCCAGTTAACCGGCTCCGCTCCAGTTAACCGAACTCGTTAAACTCCCTGCCGAGCCAACGAGACGCCCTGGATCGCCGTGCATCCCGACGTCAAGCCTACTTGACACGTGTCATCACACGTTAAAAGCATGGCTTTCCCTGAAAAATGCACTTTCCGGCACTTTCCGGGGGCGTTTCGGACATTTTCCGGACTGTTATTTAAAAAACGGACAAAACCGGGACCAGGGAACGAACTCCCATGTTTCTGGTGACTCATAGGGCACGTGGCACACATGCCACCTCCCTCTAGTCACTCGTCAATCACAAATCAAGGCCAAAAGACCAAAATACCCCTGGTTTGCAAGCCTAGTCCGGCCGGGACTCCTGTGCACTTTTCCCGAAATTGCCAAGAAGTCCCCGCATTTCCAAAATACCCAAAAACCCCCTGGATTCAGTCCAAGTCCGGCCGGACTCCTACTGCAATTTTCACCCTATAAATAGAAGTTGCTGTCAAAGCAACAAAGGAAGGCAAAATCACTCCAAAAAATCACCCCACATACGGCCCAAGCCAGTTTCACCCCTCCCGAGCACCCGTTCTGTCTCGATTCGCGTGAAACCTTCGTATTTCGATCAAATACGCCCCTTACAACTTCGAAACAACCTTTCGAACCAATTTCCGTGTCCCGTACACACCTTCCGAGCCAAAGGAGTCGACCCTAGCCATAGGTATAACTCCCTCTCTCTAAATCCCTCGTTCCGTCTCGCTTTCTACGCGCTGGCCCGCTACAACTGTTTCGAAGGTCGTTACTGAAATGTAGACGCCTCCGTCTAACGGGGTTCGATACGTTTTAGCCCCTCGATCCTCTTCTCTTCCCGTAAGAGAAGTAATCACGGGTTAAAACGGCGTTCCGACCCCGTTCCGTTTACTTTTATGTCATTTACAAGTCCGGATCGATCGATCCGTTGATTGTCATTTACTTTCTGTCATTTACCATTCCGAGCCGTTTGGCTTGTCGATCGTCATTTACCATTCCGAGCCGTTTGGTCTCGTCGATCGTCATTTACCATTCCGAGCCGTTTGGTTTCGTTGATCGTCATTTACGATTCCGGATCGTTTGATTCCGTTGACACTGCTTTAAATACTGTCATTTACAAGTCCGACCCGTTTGGATCGTTGATAGTATTTACTTTTCAAAGTCCGAATCGCAACTCGATTCGTTGATCGCAAATCATTTAATACGCATTTTCCCGTAAAATCGTTAACAATGTAATGCCCGGTTCAAAACCGGAGTTCGCCCGTCGAACTCTCTTTCAAAACGCGCAAAATGACGTTTGGCCCACAAACGCTCATCTTTCAAACTCAAAGCCGTCATTTGACACTTAAAATCATTTAATACGCATTTTCCCGTAAAATCGTTAACAATGACTCGCCCGGTTCAAAACCAAAAGTTCGTCCTTCGAACTCCTTTTTCAAACTCAAAATCGACGTTTGCCACGCAAACGCTCATTTCCGTCTCAAAACCGACGTTTGCCACGCAAACGCTCGTCTTTTCAAAAGTCACCTAATCAACGTTTGACATTCAAACCAAGATTAAGCTTGTCCTTCAAGCACCCTTTTCAAAATCACACACACACACACACGCACGTTTTCGAGAAAGGTAGAAAGACTCGTCATGCGAGGCGTTTTGGGTGATCTCGTAATACTCTTTCCAAAACGTAACGTGACCTCCGAACCTAACAATCTCTGGTACTCAAAGCTTTTTACTCATTTTTGCTACCAATAAAAATGATCCCCTTTTTTCAAAAAGCTTTTTACTCGTTTTTGCTACCAATAAAAATGATCCCCATTTTCAAAGCCTTTTCCTAAGTTTTTGCTACCAATAAAAACGACACCATCTTCAAAAGCCATTTCTCAAAGTTTTGGGCTCAAAATACAAAAACTGCGTGGCGACTCCTCATTTTCCTTCCCATGAAGCGAGGTCTCAGACACAACCCTCCGCGAAAGACAGCCGCCTTTTCCGCGTCCCGCCGCGCGAAAAAGATCGGGTAATTTCACCGCCCATCATGTCTACTCAACCCATGACCTTTACCACCGGCAAAACTATTGTTACTAATATTTCCACCAGAGGTTTCAATCCCAGCGTGTCGACGGCTGCAATCTTGGGGTCGTTTCCGCCACCGCCACCTGCGGGATCTAGCAAGAAGCAGTCATCTCCAAAGCCCGATTCTGAGATCAAGAGCATGCTGATGCAGATGAAGAACCAGCTGGACAGACAACAAAGTAACACCTCGCTGATAGCCGACACCTTGGTGAAGATGCAAAAGGATCGAAGTTGCCGATCGAAAGAATGGATGTTGTCTCCCCTATTCGCCCTGGAGTCCTTAACTTTGATGCTGGGGGCAGCTCCCAGACCCTCGATGAATTCCTTCCGATGGCTCCAGCAACTCATGGGTGGACACCACAGATGACAACATCTCCCAAGATGACGACATCTCCCAAGATGACAACATCTCCGATGATGGCGACACCATTTGCATCCAACATCTTCGAATTATCTTCTCAAGGAAATACCTTTGTCCCACCATCTACGCATAACATCTACGCATAACATCTTTGGGACATCTTCAGAGGGGGCAACCTTTACCAACAGTACCGTCGTGACATCCTCCGCAGATAATACTAATCCCTTTGCTAATGTCAATACAAATTATGTTTTTGATAATATTTCTCGTACTACTAACCCTTTTGCAGGTAGCTACATAGAAAGTCAGCTTCAAGAATTAAGGGATATGGTCATGAAACTACCTGGTGTCACTTCCCCCATCCAGTAAGTTTCACCGACATGCTACAATCAATCACGCTTTATACCGGCTATTGCACATGTCGACATCCCGAAAGGATTTAGCGTTCCAATCATGAAGATGTATGATGGAAGCACCGATCCTGAGGAGCATGTCGCCCATTATCTAGAAAAGATTGAAATTGTCCGCATACCTCTCCAATTCCGAGAAGCATGCTTGTGTAGAGGGTTCGGTTCAACATTGGTGGGACCGGCTTTGAAGTGGCTGATCCGTCTGTGATTATGTGCCACCGCGAAAATGATTTTTCTCTTTTTTGAAAATCAAAACGGAAACGGAGTCGCCACGCCATTTTTATTTTAAGGGCCAAAACTTTGAAAAATGCCCGAAATGAGAGATTTGAGTTCGGAGGTCACGTTACACTCCGGTAAGAACGTTAAGGTTCACCCGGAATGCCTCGTAAAACGAGTCTTCCAAGCTTAAAAACCATTTGTGTGTGTGTGTGTTTCCTTTAGTTAAAATAAATGCAAACTGAGAAAACTAAAAATTGGGAACTCTTTGTAAGACATTAAACAAATCCCATGATTTTTGGTGTGATTTTAGGGTTGAGTTTTGGTACTCAAAAGACTCCTTGAAGTTGAAAGCCAATTCTGCCAGAATGAAAAAGACAGTGGACACTTGATTTTAAAATGGATTTAAGAGCTTTAAAGCTTCAAAATCTGGAGAAAGTCAGAAAATGAAAGTTGTTCAAAACATCTTAAATAAGGTGACTAAAAAAGAGTTTTATGATTGGAGATGATTTGATGGACCAAAACCTTCTGGAAATCTCAGATGTGAAATCTGGATTTCCAGAGACTGCTAAACTGATCTTTGGAAAATAATTTGGAAAAGGGAGTTATACTCACGAAAAAAATAAAGTAAAAATATTTCTGGAATCCTCTGGATGTTGGCTATAAAAAGTGTTTTATAGTCATCACCAAATTCCAAGTTTCTGTATGTCCAAAAAATTAGACCATGGACAGAGGTCTTAGAGAAATGCTACTGGACAGCAACATTCTCAAGAAGGAAATGTGATTTTTGGGGGATTTGCATCTATGTTCACCCCATTTTCATCCCTAGACTTGATTCCACTACCTTGTGTCAATTGGTTATCATATCAAGTCATCCTTGGGGGATTTAAGGGGTTTAAAACATGTCCTTTGCAAGTGGGAAGGGGGATTTTGTAAAGATGTAAATTGAACAAGATGAACAAGAAATTAAAAGAGAGTTTTAGGGTTTAAATAAGGAGGGTTTACCAATGATGGTTTAACCCTATCTTCCTTGGTTTGGAGTTTGACTTGAGGAGTATCAAGATTTGAATGTGTTTAGTGTTTGATGATAGAGTTGGTCAAAGAGAAAACAAGTAGATAACACTTAAGTCCTCTATGTTTTCTCTCTAATCCTCCTCTTTAGTGTTGATTTAAGCTTGAGCTTGTGTATGTTTAAGAGTGATTTGTGAGTGTTTGGAGTGAGATTGGGAAAGACTCAAGAGAAAATGGTGGCAATCTAAGGATTCCCACTGTTTTCTCTCTGTTTTTCACCAGAGTATAGCTTCTGTGAGCGAATTGTGTTGTGTAAACTGAGAGAGAAGGGTTCAATTTATAGGCCACTGGGAGAATCAATTTGATCTGCGCGGATCTGTTCGAGGCGTGCACTGTTCATTTCGCTGCTGCAGACTTTGGACAGGAGGAATAAATTGTTCAAACACTCAACCTGTTGCTTTTTGCAGATTGCTGTTTTCGGGTTTTTACCTTTTTTGAGATTCTTTCCTTTGTTTAATTCCAAATAGCAATCCCCAACTTACCCTTGCTTTGTTAGAAAAGTTAGGAATTGTTAGAAATGTTAGGGATGTTAGGGCTTTCGTTAATTTTCTAACGAAAATACTAACAACTCAAATTGGAGCACTTACTGTAGCCCCTCGGCGACGGTGCTTTCGAAGGAAGCGGGGTCGTCGATAAGAGTAAGGCTCCATCTTTGACAAAATGGAAAGGGGTGACCAAAGTGGTTGAGTGGCTGAGCCTAGTGGTAGACTATCTACGTATCCCGAATGGGAATCAAGCCGGTCGTAGTTCGGGTCTTTCGACTATCTTCAGACGTTGAACCTAGAATGACTATTTTCTGATGTCAACCTGGCGAGCGAGTTCTGCAGTCGTTTGCTGAAAGAAACTCTGCCGGGGATAGGACATGACCGTTTTTGGTCTGATGGCTAGAGTTGTATATCCGCACTGCCGGGGAAGGAATGACCATTTTGGTCTGGTGGCTGAACCTAATGATAGGATACCTACGTATCCTTAAGAGGAATCAAGCCAGTCGTAGTTCGGGTCTTTCGACTATCTTCAGACGTAGACCCTAAAGTGACTATTTTGAGGCGTCAACCTGGAAATGATGGCGTTTTAGGTGCCTCGAACCTTGATGATGGCGTTTTAGGTGCCTCGGACCTTGGAGATGGCATTTTAGGTGCCTCGAACCTTAATTTGAAATGATTTCCCTTGATGGTTTGGGATAGATGGTCCTTTGGTGGACTTCGTTTGAAGGGATCGGTCTTAAGTCTGCTGCCGAAGGAAAGGATGACCGTATTGGTCGAGTGGCTGGACCTATGGTAGGCTACCTACGTATCTCGATTGGGGAATCAAGCCCATACGTAGTTCGAAAATTGCTGGGGGTGGAATCAAGGGATTCTGTTAACTTTCGTTGGAGAGAACGGGCTTATGTTTTACTGCCGTTGATGAGATTGTGGAAAGAAACGGGATTTCGTTAACTTTCGCTGGAGAAATCGGACTTACGTTTTACTGCCGTTGATGATAATGATGAAAGAAACGGGATTCCGTTATCTTTCTTGGAGAAATCGGGCTTACGTTTTACTGCCGTTGATGATATTGATGAAAGAAACGGGATTCCGTTATCTTTCTCGGAGAAATCGGGCTTACGTTTTACTGC
The DNA here is from genome assembly GCA_022495995.1 of Adenophora triphylla var. japonica. NCBI lineage: Eukaryota > Viridiplantae > Streptophyta > Magnoliopsida > Asterales > Campanulaceae > Adenophora > Adenophora triphylla. The sequence continues at coordinate 80,436 of JAFEMH010002690.1, forward strand.
CGTTGATGATAATGATGAAAGAAACGAGATTTCGTTAACTTTCATTGGAGAAATCGGACTTACGTTTTACTGCCAGGGATTTCTTTTGAGAGGGGGTGAACCTAAGTTGGGGTTTAGTTCAGGAGTATGAACCTAAATGGGGACTTAGTTCAGGAGTGTGAACCTAAGTTGAAGTTTGGTTCAGGAGTATGAACCTAAATGGGTACTTAGTTCAGGAGTATGAACCTAAGTTGAGGTTTGGTTCAGAAGTATGAACCTAAATGGAGACTTAGTTCAGGAGTATGAACCTAAGTTGAGGTTGGTTCAGAAGTATGAACCTAAATGGAGACTTAGTTCAGGAGTATGAACCTAAGTTGAGGTTTGGTTCAGAAGTATGAACCTACATGGGTACTTAGTTCAGGAGTATGAACCTAAATGGGTACTTAGTTCAGGAGTATGAACCTAAGTTGAGGTTTGGTTCAGAAGTATGAACCTAAATGGGTATTTAGTTCAGGAGTATGAATCTAAGTTGAGGTTTGGTTCAGAAGTATGAACCTAAATGGAGACTTAGTTTAGGAGTATGAATCTAAGTTGAGGTTTGGTTCAGGAGTATGAACCTAAATGGAGACTTAGTTCAGGAGTATGAATCTAAGTTAAGGTTTGGTTCAGGAGTATGAACCTAAATGGAGACTTAGTTCAGGAGTATGAATCTAAGTCGAGATTTTGTACATGAGGGAGACTATTTGAGGGCATTTTCGCTGGGGAAGAATCGAGCTTACGATAACTACCGGGGAAAAAGGTGACCGTGTTGGTCAAATGGCTGGACTTATGGTAGGCCACCAATGTATTCCGAATGGAAATCAAACCTGTACGTAGTTCGTCAAAGAGGTGACGATAACGAGAGGCCACGGGCTTTGTACCCAAGATTGACTGTTCTTAGGGGAGTCACCCGAGGTTTGACTGTATTTGGGAGTCACCCGAGGTTTATTTGGGAGTCACCCGTTTTTGCTGGGAGTCACCCGAGGTTTGACTCGTTTTTGGGGAGTCACCCGATGATTTGACCGTTTTTGGGGAGTCACCCGAGGCTTCGGGACCGTTATCCGGGAGTCACCCGAGGATTTGATCGTTATCCGGGAGTCACCCGAGGATTTGGGAGTCGAGGATTTATATTCGGGAGTCACCCGAGGTTTGATCGTTATCCGGGAGTCACCCGAGGATTTGACTATTTTTGGGAGTCACCCGAGGTTTGATGATAATGTTCTTAGAAAAGTAGTTGACTAAGATATGCTTTCATACTCGGCGCCGTGCTTACCCGTAGCCGCCAAGTGACCGAGGCTACGGCCGATGGTGATGAAGAGTTGTCGATTACCGTTCGCGGCGGTCTTTGCTTGCGATTTGCTGCATTTGTTAGTAGAGAGGAAGATGCATATATGACATTCATGATGACGTGCATGCATAGAACTAAAATGATTATGAGAGTATCACCGCATATGTTCGCGAGATGATGCATTTACTTGCTTTTGGAGATGCACTTAGCCTAAGCTTTTGGGCAAGTGTGGAAATTATGATTTATGATCTTCGATCACTTAGGATTGTTCCTATTGATTCAAGTTTTCGCGCATGCTACATGAGCCCCGGGGAGATTTTTGTGGGGACGCATGGTGACGAGAGGGGACGTATTGGGATGTATGTGTCCGGAGACCGTTGGGAACAGATTTTGAGCAAGTGGGGCGAGAGCCCGATCGCGATTTAAACAATGGTTGTTAATGAGGTTCAAAGCATCACATGGACCTCAATTTTGATGAGATTGGATTCGATCCCGGTCTGCTGAAATTTTCTCTCTCAATCTTGGTCATTTGAAGCCGATGCCGACAGCTCTAGAGTACGTCGATGTGAGTGAAACTTCTTTCATTTGGGTGAGTCATGACTTGGCCGAAACCTTGTTCTGAGAATGATTTGATGAAATTGCTAATGCCGGGAGAAACCCGTATCTTAAATTCCGATGCTACGGGAAGCCGCTATGTACCAAGTTCAAGCCGAAAATCTAGTTGTTGATGTGACTAGACCTTTCTTGATAAAATTCAGTCCAAAGGACCAGCTTGACAAAGCCCCTGATCCTATTAAAGCGAGGAAAGATCCCTTCTTTGGCAAAGCCTCGGCTTTGAAGAGCCGAGTAGGCAAAGTCCGCATTTTGAAGAAGTGACTTGGCGAAGCCCCAATCTTATAACCTCGTGATTCCGACATAATTAGCGTAGTCCCAATCCGATTGGTAATGCAAAGCGATCCCGAAAATAACTCGATAAAGATCGAATCTATCTCGTAGTGAAGAACCCAATGTGGACCCAAAGATGACTATAGAAGCCCTTGAAGAGCCGATACAGAGAACCCGAGAGAATCGCTTAGCGAAGCCCCAAACTTTTTGAAGAAATCTGTGAGCCGTACCACAAGTGCATAAAGTTATCATGTGGTCAAGGAGGCACCCATCTTTTCTTGCACTCCAGTCACTCAGTCACCGGACAAGACTCGAAATGTTTACGTGGGCAGGGGCACATCTTTTCAAAAGTGGGAATGAATCCCGATTTTTTGTATGACATATTTCGCTTTTAGGCTTGACTCTTTTGGGAGAGTATAAGCGCTACAAGGTGTGGAAAGGTGTATGGAAGTCACGATTTAAAAGACAGTGTTTGGCTCTATCTTCCTATGATGTAGAAAGAGAAGACTTGTCGATACACTTGAAAACTTGTCTTATTCATGATGATCACAAGGCTGTTTAAAACCCTTTATTAATGTTCGGGTTATTCGAACACTAAATCTGATATGAACAAGCATTTTGATTAATCACGAGGAGAAAACCAATTGATATCGAGAATCAAGCTCGAAAGGATCGAAAGAGGACTTCAGGTAATGGGACTACTCCGAGGAGATCGGATTTTTTTTTTTAAGATTTGTTTGTGATTTCTGACCGACCAATTATGGTTGTCCACGTTCCCTCCATCGTGAGGAGCTCTGTCGCCGTAGTTCGGGCTTAACCCGAGCTGGGAAGAGAGAATGAATGTGTTGAAAATTCGAGATTTCGAGGACCTCGGTGACCTTCTGAGGATTTTCTTGGAGAATTGGAGAGTTTAAGAACATGTCCTCCTTGGAGTGTCGATGGAAGACACCTGGATGCGAAGCCCTGAATCAAAGGGGGACATCCACGGCAAGTGTTTGTGGGAGGTAGAAATGAACTACGCTCACATGAAATGCCGAATGGAATTGATTTGGAATTTGCACAATCTTAGATTGATGGATCTTTTGAGCCGAGACGTGATTTGGCTTCATTTAAGCAAGCATTGAAGCATTAATTTGATTTAGATCCTCGAAGATATTAGAATGAAACCGCTATCCCTGTAGGAACTCGTGAGCCGGGTTTCAAGGCGTTCGGGACTCGGCCATCGGGTGATTTGGAAAATCGTGACCTCTTAAGATGAGAGGTCTGGCCGGGCCTTTACTAACCGAACCTCTAAAAATGAGAGGTCAGTTTATGGCCTTTGAGGATGTGTTTTTGGGATTTCTAAGGTGAGGAAATCCGTGATTTGCATCTTCATTGCCTCGTAAATTTTGGCTTTGGCCGAGAGCAAGGGTAATGGTATTCGGGAATATCCTCTAAAATCGAGAGGATGGCTCTAGTATTGCTAAGGAAATGGAGATCCTCTAAAATCAAGAGACGTGCTCGGGATTGGTTTAGGGTAGTGGAATAAATCCTCTAAAATCGAGAGGATGGATGGAATTGGTTAGAAGGTATTGGTGAGAGAAAGTCCAAGCAAATCGAGTAACTTTTTGAGAACCTTTGCAAGGATTCCGGGCTCCTTTTGAATATCGGAGAGCCTTTTTCAGAAGCTCGAGTGACCCCTTTTTCAAATGTGTGACCGATGCCCTTTTTTTGGAGGGCCTTCCTTCGAGAAATTGATGATTTTTTTTTCCGGATTGTGAGGATTTAAAAATCCCTCTTTTTTTTTTTTTTTTTTTTTGCCTAGACTATCCCTTTTTCAAGGTTTTCAACTGGCATTACTCTTTTTGCACTCTTTTTTTTTTTAGTTTATAACTTGGAAGGCCTCTTCGAGGAGTTGAGGATTATCTTGTCCTTCCTTCATGGCTTCTCGAGATATTTTGCGCATGCCGCCGACTCTCGAAGCTAACTTCTCCCGGGCTTGCTTGGACTTCTCTTTAGCATGGAGCAAAAATGATGGCTAAACCGGGTTTCAAAACACGCCGATCTTGAAATGAAAGGGTATTGCTTTGGTGAGGGGCGTGAGGTAAAGGTTTTCCCTACGGGGTGAATCTGGCTTCAACCGCAACTCCCTACCGGATGACGAAATTAAGTCTTCTATTGCTTGCTTAAGCTTTAAATGAGAAAAGATCCGTGCAAATTCATTGAGTTACGAGATGATGAGGATGATGAAAGAGATGTGAGCATACGAGATGCAAGATGGGGAGTTGGTAAGCTCCCAATTTGAGAAGGATATCAATTGATTTTCTCACTCCAATTAATTTAAATATTAGTCATTATTTCAAAGAATTAGTGGTTGAGCAAAGACAAGTGATCATCTGGGATAAAACCATTTCAATTAAGTGTAATGTGGGTGTGCAAGTGATGTCTCGAGTCTAGTTAAAGAAAAGAAAAAGAAGATTTATATTGAAATTTTAAATGATAGTTAGACATTTAACCACTATGTCCAAAATGGACTACAAACGACAAATGTCCAATGAAGGACTTAGGTGAATGGAAAATACTAGAACCTACAATGGTTGACTAGAAGACTATTTTAACATTTCAATTTAATTTGAAGATAGGTAGCCCCTAGTCTAGCCGCTTCTTTGCCGTTGGACTCAGCGTGCATCTACTCTTCGACGCCTCGGAGATGGGAGCGTTACTGCAGCATCTTTCCATCAGATTTCTTCGGGGCAATTTCTTGCTCTAATCCAACCATTTTCATTGCAGCTTCTGCGATGGCCGGTTCATCGACCTCACAAAAGGGCGAGTCAAATTCCATTATGCCCACAAGGCTCTGAATCACCAAACTCGCACTACGTCGACACTCATGTTGTTATTTCTAAGGAACGGAGTTAATCGATAGTATCGGGCCCTTCGTGCACTCCCTCTAACTTCCCTTGCTCAATCAAACTTTGGATGGCCTTTTTCAAGGACGCAATCATCCTGTCAGTGCCCATGGTACTCGATGAAAGGCACAATGCTTGGAGGTATCCAAAGGAGCATTGGGGTTTCTTCGGGCTGATAATTATCTAAAGGCCTGAGCAAACCTTTCTTTTACCAAAACCCTCCAAGATATCACTCAAAGGCATCCCAAAGCTTCCCAAGTTTCTGGAGCCGTGGATCCGGACGCATCGTGTTTCTTGGGAACAAAGTGAGAGTGGCATTGTTACAAGCCCCACCCCGAATCAGTGGTCAAGTAAGTCGTGTTGGAGGTGGAAGAAGCTCCGGTATCTCGTGAAGGTAGTGTGCAACAACTTGGCCGCGTTGATTGTAAGCCTTTTCAAACTTAGCCGCAGAGTTTACCATAGTCACGTAAGTCCGAGTAGGGGAAGTGGCCGAGGGAGGCCTTTCTCGATGCGGCTTCAGCAACGACTCGGAAGATGTTCCAATTGTTCCTCTTCGTAAGCGAGGGATGGCCATCTCCATCCGAAGCCGTATTCCACCGCTTGTAAAAATCCCCAACATTCTCACTCGGGACGCCGCATCGGTTGTCTCTGCATGTATCAACTCTATTTGTCTTCCCATTCCAAATTAGCTTTATACTTTTCGTGGAAAGCACCGGTGATTTGGTCCCCTAAGTAGCTCCCGGCTCCCTAGTTTCTGGTTTTAAGCGGTTTAAGAACTCATTTTTAAAAGCAAACCGGATTTCCAAAAGAGAGACTCGGGGCGAATAGTCACCAACCGCTGTCACTTGTGCATCCCTTGGCCTTCATTGCCAAGGTAGATACGTGTCCATGAGGAGTTTCTTCGTGCACGCATGCTCCCCATCAAACAGTGTCCAGATTAGGCATCACAAACTTCGTGGGCGCATGGAACAATTGGAGGTCCGGGGTCCGTAGGCCTGAAAGGCGTACTTCCTTTAGTCAAACATTCCAGAGCAACCTGCGCTTCTCATCTCGTGTTGTTCCATGAACTCAGGTGCCAGCGAGGGTCTTGTGGTGGGAGCCATACGGCGCCGCACCTCAGTATGGACCGAGCTGAGAGAGAGGAGTTAGCCACCGGCAGGTGCACTCCAGTGGAAGGGATCGGCCCATCCTGGACATGTGCAAAACCTCGCCTTGGCCCAAATTACCCCTGGGAGCGTGAGTAGGAGCCTCCTGGGCGAAGCGGATAGAATCCTTGCGGCTTGTTGTTGACTTTCAATTGGCAAAGTGGGGCGGAGGCAGCAAACTCCGAGGTAGAGCTTCTGTAGCTCGGATTTCCGCGAGACCCATTCAAGTATAAGGCTTAAATGCGGGTTACCGTTGTCCCCGCGTTGTCAATTGCATGGCCGGGCCGTGGCGAGGCGTGCATAATCCAGGAGTGATACCGCGGTCCCGGGTGTGATTCTCGATGAAACCGGGATGGAGGCTTGCAATCCATCGAACCCCGAGTGAGAAATGGGTTTGTGGAAAGCCGTGAGGAGGTGCAAGTGGATTTAGGCCACTCATTACTGAGAGAGGGCTCCCGACCGTAGCCCCAACCAAACCGGTGCGGCGTGGCATTCCAAACCGCTTGCTCGTGGCACCTTTGAACCGTTGCGCGTTAAGGTCCGGGACTTGACTGTCTCCAAACCGAGGCGGGATCCCAATTTGCCGCGGCATTCCGAGGTACTCCCCAACCATGAGAAGACATCCTGCACCGATTTTGTCCCCACCGAGGAACGCTAACCGGCTTCGTCCCGTCGTGCCGCATGGATCCAAAAGGGGTCCGTAGTTGGGGAGCCGGGGTTGACCCAAAGATCGAGAAGCATGGGCTCGGTAGTAGTGACCGGTAGGAGGCGGGTGGTGGCATCCTCGGAGCAGTCAGACGACTCGAGGATCGGGATCGGGGTCTTCCTCTTTCTTCCACGCGCGAAGTGTGCCATCGATGGATTGAGGCCGGCGGCCAAACCATGGCTCCCTAATAGCCTCCATAAGGCTATTCAACTTTCGTGCTTCCGTCGCAATCTCATTCCGTTTCTGCTAACCGATTCCATTGGCTGTTGCTCGCTTTGAGGAGTCCCGTGAGGCTGAGTGGATGTTGTCCCCATCGCACCACTCGATGCGTACATTCTCAAATCCGGAGTCTGAACAAACGCGTGAAGCCGACGATGCGTTTCGACTCTTCCCAACCGATCAAACGGTGACCCGGCGCCCGAAACCAAGCTTTGTGAGGAGTCCGCGGGGAAAGACACGAGGGTTCGAGATATTTGGGAATGAAGGAGGGTAGGTTTGGGCTTGGGGCTCATGCAACATGCGCTTATTTCCGTTCCGGTTTACTTAAAACGTATTTTATTAAAACCTAAGCGGTTGGAAAAGATTGCTCTTCTTTTTCGCAAAATCTATTCTCAATTCCCGGGATCGCCGGGTCCCATCACTACGCCCGCGTGACCCTCAACTCCAGTAACCTCGAACAAGGGTTCCAGAGGGCAAGCGTGTCCCACCTGGACCGAAAAGAAAACGATCCTAAAGTCTCGGCGGTAATCGAGTCTTAACGCGCATTCAATGTAAATTACTATGGGCAAAGCCGACGCCAATGGTCAAAAATCATGTTGAAGTGGCTCGACGAAAAGCTCGGCATGGCTTTGACTCGATAAATGTCCATAATTGATCTTGGCCCGTCGTTCGCTAGGGCCGTAATTAGATATGGAATAATCGTTTAATCTTTGATGACTCGTGTCATGCCGGAGTCGGTGCATAAGTTGTGCTGGCCAAAGTCAAAGTCAAGGCGCTGGCCAATATCTCGGTCAAAGTTTGCGGCGGAAAACCGGCATGACTTCGACCGATTAGGGTCCCCGAAAGATATTGACTTGGTATGCCGACTAAGGCTTGACAGAAAGGTGTATACACAAACCGGGCATGACACGGACCAAACTAAAAACCAACCGGGTCTCGGACAAAGTGTGTCACTGACAAGTGCATGGTCGACACGAGGCTCCAAGGGATGTTTGGGTAGTCCCGTGCTCGCACCGAGAGGCGTAGTAAGGTCAAACGGGCCGCTACCGGGATTTCCGGTTAAGGACGTAGTGTGCGTGTAAGGCCAAGTGCGCGTAGTGCAAGCAAGCCTATCTTCTTTTTCGAGTAAAATAGAAATTTTCACATGTGTCTTAAAGAGAATGATGCATGCAAAAATTTTGAAAATGATTTTTTTTTTTTTGAAAATTTTTTTTTTTTTTTTTTTTTTTTGAAAATATTTTTGAAATTTTTTTTTTTTTTTTTTTTTTGAAAATATTTTTGAAATTTTTGAAAGTAAATAAACACGCCAAGCACATAAGCACGCAAGCACAAAATTCAAACGGAGTTAAGGAAAGCGGGTCCTGATAGTCAAAATTTTGACTTTTCCGGAGGTAGCCAAAAAGATAAGACAACAATGCGAAATGGGAAAACAAACACACACACACATCAAAATGGTTTCAAGTCTTGGAAGGCGAAGTTTGACCCACAAAAACTTTTTTTTTTTTTTATAAAATGATACTGCGATTACGTGGCTTTGTTAGACCATAATTTATCCCAAGCCCCGGGTTAATAAGCGGTACACAGAAGCTTAATGGTTTCCACCTATATACCAAATATCATTTTTTTTTTATTTTATTTTATTTTTTTAAAAAAAAGATAAAGATAAAACTTATTTTCTATTCTATTCCAGCCACGTAGTCGCCCACTCGTGATGATGACCAGGATTTTTTGAAAATCAAACGAAGTCGCCACGCAGTTTTTTTTAGTTTAAGGGCCAAAACTTTTGAAAAGTGTCCAAAATGAGAGAAGTGAGTTCGGAGGTTCACGTTAACTACATTCCTCCGGGAAAGAACGTTAATGTTCACCGGAATGCCTGGTAAACGAGTCTTCCTAACTTGAAACCATTTGTGTGTGTGTGTGTGTTTTTTTGCAAAAGGAATTTTTCTGGAAATAAGAGTTTGATCGACTTGGACTCCGGGCAAATTTATCAAAACAAGCAGTTGTGCTTACAGTAGCAGAGTGAAAAATGACTCGAAAACAAAATGGAAGTTACGTCCATTGTATTCTTGTCTGCGCGGACGGAGTGGATGGTCAATTTTGGTCATGTCGCGCGGATGTGGACAGTCGGTAAATATTCGTTGCGGCTTTTAGTCACGATTACGTAAATTCCGTAAGTGTCAATCTAGAGTTACGTAATCGGAAATGGAGTTTGCAACCGTAAAATGATAAGTAAAAACATTTTTGAATTTTGCATCCATGCTTTGTCCCCACTTTCGCTTAGGCTTTGATTAGTGATCACTAAACATGATTAAAGTGGTGATCTAATATATCAAGCCATCACTTAGGAGGTACATTAGGACTTGGAAGCATTTCATTTGCTTGGGATGGGGAGATTTGACATAAAACAAAGATTAATGTATGAAATTGAATTTAGAGTTAAGGGTGTAGCAACAGACTTAGAGTGGATTTATAAGGTGGTCATTAAGATGACCATCCTTGAGATCTTTGAACTTCAATGTATCAACTTCACCCTTTTTGTAACCTATGAGACCTTAATGATCTTCATCCATGGAAATTGTTCCAAGGTGAAGACCTTAGGCTAGGGAACACATTTACGAGGAAATAAAAGCAATTTAGACCATTTAAAAATGGTCATCCATAGGAAAATTTATTTCAAGATGACCACATTTTAGGTCAAGTAAGAAACTTAATTAACATAAAGAAGAAGATGAAAATGAGAATATGGATCATTTAGTGCTTGATCATCCATGGAGATGAACTCCAAGGTGACCACACCTTTAGGCCAAGAGATCGAAATGTAGGCAACTAGTTAATGTAAAGAGGAAGAGCAACAAGACTAAAAATGTAGATCCTTGTAGAGAATCATCCATGGAGATGAACTCCATGGAGGTCCTCTTGGATCTAGGACAAGAGATGAACAACAAGCAAATGAACAAGTTACATCTTTAAAATGTGAGATGTATGCATGGATGAGGGAGATTAAGGTAAGGAGAAGGAGGGTTTACCAATAGTTGTACCCTATCTTCCTTGGATTTGTGTTTGGGGCTTGAATATGATCAAGATTTGTGTTTGGATTTTGTGTTTAGATGAGTGTTTTTGGGTGAGTGTTAGGCTGTTTTCTGGGATTTTCGTGAATATAACGGTAGGGTTCGAATAATGGGATCCTTTAAACCGAGAGAGAATGATTTAATTTATAGGCCGATTTTAGGTTTCAAGGATATCCGCGCGGACGGGCGAGTCTCATTTCCGTCCGCGCGGATGGGTATGTTGGCGTGCCTCGATTTTGAAAGCGCTTTTTGGCTGCTTGCATTTAATGAAAAGTTGGTCAATTTCTTGGAAATGACTCTTCCCAATCGATTTTTGACCTATTTTTGTTATTCCTTCAAGGTCCTTTCTTGTTTAAATTGCCTTAGAAAGTGACCAAAATGCCCTTAAATGTTTATTTGACGTGGAAGTCGTTAAATTGGGCTGAAGGAACATTGGCGGTTCAGATTGGGACACTTACAAACACATAAACAGGTTGCTCATATCACATTAGGAAAACAGTAATCACTTTACGTTACCATTCCCTCCCGAATAATCAGTCGTATAGAACATATAAGTCTCCCCTCTATCTGTAAGGCGGATGGCACATACAGCAGAGGCCAATTACAATATAATAACTCCCATTTATCTGTAAGGCTTTTGGCAAGATACAGTCCCACATCAAGTGGCCAATCACACATCAAGTGTCCAATCCCACGTCTGTGACCACAGACATGCCATGTCACAATATCATGTAACATTTCCAGCTATCTGTAAGGCTTTTGGCACGATACAGCAGTGGCTATTCCCATGTATCGTGGCCGCGGACATGCCAAGTCATAGGTATAATACAATTCAATCACTTATAGAACAAATCTATACTTGATTGTATCCCACTATACCCATAACAACAGTTCATATAATCATATCCAAGTACATAAATAGTTACTTGAAATTACATCTACGCATAGGGATATCAATATATAACATGTTAATATTAATCATGTCAAACCATTTCCGCAGTGCAACTTACCTTGTAAACACTGTTGAATAATGCCAAACCAAAAACATGGTATAATACTCATGCTCAAACCAATGAAGTAGTGCAACACGTATTTAAACACAATGTGCACAACCAACTATGAATATGCTATCACATATGGCCACAATATATATCAAGTAAGCCTACGTATTCATGTCGTACTATTACACACATACATAAAGGTTCTATAACAATTTACCAAGTTTTATCAACTTTGGTTCAAGTTCCACAATTGCCTTTCAACCATTTTCAGGACACTATTTAAAGCCCTTACCTTCATTATTTTGGTTCATTTAAGACTCCCTTACCTAGTACGAATGTTGTACTAGCGCTATAATCATAGAGGAATCAATTCTGTACTAAGTTGCCCATGTCTACACACTTGCAAACTTAATACCAAAACCCAGTCCTGCCAAACCTTCTCAATAGCGTGACATATACTTAACCACTATAGAGTACAATAATCCAAAACATGGTATTTGTACTCTTGCTCAAACTAATGAAATAGTGCAACATATAATTAACATTATTGAGTCACAACCAACCATCCTGATGCAAACGTTCAAGTACATAAACCGTTACTTGAATATAAATCCATAATTGGGATATCAATACATAATATGATAATATTACTCCCGTCGAACCCTCACAATAGTGTGAGGTATATTTAAACACTATGGAATCGTATCAATGCGATAACAGGGTATTTATACTCATTTTCAACCCATAAAATAGTGCTACAATTATTTCACGCCCTATATGAATCAATAACTGTATAGAGGTAACCACACGTAGAGGTACAATGTAATACATGTAGCCCTACGTGCTCAAAACACAATGTGGAACACCATCCTATAAAGGCTCAATATAAATTTACCCAAATTTTGACAACTTTGGTTAAAGTTTACAATTGACTTTCAATCATTTTTGGAACAATATTTAAAGTCCTTCTCAATATCAATTTGGACCATTTAAGGTTCCATTATATAGTACTAAAGTTGTACTGAAAGTATAGTCACAAAGGGACTAAATCCAAGCTAAGTTACTTAATGTTACAAGCTTGCAAAACAAGTACCAAAACCTTGTCCTGGTCACGACTTGTGCTAATGGGCACGAGTCATGCCCAAACCCGTACGGCTTGCCTCGGTTTTCCACGACTACCTTTCACAAATTCAACCCAAGGGTCAAGTAATGTTGCACGACTTGACCAAGCTTGGTCACGACTCGTGCTACAGAGCACGAGTCGTGCCCTTACCCAGTTTCATTGCAAACTTGTTGAACAACATCAGCAAGGTAAGAACAACACCCAGGTCTGATTTCCAGCTACAACAAAGAGCCATAAATTAACTTTAACATCAGTATATTGATTCCATACATCTAAACCCTCACTACAAGGTCAAATAACATGTCCTAACTACCATATCACCTTTCATATCAACCTCCCTAGCAAGGAGTCATTATCCTTCATCCAAACCATCATTTGCTTTATTTCAAAAGCCAAATAATGCATCCAAGTTGATCAAAAATCAGTCATATACCCATAATATCATCTATTACATAGTATGAACAATTATGGAAATTAAACCATAATAACTTACCAAAATTTGCCGAAATAAAAGAAAGATTTAATCGGCTCTTCTTGTTCTAATCGACGCACTGATCACAAATATGCAGTCGGAATCAACAACGGATCAACGGTTGAATTGTTGTGAATTTCTGAAGGTAACCCTAGGTTTATAGAACGATACGTAGGAGGGAAGGATACTGATTTTTCTAAATGAATCTTCTGGGAGAATTTGAAGATTTATATAAGAAAATTTACACTTTAGCTCCTTCCAGTTTTACACTCCTACAAATAACCACCTTGAGGTTTTATTTACACTCAAGCTCCTCAATACTTTTTATAACATTTCACTTAAAAATTCAAATGTTATAACTTTAACACATAATTCCCATTTGGTCCAATTAGACATTATATAATTAAATTTACTTTATTCCCAACCTAAATCACATAAGTTGGCCAAAATATAAAAATAACCACATAACAGTGCAATAATCACATAATGTCTACCATGAGATGCAATGCACCCCACCCCCACGTGCTCCACGTGTGACCAAATTGGTGCCTAAGTTTAGGGTCGTGACATGGTGGGCCTAGCTCGACCATCAGTATTCAAGATTTCATCGGTGCGACTTCAGCCAGCGGGGTAAAGGTCTCAGCACTCTCTCGGTCGCCTCTTGTTCACCCATTTTTCCCATTCTTATTGCTACCACCGCTCTTTGCTGGGTCCTTCTTAACAGTATCTATGACCTCGGACTTAGGACCTTTTTCTTCTTCTTTTCCTTCCTCTCTTCAACTATGGCCACATTGTAGGCCCTTTCAAACAGTTCTTGTCGGGTCTTCACGCTCCTGACTTGTAGCTCGTAGTCTAAGTCTGTAGAGGTCACCCCATTCCTGAAGGAATTTATCACTTCCCTGTCTGTCAGGTCCTCTTCAATTTGGTCGACCATCTCCTTGAACTTGGTATAGTAGCTCATCGAGCTTTCATTCATTCCTTGCGTCAGATTGTTAAAGTCGGTGACCGTCAATATTCGAGCTCCAGCTGTCGAGAAGCGATCTAGGAACTTCCTCCTCATGTACTCCCATGTGGTAATACAACCCAGTGCCAAACCACGAAACCAGGTCAGTGCTGCCCCTGTGAGGGTGCTGGTTAGTGCCTTGTACATCATATCATCCTCGGTGGAGACGAAGCACATGGTAGCCTCCAGATGCTGGATATGGTTCTGGGCATTGGTCGCACCCGAATATTTATCAAGAGAGGGTAACTTGAAGCCTTTAGGAGGTCATCGCTTGAGCAATTCTCTGGATAAGGGGCGAAGAGTAAAGTCGTTTCGTTCGCCCTTTCCAGTATCCTCCTTCCTGTTGGCCTCCCATTGCTCTAACCTCTTTTTCCATTTGCAACCATTCCACTAGCATCTGGATTATCGTTTCTTGATGGTGAGACATGGTTGGATCTCTGTCGCTCGTCCTGGTGAGGCTCTCTTCTTGAGTTGACCCTATGTCTTTCACTTCTAGGGGGAGTCACCTCTCCACCTCGTCTACCTCTTTGAGAAGGCGACCTTATTGAAGTTCTGGGCGACTGCGCTTATTTTCCCGACACGGCGATCTCCGAGCATCTTTATCTCGGTGAGATTGGGACCTTTCTACTGATAGGCGACATGCGCCCATTTCTTTCGCGATGGGGATTTGTGATCTCTGTTCTAACAGGTGACCTATATCTATTCCATTCAGCTTCCCTTTGTCTCCTCAAACTTCGGCTCGACCTCCTGTTCCCTGTTGTTATTAAGATGACTTCTCAAGTCGTCATTGGGAACAGAGCAGGCGTGTGTACGGATAGATCGCTCAATAATTTGGCATTCATCGTTCATCATAGCGTTCCCATTGCGCCTACCATTCTTGCTTGGCGGCTGTAGAGACACTGGGATGGTGCGGCTCTGTGATCTCTCGTCTTCCTGAGGTTGGATCATCCTCCATCTCCAGTAATTCGCCCAAAATTCTAGCCCGCTCCAAGTAGCATAACCTTCCTCTTGGGGTGATTGGTTGAGGACCTACACAGTACTTTGCCCCTGCAACGGTTCGACCTACCGGTTGGCGTTTGGGAGGGGTTGGGGCTTACGTCTCCGTCGTAGGTCTCTTCTCCCTTATGCGATCGGGCAAACCTATTGACATCGCCACGCCTGTTCGAGCGAGTAGACCTTCTCGGTCTTGGCCGACGGGGGAGGAGGAGGCATGTTAACATTGCGATTTCCAGCACCAGCGTCCGTGTTATCGCCGGCGTTTCTATTGCCCGGCCTTTGCGTTCCTTCTTGTAAGTGCGAGCGTCGAATCGGCCCAGAAACGGGATGCAGTTTCTCCATCTTGAGCCATATTACTCTCTGATTAATGTTCGAGGTCAAAAAGCAATGATTTTCGGCAATGGAACCAAACTGATGTTGCAAGAATTGTGCTTATCAATCTCCGTCCTACTCGCAAGATCGATCTCCTGACTCCTTTGACCTGAAAACAGAACCCACGACTAGCTGGAATGGTCTCCGGCGAAAACTCTCGGGCGTGAGAGTAAGTATGGTGTATATGAGAGCTGATAAGTTATAAAGAAAAATGTATTCAGAATAACAAATAGCAATTACCTTTCAACGGTTGGAGTTGTGATGTATTTATAGGCTTTGCCAGAGTTGTAATTGTGGTAGGATTGTATGAAATCCCTATAATCACGAATCAGATTTGTATAAGAGATCGTGTCCATAAATAACTCTTGTTTTGTAGGAATCCTGTTAAGAAAAGAATCGTAGATACGCCTGGACTGTAGGTCGACGTACTCTCGTAGGTCGAGGTCGCCTGTTGATTCTAGGCCGATCTGACTGAATAATTGGATCGGGTGATACCCAAATAGAATTTGGATCGTATGTCGAACGATAGCTAGGTCGGGACCATGGAGGTCGGATAATGAGCTAGGTCGACTGATCGTAGACGATGAGCCTTGGGCCTTGTGATGGTTGGGCCTAGTCCGCTGATAATATAGTGACTGTAGTATGTAAATAACTGGACTTGCTCGTTGGGCCTAACCCATCACTTATATTTCGTTCATTCATATTTCGTTCATTCATGTAATAATACGTTAAAGGCCCCAAATTCATTAATATATGGTAAACATGGATTGAGGTTACAATCGTTTGGCATACTCAAAAAAAAAAAAAAAAAAAAAAAGGATTTAAATTCGAGCACTTGATAGCTAAAGCACTTATTGGTTGGAGATAATAAAGTTGCGATTAAAAGAGGGATTCATGTTTCACTTAATCATGAGATTAGTAAAAATTAATTATTTGTATATTGTGTGTGTAATAATAAAATAGCAATAGAAATATATTTTTATTTAAAAATACAAAATATATTTTTTAAAGAGGTCAAATTAAAAAGTGAAAAAGGGAGTACTAAATTTAATTATTAACTAGCAACCTCAGTTTAAAAAGAATGTTATACCAATCGTCTATCGATTAAAGGTTCTTATTTATCTTTTTAGTCTTATCAAGTTTAAGGTTTTTAGTGCTCTTTTTTCTGACTTAATTTGGATGACTTATGACTTTTGGTTTTAATTAAATTAAATTTTGAGTGTATTTTCAATTAAATTCAATAAGTTAGTCAGTAAGCAATGTACAATCACCTTTTTCTTTTCTTTTTCCTTATTCTTTTCCGTTTATTTCTCCTTTCTTTTCTTTTACTATTTTTTTTCTTTATTCTAATGCAACTCTATCAAATCACCTTTTTTTCTTTTTTTATTTTTTTTGCTCTATCTTTGTTAATTTTGTGTACATTCATTTTTAAAAAAATTTAAATTAAATCAAGAAAATGAAAAAGTAAAAATATGCACAAAGAATAAATCATGAATACAAAACAATACTTTATTAAATTTCATTTACTTGCTTAAAAGTTTGCATTTTTTTCCTCATGACAAATTAAATTTGACTATATTTATGATTTAATATATTCTAACATTTTTATTTCTTCAAAAAAAAATTATTTTATTTCATCCTTTTTAACAAACAGTCACAACGAGCTTATTATAGCTTTAAGCTTTTTTAGATCAATCAAAACCATAAGTTAATCAACTATCATTCGTCAGTTATCAGCTATAAATTATCAACAATCAGCAGCGATAAACAGGACTCTAGTTGCTTTATTTTTTAAAATGTATAATGAGATTAAGTTGATACACTCATAATAGCCACCCACTTCTATTATATACCAACTTTCCTTCTTTTACTTTATTTTTTATACTCATAATATTTATTTATTTTTAATTGTAGTATATAATCAAACTATGGACATTAGTCTAGGCGCCAGGAAAAATAAAGATAGATTAATTGTACAATTGTCATCCACTAAGGACACTTTTGTGAGGTATACTGATGGATTGAAAGGGTGTGGAGTGGGTGATCAATTTCTGGCTTTTGAAATGATTTTATACTTTATGCCCATAGAAATTTAGGTTCGATTCCGTCATAATTGCTTCTTCTTAAGCTTTGATTAAACCGATGGAATATAAACCTTTGTGAATATATTTAAGGAGATGCTGCAGTGCACATAAGGTTGTATTCCACCAAATATTTATTAGATACAAAAATATATGAATCATGTTTAAGAGCATCTCCAATTCCAATGTATTTCTTCAAATTTTACTTCATTTTTTCAATTTTTTTTCAAATGTTATTTCAATTTTTTTTTCCTCTCCAACCCATTCCTTCATTTTTTACTTTAAAAAGAATATTCTTAGCATCTTTCCATTCCACCTCATCTTTCGACTACTTCTATAATTTCACAAATACTACACAAAGTTTAATCCTTTTACATATTCAATCCTCTCTTTTGTTTAGAAATAAAAATTCAAATAATGTATTTATAATTCAAATTACTAATAAAATATATTTTATTATTAAAGAAAAACTACAAAATAAAATGTTGTTGACGTAAATGATATGTTTTTTTTGTTGTTGTTTATCTAATATTACCATGTTTTATTACTTTGTTTTCATTAAAAATGTGTGACTTTTCTATTATCATGTAATATTAATTATGTTGTTATAAATATTGGTATATTTTTATTTTTTAATTTATGTTCAATTTTAATATATCCATCTAAATTTTTTCTTTTGATTTTTCTCAAATAATTAACCCAATATTAAAATAAAAAATATTTTAAATTAATTAAAATAATATTAATAATTTTTTTCATTTATAGAATAAATAAGATGTAACTTTTAAAAATTAGAGAAACTAAATTTAAAATTTTAGCATCCTACTTCAAAAATGAAGAAAGTGAATAGTGTTTGAAGCAACACTATTCACTTTCTTCATTTTTGAAGCAAGATTTGAAGTTGGTTGGAGCTGTAAATAGTGTCAAATTTCTTCAAATTTGAGAAATGAAGTGAAAAATGAAGTGGATTGGAGATGGTCTAAGGATCTAACTAGTTAGTTAATATTTCCTTATTTTCTCCGTTTCGATTTAAAGTTTTTACTTTTCTTTTTATATTGTCTTATATTAAGGTTCTAGTTGTTTTATTAATTAAAATAGACAGTGAGACCTAATTGTCATTCTAAAAACAAAAACTCTATTTCGATTTAAACCATTTGCTACCTTCATCTCAAAATATATTAATCTTTTGGTTTTCTTACTATGAAATAAAATTTTATTTTAAGACGGAATGTGTTTTTATATTTGATTTACTAAAAGTAAAACAAGTGATTTAGTGGTAAAACTAAGCATCATTATCGACGAGCGTTAAAATTTGATCCATTTTCTAGACTCTTGACTTGGGTCATAATAAAAATAAATATTCTCTCATTTCCACCTCACTTGACACTTATTTTTATTTTGAGCTGTTTCAACTCATTTGACACTTCCCAAAATAGCTTACTTTTTATAATTTTATATTCACTCTACCCCACCACTCATTCTCTCTCTTCATTTTTCACCACTCAATTTATTCAACCAACACTACTATTTATTCCATTCAATCTCTCTCTTCATTTTTTACCATACATTTTTTTTTATTTTATTCTTTTTTCTTAGTCCCCGTAACCCACCTCAAGGGTGTCAAGTGAGGTACGACGGAGGGAGTATGTTAGTAACTTATCTAAAATTCTGTTTGGTGAAATTATTAGTGGCAACTTCAATTTTACAACTTCAACTTTACAACCTTATTATTATTATTATTATTATTATTATTATTATTATTATTATTATTATTATTATTATTATTATTATTATTATTATTATTATTATTATTATTTTGGTTTTTTTACTCACACACACACACATTCACACTAGGGGTGGAAATGGTTCGATTTAGCTCGGTTTGGACAAATTTAGAAGTCAAACCGCTAGCATCGGTTTGGAGAAATTTCAAACCGAGCTAAATCATAAAAAAATTCAAATCGAACTAAACCGAACTGCTATGGTTCGGTTTGGTTCGGTCT
This sequence comes from Adenophora triphylla var. japonica, assembly GCA_022495995.1. Lineage (NCBI taxonomy): Eukaryota > Viridiplantae > Streptophyta > Magnoliopsida > Asterales > Campanulaceae > Adenophora > Adenophora triphylla. The sequence continues at coordinate 99,704 of JAFEMH010002690.1, forward strand.
AAACCACGGTTTGATTTGTGGTTTGATTTTGCGATTCAAACCAGGGTCCAAACCGCGATCTAGACCACGGTCCAAACCACATTTCAAACCATAATTTTTTTTTTGTTAACCATTTTATGACTATTGAATATAAATAAGTACTTAGAATAAATACAAGCATAATTTGATTACTTTGAAACTAAAGTACGAAATACAAAATACCAATCACCAAACAACAATCATAGAACAATCTTTAAAGTAGAATAAAAAACATACCATATGAAAATTACAAACAACAATCTTAAAGTATCAATTACCAAACAACAATCTTAAAGTATCAATTACCAAACAACAACCTTAAATAATCTTAGAGCTATCAAGGAAAACTCTACTATAATTCTAACAGCAGCACATTAAATGTAAACATAATGGTTCGGTTTCACGGTTCAAACCGCGGTTCGGTCTTAAACGGTTTAGCTCGATTTGGCTCGATTCGATTTAGGAGTGCTAAACCCCAAGCTGAGCTGAACCACATGATTTGTTAATTTCTCAAACCGAGCAACCACTTATGTCTAAAAACCGAACCAAACCATACAATTTGACTCGATTCGACTCCAAACCGCAATTTAAACCAAACCATTTCCACCCCTAATTCCCACACACACAGAAGCCCCTACATCAACAAGGTATCTTTAACTCTAATTTGATTATCAGCGGAAAAAAAAAATCATGACATAATTGTAAAAACACTTAAATTACTAGGGAAACAATATTCAAAAAAATACATGCAATCTTGAAGGACAATGCACAAGGAGTTCAGATTTTCTGCATATTTTGTTTGTGTATACTCCCTCCTTCCCACAATAATATATAAAATTTTCTTTTTGGGTGTCCCACAATAATATACTCCCTCCGTTTCATGATAATATATAAATTTTTTTTTTTGGCGTCCCATAATAATATATACTTTCCTAAAATGGAAAGAAATCTTTACTATTCTCTCCACTCATTCTCTCTCCTACATTATTTTAATACTCACATCACCATTATAATTTACTATTCTCTCCACTCATTCTCTCTCCTATTTTATTTTCACACTCACAACACTTTCAATATAAAATTTCCTTCTTAATTCCCGTGCAAAATCCAAAAGTCTATAAATTCATGGGACGGAGGGAGTATAACTTTCTTAAAATGGAAAGGAATTTTTACTATTCCCTCCACTCATTCTTTCTCCTACATTATTTTAATACTCACATCACCATTATAATTTACTATTCTCTCCACTCATTCTTTCTCCTATTTTATTTTCACACTCACAACACTTTCAATATAATACTTTCTCCTTAATTCCCGTGCATTGACAAAAGTCTATATTAATGTGGGACGAAAGGAGTATATTATAAACATTATTAATTATTGATTCAATAGTTATATATTTAAATGACAGTATGTCAATTATAATAATTTTGAATCGTTAAACCATGTCCAATAATAAAACTATCAAAAAATATTCAATTATCCTAATATCACGAGACACCTCATCTTCTCTCTCCATCCACTTAATCACTCAACTACTTTCTCAACTACACCCCCCACAATAAGTTAGGCTCCGTTTGTTTGGGGGAAAATGTTTTCCGGAAAATATTTTCCTCATTTTTCGATGTTTGTTTCGCACCAGAAAATGGGGGAAACTTCATTTTTATCTTATTTTTTGGAAAACATTTTCATTTTTCGAAAAATATTTTGCCGGAAATCATTTTCCGGAAAATGTTTTACGCTAAACAAACGGAGCCTTAGTTTAGTTTAAAATTCAACTCCTCCCAACTCATCATTCTATACCCCACCACTTTTTATTTTATTTACAATATTTAATTTTTTAATTAAAAAAATAATAAAAATAATAATAATTTATTATTAAAAAATAAATTATTAATATTTTTATTTATAAATTCGAGATTTTTTTATTTTTTTTAATTCACACTTAATTAAATTTTTTTCGAAGCAATTAAATAAATACGAGAATATTTTAATTTTAATAAAAATAAGAAAATTACAATAAACTTAGCTCGTTCCACAAATGATGAAAAACAAAAAAGCATACGATACATAGACTCTACTCATGGTACAATAAAATTTAAAAATCACTGATTTGCGAACTTTGCCCATATGTGTTTGACTAGATCGTTCTGCAATTGTTTATGAGCCCTTTGATCACGCAAATCCGATCTGAAAGTAAATCTTACACTTGATTTTCAAACGCTGATAATACTTCAGTTGAGAATGGTTGTTGTGTACTAGACCCACTTGCCCCGGGCTAATCCTGATAGTTAAGCCAATTTTGAGAATACGTTTCACGTTCATCCTCAACGATCATATTATGTAATATAATACATGCTCTCATGATCATAGCCAAGTCCTCTATCTGCCACATTCGAGCTGGTTCTCGAATGTTTTTAAATCGAGCTTGGAGCACTCCAAATGCCCGCTCTATATCCTTCCGATATGCCTCCTGGTATTTTGTAAATAACTTGTCTTCTTCACTTTGAGGAAGTTTAACGGATTTGACGAAGGTCGGATAAGAGGGGTAGATACCGTCTGTAACGACCCCAATCCTAGGCACTCATTTTAAATATTAAATTATCTGCTTTTAATATTCATGTTATCTTTATGTGTTCAATTATGTCTTTAAATTTCTTAAATTAAGATAAATTGGGTAAGAAGTAAATTTAGAATCTTTTGAGAAATTATTAGACATTAAATAAAGAAACTTGAAGAAATAATAAAATTGGAAATATGATAAATAGTATAGGAAGGTTAAATGAGTAGGATGAATTAATGGGATAAAGATTTATTTTAATGAGAGTGGAAGCCTTTGTTTTAGATTTTTATGGGGGAGGGCCAATTATTCTTGCTCTCCCATGAGCTTGACAAGTGTCCTTCCCAAAACCCCTCCTCTTACTCCCCTTAACCGGCCCCCTCCCCCCACATCTTCCTCCTCACTCTCCTTCTCCCTCCTTCATTTCATTCTTACTTCCCTAGAGAAATCTAAGAAATCTCCCATGGAAACTCCAAGCACCAAGTGTTGAAGCCAAGCAAATCCTCCATCAAATCCAAGTCTAAGAACATCCTTGAAGTTGGATCACCTAGAGGAAGCCATCAAGTTAGAAAGATCAATCTTTCCTTATAAAATCCAAGTGAGTTGTTATGACCTCCTTTCATCTATGTGCTCATGAACTATCTATTGTTGTTCTTGGTGTTGTAATTGTTGTTATATGTTTTGGGAATCTTCTTGGAGTTAGAAAATGGATTAATGACTTAAAAAGATGAGTGGTTCATGGGGGTTGAGTTAGATTTTTAGGAATGGATGGAATTCGAATTTGTTGAAGTTAGGGTTCAATGAAGATGATTTAAAAGGGTTGAAATGGGTAGAAATGGTAGTGATAAATAATCTAGGGTTACTTGGTTTTGGAGTTTACATGTTTGTTTGGGACTTGGAAAAATGAAGGTGTTCTTGAGAGTTCTTGAAAAAATCAATGGTAGAGGGAAAGAAGAACTAGGGTTAAAATCAATTGGGGAGTGGAGGCTTCGGGCGGTCGCCGCGGGGGCCGAGCGGCCGCCCATGATGGCAAAAGAGGTTAATTGGCTTGGAAAATCCACTTGGGCGGTCGCCCGTGGTGAGGGCGGTCGCCCATGTTGGCGAGAACATTTAACATCTTTGGAAACCCACTTGGGCGGTCGCCCAAGTGGTATGGGCGGTCGCCCATGACCCTGAACCAACCTTTCTTAAATTGAACTAGGATCATTAACAAGTTTGTTTGGCCACTCATAAATGGTGACTCCCACCCAATAACAATTAGTAGAACCTAATCAACCCGGATACAAATTGATCCTCTTTAACCTAGGTTAGAGTAGGATACCTTGGCTTGGCCATGACCTTTATTTAGTCAAAGTGGAAGTGTAGGAGTAGCTAAATATTGTTCGGGAAGTGGTCCAAACTTGAGAAGTAGGTCTTGCACTTTTATTAAGATTATTCAAGGTTGAGTAATGACTTCGTAGGGTTGGTTTATGATACTTGGTGACCTTACTTGCCCATACTCGGTGTAGTTAGCTTGAATCATGTTTAAAAACATAGGCCACACTATTGTACTTAATGTATATATATCACTGTAGCATGATTATCCCAATTGTGGATTATTTTGTATATGGTTGTGTCGTATTCCCGTTGTGGATTCTCTGGTATGTTGCTAGTATTGTATTCCGGTTGTGGATTACTTGGCATGTTGATTTCATTGTTCCCGGTGTGGATTATGTGGTTATATTGTTACCTTAAGTGAACTCATATTCATTTGGTGATATGATGCATAGTGTATTACTTAAATGTTGCATTATGATGTTGGTTGAACATGAGTATATTTTACCATGTTGCTATAGTATTTATCCCCTCTGTGGATTACTTGGTATTGTTATATTATTATCCCGTTTGGTGGATTATCTCAAGTATCTATCATGTGCTTGAGCGTGTTTATGTTCGGGTGGGTATGATGGATGCCAATCAATTATAGATTTGTTCTATAAGTGATTGAAGGTACATCATACCGGTGACCTTTCCCCACTCTGTGGCCACGGGGTGGGGCTGTATTCTGGCTTGTATTGACCCAAAAAGCTTCTGAGACTGTTGCGATCGTTGTAAGGAGGGACGAGATTATTGTTGGATACTCTAAAATAGGTATCCTTTCTTATATGGATCTCTGGGGCATGAGACCTATAAGAGGTGAATGTGCTGGAGGCAATTCACCAAAGAGTGGAGTTTTACTCCCACGTTGTACGACTTATTGTTCAGACGGGAAAAAGGTAAAATGAGGTAACGTAAGGTGTTTACCGCTTTTATAATGTGTTATGTGCTACCATGCTATGTGTTGCACTTTGTTTGGCATCTTGCTGCATATCATAATAGCTCATTGAGATTTATTCTCACCCCTCTCCCTTTCTTGTTTTAGATTCCGAGACGGGTGACCCGAACCAAATGAGGCCTGTGGATATCATTGTGGACTTTTTGCTTTTGGGGCTTGACAAGTTAAGTATAGGAGTGGGTTATTAGGAGTATTGGTTAAGTATTCCTCTTTTATAATTTGTATGGAAAACCCTTTTGTTAAACAAATGTTAATTAAGGTTTCCAATGTAATTGATCATATTACGGTTTAGTAAAGTTGTGGTTGGATTTCCTCTAAGTAGAGATATTATCAATTGATTTTTATTTGGAAGTTTGAAAAGTGGTTTTCTTTTAAAGGCAACAAATGTTTAAAAATTTAAATGGATTTTCTTAGTCTGAGCTCCCTTAGCTCGGGACACGTGTTAGGTCCCGGGTTGGGGTGCTCACACCGTCAGCAAGATAATATGTCATATTATACTGATGTTCATTCACAACATCATTCTCCGACCACCCGCTTTGTTGCATACGCTTTGCGTTATCGTATGCACCTACCCATTTGCCCAATTTGGTGTTTATATAATTGAAACGATTTTTGCATGAAACTACGTCACGGGGAGGGTTAAATTCACAATGTTCGTTACAATATTCAACAATCTTACCCCAAAACGCTTCACTCTTCTGATTTTTTCCGACAACACTGTCGGTTCCAAACTTATTCCACCCAATGAGTAGCACTATATTGTCCTTCGTGCTCCATTTGACAAATTTTTTCCGACCAGTGGTTGAACCTCCTGCATCTGGAGTTGGAGTAGCTTCATCAGCACCGCTATTGCTACCCATAATCATTTGTGTTGAATATTCGGGATATTCGGATTCTTGAGAGGGTAGTGGTGGTTGTGGAGGTCGTAGAAATTGCTTACCAAAATATGGATTCCAGGTGGGTACAGCTTAAGGCATGACATTTGGTTGATAATAAAATTGATTTGGCGATTGAAAATCCTTAGAATTGGAGTAATTTGGTGGAAAATTACTTGAATTCTGAGTGTTGAAATAAGGATTATTGGGATTATTGGGATCCATTTAACTAAAAAGATGATGAATATTTTAAAAAATAAGGGGTTAAAGAAGGATAATTAGGATTTTTTTTAGAGAAAATAGAGGTTTTTTTTTTGTGTACAAAAAATAAGAAAGTTATATCATTTTATAGAGAAAAAATTTTCAGAATTTTGGAAAAAAATATATCTGTTAAATAATTGAGCTCAAAAATCGGGGTAGGAAGATAAAAACAAAAAATATGGGGAACCAATCATACCGCGCCATGTGTCCATGCCAGGAAAAAAACAAAAAAAAAATGCGCAACGCGCCTTATTTTGGCGTGTATGCCACGCGTCTTTTTCGGTCCTATTGGACGCTGACGCGTGGCAGTAGCAGGCCCCACTTTTTTTTCTTCAACTGGGTTGGCAATGTTCAACTCAATCCCTTCAACTACCCCCTCTCAACCCCCTTATTGCCCCACATCAACTAGTTGAATTCCTCTCAACCCCCCTCTCAACTACCTTATTGCCCATGGTCTTAGATCACTAGTAATTTAGAGTATGATATTTAAAGGGATATTCTTTTTGTCCTAAACAACAACAACAACAACAACAACAACAACAACAACAACAACAACAACAACAAAGCATTAGTCCCAAAATAATTTGGGATCGGCTAACATGAATCTTCAAATGTCATCGTGTGAAAAGGTTGTTGGAAAAAAAACAAAAAAACTATATATATATATATATATATATATATATATATATATATATATAATTACTTATTGGGTGTCCATTTACAAACTAATACAGGTTTTATAAAATAAAAATATTTTATTACTTCTATATTAATGGGACTCACATGTTATATTCACAATAACATTACTTATTGGGAGTCCATTTACAAACTAATAGAGGTTTTATAAAATAAAAATATTTTATTACTTCTATATTAATGGGACTCATATGTTATATTCACAATAACAATTCAATTATTATTTTCTACCTGGAGATGGCCAAACGGGCGGCTCGGACCGGCCCGTTTGGACCAAATCTGTTTATCAAATTGGTAGAAGCCCGTCAGTCCGTCTCACGCCACGGGCCTAAACTCGGCCCGACCCATTTCACCCGTCCAAGCCCGCCCGTTTGGCCCGGATCTGAAGATCTACGGGCCTAAACAGGTTTTCTTATTTTTTTTTTTATTTTCTTTTTAAATCATAAAAAATCAAAACAATTATGGAAAAAATAATAATTAATTTAGTATTTAATAAGCTATTTTTTAAATTATAAAATCACTTAGACATAAGAAATTAGTTGTTTTATAGATATAACAAAACAATAGTTTATACGGTATCAACAAATAAAAATTATTCAAACTAAATTATTTTCTAAAAGGTATAAATTATACCTTTTAGAAAATAATTTTGTTAAAATAATTTTTATTTGTTGATAAATAGCATATATTTATTCTTTAAAAAATAAATTGAGGTAATAATGTAATCAATTTAATAATAGAAACTCTATAAATATTCGTAAAATCTAGGGAGAAACGCGTTTCTCCATAAGTTATGGAGAAACGGGTTACGGGTATTCAGAACCTTTTGAAAGGATATCCAGAAATTTTTTGTATTGGCCATGACCTTGTCCCATGGTTACTTCTGGATATCGCCTCAAAGGTTCTGATATCCGTAACCCTTTGAAAGGATATCCGTAGCTTATGAAAGTGATATCCGTGAAACCTTCAAATGATATCCGTAAACTTTCAAAATGTTTCGGATATTCATTTGATGATTTCGATATACTTTTAGGTTTCGAATATCCGAAACCTTCAAAATGAATATCCGTAAACTTTCAAAATGTTTCTGGATATTCATTTGATGGTTTCTGGATATACATTTGAAGGATTCTGGATATCCAGAAACCTTCAATAAGCAATTTCTGGTCTTGGCCTTGGATTTGGCTTCAAATCTATTTTTTCTGGATATCCGCCCAAAGGCTTCTGGATATCCGTTCCAAAGCTTCTGGATATCCAGAACCCTTTGAGACTGATATCCAGAAATTTTCTTCTGATTATCAAACGTATAGCTTCTGACTATTAAAAACGCGTTTCTCCATAGTTATGGAGAAACGCGTTTCTCAGCAGACCTACTCATAAATATTTATTTCATAATTTTTTGAAAGAATTTTCATTGTATTAAAATGATACAATTTAAAATTACATAATTTTAAAATAAAAATTTTTCAAATCTTCAAATGAGTGTTCAAATCTTTAAATATTCAAACTATTATGTTATTCAAATTTAACAAAGTTTTGAAAATAAATGAGTCTTCAAATATTCAAACTAATTATGGTTTTCAATTGTTCAAAATCTTCAAAAAGCTTTAAGTGTTCAATATTGTTATTGATTCAAAGTATTTGAATTTGTTGAATTCTTCTTCTTCTTCTAGCATCCTTCTCGCAAAAACTCCTCGTTGAGATTGTCTTTTTCGAGGATTTCATAATCATCGTCTTCAAGGTCCGGAATGTGTCTTTTTTTTTCTCAAATTCGCATTATTCTAATCCGTAAGACAAATCAATCTCTCGATAAAAGCGGGTTTGAGTTGGTTTCGCTTTGACGTCACGACTCTTCCTGCAGCACTAAAATCAGTCTCCGATGCTACCGTGGACACAGGAGGGGTAAGTAAATCACGTGTCATCACCGAAAGAATAGGATAATTATTAGCATTCGATTTCCACCATTGTAGGACATTCAAGTTTTCAAAACTTTCACCATCTAAGGGGCGATATGGGCTTTCAAGGTATTGGTGTAATTTATATACACCACTTTGAGAACCACTAATAGATGAGTATGAAGTTTTTCCTTTTGTCATAAAACTTCATCCTTTTTTAACAATTTAGTTTCTCCACTCCCTTTTCTTTCGGATGTTGTGTTTGGTCCATTTAGTGTTCTACAATAGTGGTCGAACAAACGATATAGGATTATGTGAATTTTCCTCAGTTTGCTATTGGACAAAGTGTTTACGGTATCTGCGTTAAGATCGGACCTCGTGTTCTCATAAAATTCATCAAACAAGCCACCTAATGAGGAGAAATTAATCCTATGATCCATTATGTCGCTAATTGGGAAACTATAGGAAAATGTTCATAATATTTTGTGAATTTACTGTCTATTTGCATAACGGCGCCTCCAAACAAGGCATGTGATATAAATTTTCTAATAACTTCACTTAGGACATTTATTTCACGGCAAAAAAGATGGGAGGTGGGATAATAACTTCCTGAAAAATCTTGGTTGCCCTCCACCAATGTTTAAGTAAATATAAAAGCTCGGTAGCTATCGACCAATCATACTCACTAATTTGGTAGTCCATTTGATGAATAGAAAAGTATTTCGTGAGTACCACCCTATATTCGACAACTCTCTTCAACATTTTATATGTTGAGTTCCACTTAATATCCTCGGCCACTTGAGGTTTCTTGTATTTCATGTTATAAGCGGCACATAAATCGACATAACTTTTCAACCTTAGCCCGGAATTTTTGATAACATGGGAGGCCGTGTTGATGCTATTGGTGACAAACTTCAGTGAGTGGATCAAATCTTGGACGCATAGATTAACAATGTGGCATGCACACCTAACATGAAACAAAGCGCCATCTAGGGAAGGATTAAGAGCTTGGATTAACATTGTGGCGGTGAGGATATTGTAAGTCGCATTATCAAAAGATATTGTTAAAAAAAATTTGGTGATAACATACTCACTCAATACATCCTTAATGTAACGTGTACATTGCAAAGCCGTGTGGGATAGGGCATTATTCTAAAGGAAAGAACCCTCTTTTGCAATATCCACTCCTCATCAATCCAATGAGTGGTTATATAATTAAAGGTTTCAAAACTAGAACTTAGAGTGGCCTTACAAGCATCGGTGGTCAAGCAAACACTACCCTAGAAATTTTGGAGGTCGCTCGCTAGTTGAAGTTGACGAGTTTGGAAGAGCCTCTTTATATGTCTAGTAATAGTTTGACGGCTCATTGGTTGGTATGACGGGTTGAGGCCTCTAGACTAGCGGGTGAGTCTATCATCATCCGAAAGTGAAAGAGGCAATCGACAACTCACTAGTAACATCGTTATCAAATCGACGTCCACTTTTGGGTAAGTGACACATGGTATATTGAGTTGCGTTTGCACGGTACCATCTATCTCTTTAGCAGCTTCCCGATTATGTTTATCCATGTGCCTCTTTACATGGGAGGTACCATTAACTCCCGCCGGGTTTAAAAATTTTGAGCACTTTTTGCATTTGGTCTTTGTTTCACCGTCAATAATTACTAAATCATATAAATGGTATATTTGGATACTTTAGGTTGTGCCTTTGCCTTACCCTTACCCTTACCCCTTACCCCACTATGTGCACTACCCGAGGCAACATCGGTAGTAGGTGTATTCGGAATTGTGCGAATTTTATGGGTGACTTGTACATCGTCATCGTCATCCCCTTCCCCACTATCATCTATGTCTTCTATGTAATGATAGGTTCTAGATGTATAGTTGTGTTGGGCTCATTCATCCAATCTGGGGTCGAATCCGGAGTATAGCCAGAAAATGGAGGGGTATTGATTGGGTTCGAGTATTAATTAATTACATCAAACATAATTTGATCATTATGGTGCAAAAGGAAATTATCTATTGGTTCTAAATTTTGATGTGGTACATTTTGTGGGGTTTGATTTTGTGGTGGGGGTTGGGATATGCAAACATATCATTAACTAGATCTTCCATGATAACTAGCAATATTAATTACCTAGCAATTAGAATTAAAAATGCAACACTTAAAAAAAAATACTTTTTAAATTTTCGAAAATTTATAAGGATTAAATACTTTTGGCAATAATTTACTAACAATAAAAGTAAACAATTATAATTTTTTTGTAATTTTCAAAATAAAAGTATTTTTTTTATTATTATTTTTTGGAATTTTCAAAATTTATGATGATTAAAAAAATTAACTACTTAACACAATATTTAATTAGCGAGTAAACAATTAAATAATTAAAACAATAAAATTACCTTCAACTGTTACGATGTAATCACAAACATTGGTTTTGGAAATCATTTGATGGTTTGAGTTTGAGATAATTATATGATCTATTGATTTTTTTTTATGAGAAAAATGGTAAGACTTTCTCTTCTATTTATAGTAATTATAAATTTATTTTGAACCAAATTTATCCCTAAATATGGCTGTTGGGAGGGGTAATTATGTCCCAAAAAATTAAAATCTGATAAATGAGTTTTTATGTATAAATTGGACGAAAATATCCCTCAAACAGATTTATTAATGGATATATTTGAGAATATTTTAGACAATTAAAAAAAAATTTGAACGGACGGCCACGGACCCAATGAATCTTCTGATCCGCGGGTCAAAGCCCGACCCGTCACCATTTACCCAGTCCAGATCCGTCCCTTATACGAAGCGTGCTTAAGGGGAAACGAGTCAAATGGGAAACGGGTCACGGCTTGGACGGGCCACCCATAGGCCACGACCCAAAATGGTCATCTCTCTCTCTCTCTCTCTCTCTCTCTCTCTCTCTCTCTCTCTCTCTCTCTCTCTCTCTCTCTCTCTCTCTCTCTCTCTCTCTCTCTCTCTCTCTCTCTCTCTCTCTCTCTCTCTCTCTCTCTCTCATAATCACAAGTTAAAACACCTACTCTACTACAATTTTTTTTTTAAATTATTGTGCAAACAGTTGTAGTAGAGCCGAGGATAAACAATAAATAAAGTTTGTCACTATACTATTAAATGATTGAATTGACTAATAAATAATCTCTCTTCAATAGTAGTTGGCATTGCCATACCTAGCTTTTAGCCCATGTCAAATTTTCTTCCTATGGATCAATAATATTGATGTCCATTTATCCTTAAAGATGTACCTCCATCTCTCTCTTCATCATTCAATGTTTCCACCTACATTTCCGCCCTTGCTTTACTACCATTTTACATTTCCAATTTCCCAATTTCACTCTCCTCATCTACATTCCATATGCACCCATTAAAATCCCCCATAACATCACTCAACATATTATTTCACTCCATAGAACCCGAATGAGGTAGACGACCGGAAAATGAAGCTGAGTTATAAGAACGGACAAGAAGCACAAAGCCAAACAAAACGTCTCAAATATCGTTAATAAATTCCTAACCGTAAACGTTATAATTGTACAGTTTCACCGCACACGTCCAAAATCCAAATTAAAAGGCCAACTATTTTCCTTCCTCAACCCACAAGAAGGCCACGCAAATCATTGGACCCACTAGAAATAAAACCTCATTTTCCGGTCGATATAGACGAAGGTCTGACAATTTCGACCCGTTGCCTATTAACCCGCGCGACTCAATCCATTAATTACCCGACCCCGCCTCAACCCGTTAATCTTAACGAGTCAATCCAACCCGATCTGAACCGTTCTAAATCGCAAACATAGATAGTCATAATTAATAAATCTAATGTATCCAACTATCCATGCCGATAAATAAACGAGTCGCAATTATCAGGGGACGCTCTAGCCACTGAGCTAAATCCCAAAATGACTATTGTTCATGATATATGCTTAGTTTTTTTTAACCCGTCTCAACACACCTACCCGACTTGTATTAATCCAACTCATTTGACTTGTTAATTTGAGTTATAATAGGCCAATTCGTTTCAACTCTCGAGTAAATATGCCACAGCTAAACCAACCTAACTCACACAATTGTCATGCGTAAGCGTAATAGGTGACCCTAATTACTAACTTTTTTTATTGGCTTTTGTCAACATGGACCTCAATTATTAATCCCTTTTCTAATTGGTCCTCCGTGAGCAAGCCCGTGAGTGGTGTGCATGAGATATCATCTAATAGGGCCCACTAGTTAAATCAAATAACAGAACAAATGTTTCAGCAATTATTAGACACAAGTTCCACATGCTAATAAAATAAAAACATAAACAAAAGAGCTTACATAAGACAAAACAAACAAGAAAAAACCTATTTTAACATCGAGCTCATGTTTTTCAACCTTGATTACTTCTTTTTACACTAATAGTGATTGATAAACTAATTAAGCCCTGTTTAATATCACTAATGACGATGGTGGACGCATTCTTCCGGGGTGGCCGGAAACCTAGAATTATCAGAACAATAGTCGTAGATCATTTGTTTAGCACGGACCCACAAAAGTTGGTGGCTCTGATGAAGGTTTAACTCCGACATTGTGGGTTGGTCCCACCATCCACCGCTAGTGCACTTTCGTGCATTGTCGGTTGCCGCCACCGTCGCAGAAAATTCGCAACCGTTGATTTCAAAGCCCCGATAGGAAGCGATAAATGGGGCGTGGGTCCAATCAGTTTTAACCCGACCCCCTTGGGTAGCCCAATCATCAGCATTCCAAATTGAACTGTACACACCCATTGGTTGGTCCTTTGGGTAGGGTATTCCCCTGTGCTCCAAATTTGAGTGTACCCTTATTGGTGTCTCATCAACCAAAAATCTGAAATAAAGACAAAATTATAAGAAAATTACAATTAGCACCCTCATAAGAACTTAACTTGTATCTCTACGCAAATGACTTGTACTCTTCATGGATGACATTAATTGACTTAATAAGAAAAATAAAATATTAGCCATTTTGACCATTGCCTTTATTGATTGAAAAACAGAATCCCATGTTTGCATTGCAAGTACTCCCTCCGTCCCAGCGAAAGAGCCATTTATTTCCTTTTTGGGCGTCCCATTTAAAAAGCCACTTTCCCAAAAAGGAAACCTTAAATCACTATTCTCTCCACTCATTCTCTCTCCTACTTTACTTTTACACTCACAACATTCTCTTTCTTACATCAACTCCCACTCATTCTCTCTCCTATTTAATTTTTCATACTCACAACATTTAAACTTTTTCTCTTTCCTACATCACATTTCTTATTTTGCGTGCCGGACAATTTTTGTGGCTCTTTCGCCGGGACGGAGGGAGTATGTGTATGTACATAAATATCAATATAATACAAATAGAAATACAAATTTGATTTTTTGGGCAATTTAGGATCATTTTGACCAAGAATTTATAAAAATAAAAAAAAATTATAATCCTAATGAAATTTAAAAAATTGTTATCGAGAATATTTGTAATGTTGAAATATTTTATAAATTATAATTTTCATTGGCATTATAAAATTTTCTATAAAGTCTCGATCTAAATGACCGTAAACGGACAAAAAGTCGAAATTGTAAACGCATCAATCGGATGGAAGATGTATACTCCCTCCGTCCCACAATAATATGTAAACTTTCTATTTTGGGCGTCCCACAATAATATCTAACTTTCCCAAAATGGAAAGGAATCTTTACTATTCCCTCCACTCATTCTCTCTCCTACATTATTTTAATACTCACATCACCATTATAATTTACTATTCTCTCCACTCATTCTCTCTCCTATTTTATTTTCACACTCACAACACTTTCAATATAATAATTTCTCCTTAATCCCCGTGCATTTTGCAAAAGTCCATAAAATTGTGGGACGGAGTGAGTATATGTATATATATTCACACACACACACATAGTGGATGGAGCTTACACAACTTGGCGCTGGTTCCAGAAGATGGAGTAGGAATGGAAGTCTTTGGTGGGGTCAAACCAAAGGTTCAATCTTTGTTCTCTATTTCCCACACCATTTACATAGACATTTGTTTGGACAATATAAGGCTCCCCTGTTGTATTGCCCAAGAACTCAAAGTCAAATTCATGGTGTTTTGGACCTTCTGATGACATCTGCACAAATAAAAAAGATTTTTTAGACCCTTAAAAAATAAAATTAAAAAAATATAAATAATTTTCTTATGAAAAGTTTATCATTTATTTTGGAATGGAACGAATATTGTGTGGTAAAGACTCAAAAAAGAGAGGATTTATACATAGAAAGCAGTGACAGTTCCAGCAGAATCTCCTTCCACAAGTTTGATCTGAACAGTGACTTTCCCAAACATATATTTGCTCTTTGATGAAAACCCAGCTCCTGAAAATTTCAAATCAAAATAAAATCAACAAATCTAGGTTAAAATGGGAAGGAAAATTGATTTGAAAAATGGACATTTATTTTGGTACGGATTTGGCGCAAGTAAAATGGATGATTGATTATAGGGAATTGAAAATGTATACCAGAATAGTTATCAAGCTTCATTTTCAAAGTTTCACCCTCATGTTGAAAATGGTCCAATGCCCAACTTGGTTGAAACAAGTCGTCAAACTTTGATGAGCTAACTGAACCCACCAAGATCATTCCAAATAGCACAATCTCTAACCCCATTGTCATCAATGAAATAGAACCCATTTTACTCCCTGAGTGTGGAGTGTGGAGTGTGAGTTTGTGTGTGTGTGTGTGTGTGTGTGTGTGTGTGTGTGTGTGAGTGAGAGTGAGAGTGAGAGTGAGAGTGAGAGTGAGAGTGAGAGAGATTTCTGAGTTCTGTGGAGGGGACAAAGGGAAGAAATGTGTGAATTTATAGCCTATTGAGTGTGGCTTCTTTGAGAAGAGCGGTCTATGCCAGTCTGTAATTTTTGTAATATACGATTAACTCACTTTTATATTTTGTGTAGAATGTAACTTACTTTAATCGTCGTCTTTTATTTGACGGTTTACTTATTTGTCAAATAAATGTCTCATTTAAAGACATGCAAATGTGGGCGTTCGCCTTACTTCCTTCCTTCCTTTTTTTTTTTTTTTTTTTTTACCAAAAATCTCGGAAATTTTTTCTATAAAATGACATAACTTTCATATATTTTATACACCCAACAAAAAAAAAAAAAACCTCTCTTTTTCTCTCAACATTACCCATCTTATTTTCTATAAATGGATCCCAACAATCCCAATAATCCTTATTTCCAACACTCGGAAGTCAAGTAATTTTCCACCAAATTACTCCAATCCTAATGATTTTCAATCCCCAAATCATTTTTATTATCCACCAAATGTCCTAAATGTCATGCCTTCAAAATTTACACCACCAGAAATCCATATTACGCAGTATGCGAATTTCTACGACCTCTACAACCACCACTACCCACTCAAGAATCCGAATATCCCGAATATTCAACACAAATGGTTCTGGGGTATGATAGCGGTGTACACGATAGGGCTACTCCAACTCCGTAAGATGTAGGAGGTTCAAGCACTAGTGCCTGAGAAAAATTGTCACAAACTGGAGCACGAAGGACAATATAGCTGCTACTGATGGGCGGATTGGTTTGGAACCGACAAGCATTGGTGTTATCCGGAAAAATCGAAGAGCTTAATCAAGCTTTTGGGGTAAGATTCAAGCCGATTATTCAGAACGAACATCGTGAATTTAACCTCCCCGTGACGTATGCGTTTCATGCAAAAATCGTTTCAATTATATAAACGCCAAATCAAGCAAAACGGGTAGGTGCATACGATAACGTGCCAGTATGTCGTACAAAGTGCTCGAAGTGGCCTGAGAATGATGTTTTGAAAAAGCTCACGAATTATATAAAATCGCTAACAACAATAAATACTTTTAATTTGATGGAGGAGCCGGGTAGCTCCCACCCGAGACCAACCACGCTACGCAAGTCGTCGCCTGAGGAAATACTCTGGATCGAGCAGTTGATAACGCTGATCTAAAAGAGCACGAGAAGGTGAATGGAGAGGATTCAAGCTCTACGGCTGGATCCATTCCGAGTCTCCATGTATCGTATGCTTTTTTCATCAAGCCCATGGAACGAGCTAAGTTTATTGTAACTTTTCTTATTTTTATTAAAATTAAAATATTCTCGTATTTATTTAATTGCTTCTCGAAAAAAATTAATTAAGTGTGAATTAAAAAAAATCTCGAATTAAAAATTAAATAAAATCTCGAATTAAAAATTAAAAAAAAATTCGAATTTATAAATAAAATATTAATAATTTATTGTTTAATAATAAATTATTATTATAATTTTAATTATAAAATTAATTTATGTAAATAAAATAAAAAGTGGTGGGGTATATGTAACTAGCTGAGTCGGAGGAGTTGAATTTTAAACTAAACTAGCAAATTATTTCATTGGTGCCAAGCGTAACAGTTGAAAAGAATGAATGAATGATTTGTTTCGATTTTCATGGAGAGTACATTTATGCGCCGTCGTAATATTATGTTAGCTTGAATGTTTTCGTAGTTGACCTTATCTGACATAAATTTTAAGAAAGGTTCAAAAACCCCACGCGCCTTTAGTATCACCTTACCGATCTTCGCACACGTTTACGCACATGACATGTAGACTAGTGAAAGCCGACAGATAAAAAAAAAAATCGAACATTCTGGCGAATGTAAATGGGACTAGACATGTCCAAATAGAATCCTGGAATCGACGAAATCGGTGGATAGAATCTAACTGGAAACCTGGCGAGAATCGGAAATTGCCGAAATCGGGAACCGAACGTAAACCGGAACTGCATTGAAATCTGCCTCGAATACGAATTCACCATAAGTACGTGTGAACCGAGGAACAGAGGCGAATCGGGAATCGGAACCGGCTGTTCCGGAATCGGAACTGATTCCTCAGGAATCCCGCGATTCCGAACCTGAACCGACGATTGATCAAGGTAAGTTAAATGTAATATTTAGCATTTATTTAGTATTTGTACTTGTTAGTGTAGTGTTGTTTTATTTAAATTAGACTAAAATTTAGATAAATGTTGTAATATTGACTATAGAGGTATAATCTATACTGCCTTGGCATCTTAGAGGTTTGGCCAATTAAAAAAAAAATAAAAAAAATTAGATGGTGACATTTAAACCTGATGGAACTGTTGGAACCGAATCGCGTGATAAATAACCTGAAAGCAAAAATCTGGACACATTACCAAAACGATTCCTGTACTAATATTTGCAGCATCCACAATTGAGCTTTTCGAGCAGCCTTCTTATTCTTATGAAAAAGCCTCAGAGAGCTTTTTACCATCAGTGAAAATGATGCAAAAAAGCCTCCTTAGTAAAAGGAGGAGCTTTTTCTAAAAAGAAGTGTTTTTAGCTTTTATCATTAATCGCTTACACATTTTCTTAATAATAAAAGCTCATTCACTCTTTTTTACATACTTTACCCCATAAAAAGTTAAAAGAGGAGGTTTTACCATCGCGCGAAAAAGTGTTTGATGCTTTTAAATTTCGAATTATAATGACACGCTCACATGTAAAATATAAAAGCTCTATCTAAAAACTTCTACCATCACAACGCTTTTAAAAACCGAAAATCGACGATTTCGAAACCGAAAATCAGATCCGGAACCATTTGATCATGTCTAGTTGGGACAGCCTTCATGAAGAGTCGCTATTGGTAAAGGATTACAGGCAGTTGAAAAGCTATTGAGATTGAAACACGTGTCCTTATACAGCTGGTCACTGTACTGTCCAGTTGTCATTGCAGTAGCAGTTTAAAGGAGCCATCTTTTTGCTTGTACATTTTCAAAATTTTATGGATACCCATTCTTGCATGGGGCGCGGAAGGTGCTCCGAAATATTGGATGGATGAGTTGTTACTATCTTTCTCCGCTTCGAAAAGTTTTTTCCATTTTTTTTATTAATACAAAAATATTTTTGAATAATAATTATAAATTTATTTAATTATTCTTATAAAAATTTAAAAATTATTATTGATACACTATTATAAATATTATCCAAATAGATAGCAATTTTTAAATTTTTATTATAATAAATAAATTTATCTAAAATTATTGCTTAAAATGCTTTCGAAATAACAACTTTAACAACAACAACAACAACAACAAAGTTCTTGAGTCCAAAATAATTTGGAGTCGACACTAAATGAATCATCATGTACGTCAGTGTGAAAGATTGTTGGAAAAAAATAAATAAATAATTTTTTTAATGATCCAGAGTATTCTTAATCTTAACATTTTAATTTGTTAGGTGGTTGTTGAAATAAATTAATTAATACTCCCTCCGCCCCATTAAGCTTAAGAAGATTCCATTTTGCGCGGGAATTAAGGAATATTATTATAGTATTAGGAGAGAGAATGAGTGGAAGAAGTGTTGTGAGTGTGAAAAATTAAATAGGAGAGAGAATGAGTGGAGGGAATAGTAAATTATAATGTGTTGTGAGTATTAAAATAATGTAGGAGAGAGAATGAGTGGAGAGAATAGTGATTTAAGGTTTCCTTTTTGGGATTTCTTAAGACTTATGGGACGCCCAAAATGAAAAGTTTTCTTAAAACTTATGGGACAGAGGGAGTATATTTTATAAAAGAATTAAAGGTAGATAGAATATTAATGTATACTCCCTCCGTCCCAATTCAAAAGTCACAAAATGGAGAGGGAACGCAAATTAAGGAAAGTGATATAGGAAAGAGAAAAAGTTTAAATGTTGTGAGTATGAAAAATTAAATAGGAGAGAGATGAGTGGGAGGTGATGTAAGAAAGAGAATGTTGTGAGTGTAAAAGTAAAGTAGGAGAGAGAATGAGTGGAGAGAATAGTGATTTAAGGTTTCCTTTTTGAGAAAGTGTCTTTTTAAATGGGACGCCCAAAAAGAAAATTTGTGGCTTTTGAGTTGGGACGGAGGGAGTTAAAGATTATATGAGCACTTAAATGAGTATATTAGTGTGCTCAACAAACTACTAACTGAATATAATCGCGTTCAAACTAAGGCACACTTAACAGATCAATATCAAATGACAATTTAATAAACTCAACAAGAATAAATTTACTGAAAAATTTCACAAATAAACATTTAAAAAAAAAATTATTGAATGTCCATTCTTGTTGTATATATGGAGGCTAAATCAACAAGAAATGTGTGGAAGAATAGAAGTCTAAGTCTTGGAGTAGTTTGAATTGTAGTTCAAACATTCTAGGAGAATGAAAAGAAGGAAAAAGAGCAACCAAAAGGCAATGTGTACTCATCATAAGGTGAGCAAATAGCAGCTTGAGAAACCAATTCTGAAGGGGCTATGCACGCTAATAAGGTGAGTGCATAGCAAAAAATTATGGGCCCTAATAAGGTAAGCGCATAAAACCAGAATTAACCAAAATTTTGTTTTCTTGTTCGAACAATCATTTATTCATCAAATAGTCATGTCTTTGAATAAAAGTTTTCATCAAAATCAAGGATGGTATATTGAGCATATACTACTTCTCACGGTCAAGTAAGTAAATTTGTATTCTTCACTAATTATGTCTTATCTCTTGATGGCTCATAAATTAGTAAAAATCCGTTATGATTATAAAATTCACGTACTTTCCATTCAAGGAACATCCCTAGACCATTAATCTACTATCGTGATTAATAGGACCTAGTTCACTTCATATGGTTCCGTTAATCGAGATTCACGGCTAAGTATTTCTCTCAATTAACTGAAATCATACAAGTTGAACGTCTCCAAAATGTAAGTCTTTAAGATTGATATAAAGAGAATTGTTAAGATGAAGAGAGATAACATGATTAAAAATGATGAACAAAAGTGTTGAGTTTTCAACCCCAAGAACTTGGGGGATTACTCACAAGTCATAGCAAAAATTACGAGGATTAAATGCAAATAACACATAAATGAAAGTAGAGAAGAAAGATACTTATTCGTAACACTTGTAGAAAGGAAACAAAGGCTGAAAATAATCTTCAATATATTATTGCTTCAATCTTCAAAAAGAACTCCAAGAACGATTTACGAATCTTTGAGAAATTTGTAATTTGAAATAGTAAATGTAATGCTAGAGTATATTGCTATAAATTCTAGATATTTTCTGGTATGTTTCTGCATATCTAAAACTGATTACAAGGGCTTTTTATATAGGTATTTAGGCTAAGGTTCAGATATCTTCAAAAAGGCACCCTTTTGGCTGATCAGAAGGTGCTCGGTCGAGTCAAGGAAGTGCTCGGCCGAGCATCAGCTGGTTTGGACTGATTTCTTTAATTTTTCAGATTTGATCCTTCTACTTCCATAAGCTTCACTTTATGTCCCTTGTACTTCAAATAATGAACCTAAGACCCTTATACTTTAAAATATGTACCTAAGCCCTGTAAATTTACATAAAAATACCAATCAAGTGTAAAATACGAAATATAAAATAAAAGAAGCTAAAATTAAATTAAATGGTATTAAAATCTAAGTAAATGATACAATTAAAATGCTATAAATGACTATAAAATAGCCATTCATCAGTCCTTCTATAGAGTGTAAGAGGGAATAGTTTACATAAAGAGTGGTTAACCTATTATGTGTGGGGTATAAGAGAACATAATCTTATATCGTGAATAAACGATACTTGTAAATAACATATAAGGATCCTGATCTACTTCTTTTAGCACCGATTAATTTTTAGGTGAAACCTCTGTATTAGAGTTGGTTTTCTACACGTGTATACCTAACGACTCACGATAAACCCTCTGCGCCACCCATGAAAAGAGTAGGTCTGCTGAGAAACGCGTTTCTCCATAACTATGGAGAAACGTGTTTTTAATAGCCAGAAGCTTTGCATTTGATATCCAAAAAAAAAAAAAAACCCAAGGCCAAGACCAAAGCTTCTGGATATCCAGAAGCTTTGGGTTTGATATCCAGAAACTGTTAGGTGCATATCCGAAGTATGTGAAATGTATATCCGAAGCGTTAGGTGCATATCCGAAGCTGTTAGGTGCATATCCGAAATGTGTTAGGGCATATCCGAAATTGTTATTGAAGGTTTCTGGATATCCGAAACCTTCAAATGTATATCCAGAAACCATCGAATGAATATCCGGAAACATTTTGAAGGTTTTACGGATATTCATTTGAAGGTTTCTGGATATCACTTTCATAAGGTTCTGGATATCCAGTTCATTGTCGCGCGACAAGTCGGGACCCGTTTCTCCATAACTTATGGAGAAACGTTTCTCCCTAGATTTTGGCCCATGAAAACCTGTCCAACCAATTCACGTTATTATCCTTCACAAAATCTAGGGAGAAACGCGTTTCTCCATAAGTTATGGAGAAACGGGTCCCGACATGTCGCGCGACAATGAGCTAGATAGCCAGAAACATATGAAAGTGATATCCAGAAACCTTCAAATGAATATCCAGAAACCTTCAAAATGTTTCTGGATATACATTGAAGGTTTCAGATATCCGTAAAACCTTCAATAGCAATTTACGGATATGCCCTAACACATTCTGGATATGCACTGCTGTTTTACAGATATGCACCTACCGATTCTGGATATACATTTCACATCCTTCTGGCTATCAAATACAAAGCTTCTGGATATCAACTGCAAAGCTTCTGGCTATCAAATGCAAAGCTTCTGGATATCCAGAAGCTTTTGATCTTGGCCTTGGGTTTTTTTTTCTGGTTATCAAATGTAAAGCTTCTGGCTATGAAAAACACGTTTCTCCATAGTTATGGAGAAACGCGTTTCTCAGCAGACGCACTCATTATCCTTTGACAAAGCCCGGTGTAAGAAAACATTATCCAACATCTAGAATAAATGAGACTTGTATATTAACATATAAAGATTCTGAGCTACTCCCCTTAGCACTAATTGATTTTAATGTGAAATCTCGACTTTATCTGATCCCATACGCAAAGTTGTAAACACAATCATATATGAATACGAATATTTTCGCGTGACAAAACCCTCTGGCGTAGTTATGTGTGATGAAATGAGCTATCAAATATGTGTACAATTTCTTTCTTTTTATAATTTGTGTGTGTTTGATTAAAATCTCTATAAAGTTGTGATCGTTAGTGTGGGTTCAATGGATGTGTGACCTCCTGAAATCCCTAACGGCCTATCACAAGTAAAGACGCAAAAACAAATTAATAAAAACGTTCAATTCCTAAGATCACAAAAATACTCTCAAAATCAAAGTGTACAAGACACAATGAACACTTAGGGCCCGTTTGATTTAGCTTATTGATATGTGCTGATGACTTATTACTTATTACTTATGACTGATAACTTATTAATGATGACTTATGACTTATGACAGATGAGTTGGTGAATGATGTTGTTTGATTTAGTTTTTTTGGAGTGCTGATTAGTTATCATAAGTAAGTATAATTGTTTGATTAATAAGCTGAAAAAGTGCTGAATGAAATTATAAAGACTAAAATAATAATAATAATAATAATAATAATAATAATAATTATTATAATAATAATAATAATAATAATAATAATAATAATAATAATAATAATAATAATAATAATAATAATAATAATAATAATAATAATAACTATTATTATTATTATTATAATAATAATAATTATTATTTTATTATTTTTATTTTTATTTTATTATTTTAATATTTTAATTATTATTATTTTTAGTATTTTTATTATTCTTATTATTAATTTTATTATTATTTTATTATTATTATTATTATTACTATTATTTATTATTATTATTATTATTATTATTATTATTATTATTATTATTATTATTATTATTATTATTATTATTATTATTATTATTATTATTATTATTATTATTATTATTATTATTATTAATTTTTTAATTATTATTTTTTATTTTTATATTAATTTTTATTATTATTATTTTATTATTTTTATTATTTTATTATTATTATTATTTTATTATTATTATTATTAATTTTATTATTTTATTATATTATTATTATTATTATTATTTTATTATTATTTATTTTTTTATTTTTTATTTTATTTTTTATTTTTTATTATTATTTTATTATTATTATTATTATTATTATTTTATTATTATTATTATTATTAATTTTTTTATTTATTATTATTTTTTATTTTTTATTATTTCATTATTATTATTATTATTATTATTATTATTATTATTATTATTATTATTATTATTATTATTATTATTATTATTATTATTATTATTCTTATTATGTTATTATTATTATTATTTATTATTATTATTATTTTATTATTATTTGTTATTATTATTATTAATTTTTTTTTAATTTTTTTATTACGTTTTTTATTTTATTATTCTTTCATTATTATTATTATTATTATTATTATTATTATTATTATTATTATTATTATTTTTATTTTTTTTAATTTTTTTAATTTTATCATTTAATTTAATTTTCATTATTTTATTTTTTTATTACTATTATTATTTTATTATTATTATTATTATTTTATTATTAATTTTATTAATTTTTTATTATTATTTTATTATTATTTTTATTTTTTTATTATTTCAATATTATTATTATTATTATTATTATTATTATTATTATTATTATTATTATTATTATTATTATTATTATTATTATTATTATTATTATTATTTTATTTTATTTTATTATTATTATTATTATTACTGTAAATACTTTACTGTTCACAAGTGCTTTTTTGATCTCAGCACTTTCCCTACTGCTTATGTCATATAAGGGATTTGTGCTTTAATTGACTTGTACATGACTTATGACTTATTTTACAAAAATGGAAATCAAACAATACAAAAATGACTTACGAAAAGTCATAAGTCATAAACACCTCCGGATAAGTGATATCAAACGGGGCCTTACTATCAAATAAGATTCAATCCAAAATTCTTCTCAGCTTTGTCCAATACTACTGGAAATCGATCATTTATCGACGGAATCTGAAAGTTTTGTGTAGCTAGGAAACTTGGATCACGCAATAGGCAAAGGATGTGAGTACAGATGTGTCTCACAACTGTCCACACATCCACAGATAATGCAGCGGAATAAAACAATTAAATGTAAATAAAATGCAATAACTCAAGAGTTATATACGCTTACTGATCTGTGTGATCAGCAAACTAGGCTTACGCCCAAAAACCTTTCACTATAAAAACTTATGTTTTGTACAAAAACAAATAAGTGAAAAACTAAAATATGAAAATACTAAACAAGTTCTAATCACCTTCTATGATATGAACAACTCCCCTTTCCCAAGTAGGACTTATTCAAACAGAAGTAAAACAAGAGAACTTTATGAAAACCTAGATGTGAGTTACGGATGTAAGCTCACAACCTAAAATCAACTCAATCGAATGCTATGAAGAATGTATGTTTTTCTCTCTAAAACCGTAGCTCCTCTTTGTGCTGAATGCCTTGTATTTATAATGCACCATTGAGAAGATCTTCATGCAATCGACCTCTTCCTTTGTGAGATTCCTTTTCCTATATGAAAACATATAACACACTCACAAGGAAATCAAATATTAGTAGGTTAGTCCTAATATAAAACTATGTACATAAATAAAAGATATTTACATAAATACAATCTCTTAATAAAAGTAAGATACTTATAAATCTCCATGAAAGTCTCAAAATCTTCTTACCATAATAGAAGACAAATTAAATAAGGAAACATAAATATGTTCCCACAAAAACTCACGTTTTCAATCTCCCCCTATTTTGGACTTTCTGGTCAAAACCAAAGATTTATAACAACCATAATATTATGACCACAGAATATAGAAAGAACATAACTCCCCCTGAATGGATGTGTGTCCAGATGTGTATACACATCCACACATAAAAACTGCAAAACAGAATTAGAACAGAATACTAGCAGTTCATTAAACAAAAGCAAAAAACCATTCAGCCATGTCCTACTTAAAGCTATTACAAACCATTGTTTTAAAAACTAACCAACTAAAACAGAAATTTAAAATTGTCTTTAGAAACCATCAATTCAAAAAACTTTTCTCCCCCTAAGTTAAAGTTCCCAGCCCCTCCAACTAGTAGCAGACACAGCAGTGTTCCAAACTTTATCTCCTCCAAAAGCAGCAGCATCGGCCATCTCCCCTTTTTGAACGAAAGTGAAGCATGCCATTTGAGAAGATTAGCCTTAAGAGCTTTAAGGTTGTTGGCATGGGCGGTGGAGGCTTGAGCTTCGGCTTGGCAATCTCGGCATCTAAATCCTTCATCTCGAACATCAAATGTAGCTACAGTGTGGGTTCGGATGTATCCACATCTGGCATAGTAATTTCGGGAGATGTACCCGGGGAGATCAACATGCCTTTGCTTAGGGTCTAACGAGTTTTGGATTCCTTAAATAAGGCAAAATTATCGACTCTTTCTTCTCCTTTTTCAGTCTTTACTCCATTTGCAATGAGAATTTGGGATATCAAAGAAGTGTAAGGTAATGACCATTTCTTGGATGGAGACTCACCATAATCACAAATTTTCCTAAAGATAAATTCTCCAAAATTAATGTGCCTCTTAAGTCCCAAATACGTACGGAAGATCGGCTTGCACCCTAGTGACGAGAGGTTTTGTTATTTGAGGGCAAAGATTGGCAACTAAGATAGTGTGGAGAAAACGGTAAAGGGAGGATAAAGAGCCACTCCCTAAATCTTTAGGCTTTGCGCGAGGTTACCTTGCCGTAGGTAATTGCGAGACACAAGATCATCATCCTCAATAGAAACCACATCATCCAAATGATCATACAACCCAAGAAAATCATTGATGATAGAAGGGGTGAAAGGAACAAATAATCCTCTAACATAAACACCAGGAGAATGAGGATAAGTTTTATCTAATCCCTTGGGCAGATTTGCATAGAACTCATAAACCAATTTGGGGTAGAAGGGAAGGGGATGGTCCACAGTCAAGAATAATCCTCTTTCCTCAAAAAACTTGTCCATACCAAGTTTAGTAAAAGTCTCCCTATCCCTTTTCATCTCAACAACAAAGGCTTTAGAGGAAATTAAAGTAAACCTATCAGCAGCCTTTTTGGATAAAAACTTTTTGGAAAAGGGTTTGGGGGTAGACACTAGAGAAACAGAAGATGACATACCCTGTTCAGCTTTCTTTCGAGTAGATGTGCGTCTAGATGTGGGCACATCCTTAGGCACATCCTTCACAGGGAATGGAACAACAATGGGTTCAACTTCAGTGTCATCAGCATCAGTGGAATCAGTTTCTTGGTCTTCTTTTTCCTGATCAAGTTCTTCTCTTCCTAGCCTGTAGTTCTCATCTGAGGCAGTATCATCATCATCTGAACTTGAGTCAGATTCATCATCAAAAGGCTCTAAGTCAGTTGCAGCCATCTTTTTCTTACCCTTTAAATCCATTAAAACTTTAGCTAGGGGCTCTTCATCACTGAAGGATATAAGGTCCTCAACAGGACTAGACACCAAGGGCACAGAGGGCTCAGCAACAGGAAGCGGACAAAATATCCTCGGGTGAAACAATAGGAGATATAATGGGATCGGGAAGAAATTATGGGAGGAATAGGAGCAATTGGCTCAACCGACTCTGCATGGGGAATAGTCTCAACGGAGATCAAAGGTTCAACATGGGGAGGAACATCAGGAATGACTGATTCGACAAGGGGAACAACCACGAAGGAGTAACAACGGGACTACTAACGAGAGGAAGGGGAATAGACGATTTAGCCCTAGTCCCGACAAGGGGAATGATTACCTCATCTTCTTCTTCTTCTTCAAGAACAATTGCTGTTGAAGATTTCCCTCCCGAGGTTTCGATCGGTTCTTGGCTTTGTCGGACTCGGCGGCTTGCGAACCCTACCGGATCGACGAAGAGCACGCTTATTTGGGGGCCCGGAGTTGTAGCAGACTTTGGGGGTTTTACTTGGGTCAACTTCCTCTTCTTAGTTGAAGAAGGTTCCACGGCAATGGCGACATCCGATGGTGGGATCACCTGGGAGAGGATGGAGCTTTAGGGTTTTCAGCAACAGGTTCCAATGTGGGGGATTTTGGAGAAGAAGCTTCCATTGTTGGATCAGACGAGGGTGATGGGGAAGAAAATTCAGCAAGAAATTTGGAAATTACTGGGTTTAAAACAACAGAACCCTCGCCTTTAGCTATCGAGATGGGAGCAACGTCAAGAATGTCTTTCTCTTGAATATTCGAATGCTCGGCCATTTAACGAGAGGAATTTGGGTTGGTTGAACGGTCTGCAAAGGAAAATTAATGCTAAGGTGTATGAGATTGTGTGCAAAGAGGAGGAAGAACAAAGGGTTTTGTGAAGGTTTATGGGGGATGGGACGGATGTGAGGTATATTAAATACTCACAGCTCCCCCTTTCCTACTAAAATTAGAAATCCCTTTTCAAAGAGGTTTAACATACCTCAAAATCCTTAAGAGTCCTCCAACGGCTAGAAAACCTTTGAGGTTGCAACACACAAGCACCTTCCAAGAAAATAAGGAATTAAAATAAATCAAGATTTTGTAAGATTTTTATGAAAACAAACATTGCTTCGGCATATCTTTATTTAAAATAGAATCCCAAAAGAATTTTTCAACCTTTTCAAACAAGGATTGATACACACCTTTTTCTTTCATAAAAGATATTGGAGATCAAAAACCTATATAATCAAAGAGTAAATTAAGAGAGAAAATTAATTAACTAACATATTTACAAAGCTCCTATATGACCTAAAATGCAATATACCTAGCATGATGCAAACACACAAGTGAAGGAAATATTCTCAGCTTATGGATGTGGCATAGGATGTGAGTCACAAATGGGGACACATTTAGATCACAAAAAGTCAATGAGAAATAATCCAATCTGCACAGCTTCTAGGATGCATCCACCAATTTTTTGTTGTGGATTTTTGCAATGTGAGTAGCTTTCACTTTACTTGATCCCAAAGATAGCCCTTTTTCCCAATGATCTTATCAAGTTTGACTTCAAGATTTCTTATGAAAATCACTTGATCACAATGGTATGGCTTCATACTAAGGGTGAAGCAGCTGTTTCTCACATATATATATATATATATTTTTTTCTTTTAGCACCCATTTTGTGAGATACCTAGGAAGGTTATACCAAGTAATCAAAAGATTACATGGACAGGAAATACTCACAATTAAGTGATAAAAAATAATGTCAAAGATGAAGACTCACAAGTGACCACACTGAGAAATTTCGTGCTAATGCATGATATTTTTGGATTTTTCTTCTTATGATTTTTTTTTTTTTTCGGTTAAACTAATCTCTGAGATGTGTTAGAGGATGTGAGACACATCTGGTCTCACAACCTTAGATATCACACAAGCCAAGAGACTTCCTCAATGAGGAAAATCTCTCCAAATCTAATGCCTTTGTAAATATATCGGCCCGATTGATTTTCGGTCCCAACAAATTCCGGACACACGGTTTTTGCTCTACAAGATCTCTAATGAAATGATGTCTAATATCAATGTGCTTTGTTCTAGAATGTTGAACGAGGATTTTTGGATATGTCCAAGGCACTTTTGTTATCACAAAAAGCGATCAAAACTTTGCTATTTAATCCATAATCTTTTAGCATTTGATTCATCCAAAGTAATTGTGTGCGGCAACTCCCAGAGGGCAACATATTCGGCCTCGGCGGTGGACAAGGACACACAATTTTGCTTCCTACTATACCAAGACACAAGGTTATTACCTAGGTAGAAACATCCACCAGGTGGTACTCTTTCTATCATCACTATTTCCAGCAATCGAGAATCGGTGTACCCAACCAAATTTGTGTTTGTTTCTTTAGAGTAATGCGAGACCTAGGTTCACAGTCCCACTCACATACCTAATGATCCTTTTCAATGCTTTAAGATGGGACACTTTAGGGTTGGCTTGGTATCTAGCACGAGACATACACCGAACATAATGTCAGGTCTACTTGCGGTGAGGTAAAGCAAACTTCCTATCATGCTTCTATAAAGGGTTTGATCAACACTTTCACCATCGAATCATGACTTAGTTTTGGGAAGATCCCATTGGGGTTCTTTGATGTGACAGAGTGTTCAAGCTCAAACTTTTTCACAAGATTCTTGGCATATTTAGGCTGTGAAATGAACATGCCATCTTTGAATTGCTTAATGTAAGCCTAAGAAAAAGTTCAACTCACCTACCATACTCATCTCAAATGTGGAAGTCATGCTATCCACAAATTCGGCTAGCATTGGATCGAATTTGATCCAAACACAATGTCATCTACATAGATTTGTGCCACAAGAATCTCTTTCTTATTTCTTCTAACAAACAAGGTTTTGTCAACCTCACCTCTCTTGAATCCTAGTTGAAGCAAATGGTCAGTCAACCTACCATACCAAGCTCTAGGGGCTTGCTTTAGCCCATACAGAGCTTTCTTCAGTTTATACACATGATTAGGATATTTGGAGTCCACAAAGCCTTTAGGTTGTTCAACATAGGCTTCCTCATTTAATATCCCATTTAAAAAGGCACTCTTGACATCCATTTGATGAAGAGTAATCTTGAGGTAACAGGCAATGGCTAACAAAAGCCTAATGGACTCAATTCTTGCAACAGGAGCAAATGTCTCCTCAAAGTCAATTCCCTCAATTTGAGTATAACCTTGAGCAACTAACCTAGCTTTATTTCTAGTTATCACACCTTGCTCATCA
Source organism: Adenophora triphylla var. japonica (assembly GCA_022495995.1). NCBI lineage: Eukaryota > Viridiplantae > Streptophyta > Magnoliopsida > Asterales > Campanulaceae > Adenophora > Adenophora triphylla. The sequence continues at coordinate 130,034 of JAFEMH010002690.1, forward strand.
GTTTTGTTTTTAAAAATCCATTTGGTTCCTATGACATTACCATGTGAGGGTCTAGGAACAAGAGTCCATACCTCATTCTTTTCAAATTGAATTAATTCATCTTGCATAGCCATAATCCAGTCAGCATCTTTCAATGCTTCAGTAACATTCTTAGGTTCAATTTTAGAAACAAAACAACAGAAGCTTACACGGGAGTATCTTTGAGGAGCAACTCCATAAACCAGCCATCTTTCTATAATCAACTTTATCCTTTTGTCTAGTTCTCACTTGAGCATGCACATCTCCCACAACTTGTGAAGTGGGGTGGTTTTTCTGGATTTTAGAAGGGATATCCTTTGACCTATCCACACACCCATTACCTTACCTTGGAGCATCATCACTGATCGGAATCGGAGGAAGCTGTCCTCGAGTTACGAGGAGTTTGAGTGAATGTGGGTGCGAGATGTGGGTTCGGATGTGGAGCGAGATGTGTCCACATCCTTGGTTACATCCTTATCGGGTTCAACATTTTTATCGGCAATTTGGAAATTTCTTTTGCTTTTTCGACTGTTTCTTCATCCTTCCCGATCCGGCAAGCAACTGAAAGCATCATCCTCGGCGGATCTTGAGGTTAAGATCAAGTGAGTCATCAAATTTAACATTAGCGAGATTCCATAATGGTCTTAGTTTTAAGATTGAAAACTCTGTAAGCTCTACTGTTTGTGGAATAGCCCATGAAAATTGCTTTGTCACTCTTTGAATCAAACTTGGACGGGTATTCTCTATCATTGAGAATATAACAAACACAACCAAACACATGAAAATATTTTACCGTTGGTTTCTTTCCAAGGAGAATTTGATATGGGGTGACAGTGCTACCAATCCTTAGAAACACCCTATTGCCAATGTGGCAAGCGGTGTTTAAAGCTTACGCCCAAAATTTTTGGACAAGTTCTTTGAACTTAGCATGACCCTTGCCATTTCTTGCAAGGTTCTATTCTTTCTTTCAGCAATTCCATTTTGTTGTGGGGTGATTGGTGCAGTAAAACTCATGAGTGATTCCCTTAGAATTGCAAAAATTGGTGAACATTTGATTCTCATATTCGGTGCCATGGTCGAGACCTAATCCTCACAGTCTTAAGACCATAAAGATTTCTAACTCTTTTGTACCAATTTTTGAATTCTCCAATTGTTTCGACTTTTCTCTTAAGAACATTACCCAAGTGTACCTAGAATAATCATCAACACACACAAAGGCATACTTTTTCCTACCAAAGCTTTCTACTTCAATAGGTCCCATTAAATCGGTGTGAATCATCTCCAAACATCTAGTTGTGGAGCATTGTTGGACCTTTTTATGTGATGCTTTTGTTTGTTTTCCCTTTTGACATGAACCACGGACATCGGGGTTCTTGAAGTTCGGTTTAGGGAGGTCTTTAATGGCTTCAAACCTTTGAAGTTCTTCCCGAGTTCTACGGCTAGCATGCCCTAATTTTTGGTGCCACGAGATTGACATCATTAGCTTTTGAGCTTAGGCGAGAAAGATTGTCACCAAATTGGTAACAATTATCGGCAGATCTAGGACCGGTAAACACACATTTATTATCCTTATCAAACACTTCACACAAGTGCTTATCAAACTTCACAAATAGGTCATCATCACTACGATTGGTGATGCTTATTAGGTTGGCTTTTAAGCCTTCCACATGGTACACATTGTGCAATTTTGGGAGACCCTTGACATCTAGGGTTCCTTTCCCAACAATCTTTCCTTGAGCACCTCCACCAAAATTTACTTTCCCTCCATTTATTATTTCATAGTCAAGAAGGACTGCTTGGTTTCCGAGTCATGTGCCTAGAGCACCCACTATCAAAATACCAAGAGCCGAGACGGTACTCTTGAGGGAAGAGTAGACAACATTGCGGTGGTAATTGGTTTGGCTACCCATTTGTTTAACAGTTTTCTTTTTGGGTTGCGGAGGTCTCGGATTATTTGGATGTGTGTTAGGATGTGCATACATCTTCTCCTGTCACATCCGAGGCCATTTGAAATTACCGAGATTTTTATCGGCCTTGAGTTTGTAACAAGGGCCTAATGTGACCGGGAGCTAGGCGGTAATGGCAAATGTAATGCCTCTTTCTTGGTCTCTTCTCACTCGAGAATGATTTTTCTTTAAAAGCTTTTTTTTTCATACTTTTAGAGGTAGAACCCTCATATCCCTCCTTTACAAAATTATTTTCAAAACCTATACCAATTTTGTCACGTTGACCCATGGAAAAAGCTTCTTCCATTTTCATTTTACTTTTATTTAACTTAGTAAAAGTATTATCGGCTTTTCACATTCATTCTTGAATTTTTCAAGGTCAACTTCTCTTTTGGTCACAAGGACTTCAAGTCTTGCAATGGTATCCTTTTGAGCATCATTTTCTTTTGAAAGTACGGCTTTTTCATCTTCACAAGCACCAATTTATCGAGACGAGATTTGTTTACCTTAACAAGTACCTCAATTTTGTCCAATCTTTTCATCCAATACGTATGCGGCTCCTTGTATGTGTGAAAGAGTTCCTCATAGGAATGTCTCTTTCTTCATCTTCATCATACGATTCTCCTTTTATAGAAAGCTTGATTCGGCTCCGATTCGAGATGTGACACCGAGATGTGTACACAAGCGAGCCCACATCGAGGGTTTTTCGAAGTGTATTCTTCTATATCTCGAAAAAGCATTAAACACAGAGTGGCAATTTAAGACAGAGACATATTAGCCACTTCTTCTTCCTCATCCTCACTCGTCACTAAGGGTAGCGATTAAGCTCATTCCCTTCTTTTTAAGTGTATTAGCACACTCATTGGCATAATGACCAAATCCACGACATGCCCTACATTGGACGGATTCAAATGATTTATTTTCAAAACTTGGTTTCTTGAATCCGGTGTCGGTGCTAGGTTTTGGCTTTTCAGCGATCTTGGAAGTAGGTCTATTGGGGAATTTGCTTATCCTTCTATTTTTCGGTATAGAACTGAATTTCTTTGAAATAAAAGCTACATCCTCATCTTCAAGATTAGACTTGTCAATTTCGGAGGATAATTCCACAAGCTCTTTTGGTAGAGCGGCGGCACTTTTAAGGGCAAGGCGTGTGTTTTGTTTTCTTCGAGCCTCAAGGTTAAGCTCAAACACAGTCAAGATTCCTATGATGGTGTCAAGACCTACGGTATTTGTGTCCTTTGTTTCTTCAATCACGGCTACTTTAATGTTAAACCTCTCGAGCGAGGTTCTTAGAATTTTACTAACAAGTCTTGCATTGGAGATAGATTCTCCTAGACTTGTGCATTCATTTGAAATCTCATGAATCTTAGCAAAGCATATGACACAATATCCTCGGTTTCTTCCATTCGAAGTAACTCAAACCTATCCATTAAAATCCTAAGCACAGTAGCCTTCACACTTGGTGCTCCCTCACATTGAGTTTGCAAAATATCCCAAGCGATTTGGCTATACTTTCATTTGTTATAAGCTTGTACATATTCCCGAAACATGGTGGAAATAGCACCCGTGGCTTTTGAATTGTAATTTGCGGCTTGTATTTCATCAAGAGTCCATTGTTCTTCGGGTTTTCTTTCAAAGAAGGACTCACCAACACCGGAAGATGGCTTTTTCTCCACGGTAGGAGGTTGCCATGCAACAAGAATGCACATCCAAGCTCTTTCATCAATACTTTTGATGTAATTTCGCATCTTAGACTTCCAAAGAGAATAGTTTGTGCCATCCAAGACGGAGGCCTATTTTGGTGATTTTGGCATTCCATAATGACTACACTTTACGGATCAACACTCGGTAATATTTCGAGAGTTGGCTCGATATACCAATTGAAAGTTTCGTGTAGCTAGGAAACTTGGATCACGCAATAGGCAAAGGATGTGAGTACGGATGTGTCTCACAAACGTCCACACATCCACGAGATAATGCGGCGGAATAAAACAATTAAATGTAAATAAAATGCAATAACTCAAGAGTTATATACGCTTGCTTGATACGTGTGATCGGCAAACTAGGCTTACGCCCAAAAACCTTTCACTATAAAAACTTATGTTTTGTACAAAAACAAATAAGTGAAAAACTAAAATATGAAAATACTAAACAAGTTCTAATCACCTTCTATGATATGAACAACTCCCCTTTCCCAAGTAGGACTTATTCAAACAGAAGTAAAACAAGAGAACTTTATGAAAACCTAGATGTGAGTTACGGATGTAAGCTCACAACCTAAAATCAACTCAATCGAATGCTATGAAGAATGTATGTTTTTCTCTCTAAAACCGTAGCTCCTCTTTGTGCTGAATGCCTTGTATTTATAATGCACCATTGAGAAGATCTTCATGCAATCGACCTCTTCCTTTGTGAGATTCCTTTTCCTATATGAAAACATATAACACACTCACAAGGAAATCAAATATTAGTAGGTTAGTCCTAATATAAAACTATGTACATAAATAAAAGATATTTACATAAATACAATCTCTTAATAAAAGTAAGATACTTATAAATCTCCATGAAAGTCTCAAAATCTTCTTACCATAATAGAAGACAAATTAAATAAGGAAACATAAATATGTTCCCACAAAAACTCACGTTTTCAGAATCCTACTCTACTAAAATTTATATTCACCCAAAAAGACTTTTGCAGGGCAGACTCCTAACCATCCGAGGGACATAATCAAACGAGGATTCTCTCTCCTAATACCGCTGAACTAAGAATCTCCTATTTTTGGAGGATAATTTATCCTAAACGTATAAATAGAGGTTCAACCCTCATATGTAAGAGCTACGTTCTAAACCATATTATTTTTCCTTCCCTTCATGTTCATCAAATATTGATATTTACATACATATTCTTATTCTCACGTCGGATGTTGTGCGCGTAGCCACTTTCACATCCTAATAATAATGTATGTTTTGCAGGTGATCTGTCGTTTGTTTCATGTATCATTTCCGTTTGATGAAGTGTTTTGCAGGTGATCTGTCTTTCGTTTCATATATCATTTCCGTTTGATTAAATAATTCACATTCTACAATTTTGCTCGATCACATAGTTTCATGTCGTGTGAATAATGTTGATTTGATGGTGTGCATAAGATTGGGGTGTTACAAATGTCTCGATTTATTAGGTGAAAATATAATAAATTTGTTGGACAATTGTGTAGGCTTCTCAAGAACTTAACTAGAATCTTAACAGAAAAAGATAACGGAGATTGGAAACAAAAGAAATCAAGTCGAGTCTTGTATTTAATACAATCTCCGTAAGAAGTTATTGCCCCGCACAGGTGCTTACGGTTTATATGGCAATCTTCTAGTAAGATAAAACGACTTACAAGTAAATGATAGGAGCACTCCAAATCAATTACTCTAACGAACAACACTTTGTTTTGAACTTTGGACTTTGAAGGATTGAATGCAACAATATGCAATGATTTGGGTATGTTTTTCTATCTTACTAGAGGGTAGGGAGGTTCAAATGACTGTGTATGTGAATTGAAATTCGGAGGGGAAGTATATAAAGAGAGTCAAAGGGTTTGGTGGCTTTTCCCTTGAAAAGTCACAACTTTTCGGGTATAACAGCACTTGCACGGCCGTGTCCAATGAACTAGCACGGCCGCGTGCGAGGCAATATGCACGATCGAGTTCATGGCTCAGCACGGTCGAGTGGCAAGGCAAGGCACGGTGCACGGCCGTGTCCTAGACACTTGCACGGCCGTGCGAAGCTTCTTCGGCACAGCTCGTCGGCCCTTTAGCCACAACAAGTCCACACCAATTTTGGGACCAACCCAAAACACACTTTGACCCAATATTTAAGTTACAAATCATTTGTCATTAATTTCTCATTCACACGGAAATGGTTTTGAGACATTAAATGAGTTATATATATAATCTACAACAAATGTAGATTACCATTTGTAACTAGTTCCGTTAACACATAACGAACTTCCGTTAGAAACTAGATCAACGTTAAGTTAAACTTAACTTTCCGTTATCCATTTCCAACAATCCCCCACATGAATGACAATTAATGCATGAATGCAATTTCGTCCAAAGTTCCGGCGAACTATTATTACATCGGGATAGATAGCTTGTGGCCTTGAATCTTCCCTAGTGAAATATTATCGGATATACTAGCCATTTGGTAGCGAGTCGCTTTGAACCAGTGACTGTCGGATGTATACCAAGACAATAATACTCCCATAATAATAGCTCTAACAATTGTTGTTCTCACGTTTTTGTCCATTTTGGCCCTGGATCGTATCTCATTCATAAGCGTTCATTTAGAGGCGGCCTTATTACCTCTCGCTTTATATAGGTGATTCTCACTATAAGGAGTATCATGCACTACTCCACCCGTAGGTATAGAAATCATTAAAAGTTTTCTCAACTTATCCTCACCACTGCTGCATGTGCTAGTACTTGGACGTTCTGGAAATGAGTATTCAACATCTCTAGGTTAATAAACCGAGTTGTTGTTTCCAAGTAACTCTACTAGAACTTATAACTTGGTTGTCTCATTGAACCAAGGGCCTGGGATCTCCATTTCTCAAGGTTGAGTGTCCGCTATAAGTTCTTTTGTTGTGGGTTTTTAAACCCATTCCCCTTAATAGTTTATACAGTTGATCTTTATTACTACCCTTAGGTAGACGGATCCGAATTTGACTTCACATGGCTAGTTGTGACAATCGTTTTTTGAGATCAATTGTACTATGATAGTGTGTCTAAGACCATTATGTCTAGACTTACCATGACGTTCTACACCTTTTTCCTAATTTTTCATTGTCGTCACAATGACTTAGGTCATGTAGACACAAGCTTATTCCACGAAGGAATATCTTCCAAGACCATTCAACTTACATAGGAATTGTAATCTTTTAATCATAAGTATATCCTTAAGTACACCAAGTACTTATGATTATAATATTCCAGTGATTGATTACAATTACAATTAGACCTTTAGTCTATCTAGAATGATCAGTCCCTTCGAGTGATCAAATTCTTCTATCGGTCAGTTTCTTCAAGTGGTTATTATCTCTGTACCGTTCAGACTTCCCAAGTATTCAGTATCTCTAAGTGGTTTGACCTCCTTAGAGTCTACCTTTCAGAGATCTACTTTACAGAGATTACCTCTCAAGAATCTACCTTACTAGAGTACACCTCTCAAGAATTTATTTGAACTTTCGAAGTACTTTTTCAAGATAATGGGATTGTGAAGGAACTAATCCTTCAGATGATCTAGAGATCTTTATCTCTAATATAACATCGGCTAATCCCATATCTTTCATGTCAAAGTTCTTCTTTAACATGTCTTTGGTATTCATGATCAATTCATGACTACCATTGTTATCCACGTAAGGACAGACTATTAACAAATGATTCGGATGTTCTTTTAATGTATGTAGACACATTTGTCACATTCATTAATCTTGAATCCATTTGATAACATAGTTCTATCGAACTTCTTATGCCACTGTTTAGTTGCTTGTTTAGTCCATATGAATACACAAGTAGATCCAACACGGTTGTGCGACATAGAACGCTCTGTTGTGTCATTTTGGATAATCTTGCATGAATCATAATGTCCTTTTGACAACTATCACGGCTTTCTACTTATCAACGAGATCCATAGGCTTTATACTTTCTTTTTAAGAATCCAATTGCAACCTAATGGTTTGCAACTTGGAGGAGATCTACCAATTCCCAAGTATTATTAAGCATTATGAATCTTTATCTCATTGTTAATAGCCTCTTTCGTAACGAACTATCAGGACCGGATAACGCTTCCTTAACGATTGCTTTGATTCGTTTTCCAACATAAATGATAGAAAATCAGGACCAAAAGACTTTTCCACTCTTGCCCTTTTACTACGTCTAAGTCCTTCATCTTCCACTTGAGATGGACCGTTTGTAGTCTAATATTTGAAGGTTTCATCCTTGGTACATCTAGTTTTTGCAACCCAACGGTTCACATAGGAAGATCAACCATCTTCCAAAATAGAATAGGATGCATTTGTCCTTCAACTGTATCTTGGTTTTTCTTCTTATTAAGAAGACCACCACCGTTTCTATAAATTTTATTATTAAAATTTATGCATTTCCTATCATTTCAAGGAAGTATATTCTCAAAGAATATAACATGTCTTGCTTATGTATTTCTACTTTAGCCGAATACCCCCACAGTTTAGGTATTTATAAAACAGCTTACGAATATTTCAAATTCGTTAGGAGTTTTTATCATCAAATAACTTCCACATATATGATGATCCATTCTTTTAGCGTTACTTCGGTTTAACCGGTTTTACATTAATACTAGAAGTTCATATCAATAGAACTTATGTATTTAGCTTGTACCCCCACACTTGAGGTGTACCTCCACATATTAAATATTTTATGAATGTCCTAATTCATATTTAATATTTTCTTTTATGTGGAGTCATTTAATTGTAATAACCAAGTTATCTACAATGTCTTTCATCTCCTTGAGATGAACCGACGACATAGTTATATCTATGTTTAAGTGAGGTCTCTTCAACCATTTTCCTTGATTGAAGAATACTGTATTGCCAATGGAAATGTAATCCATGGTTTTTGGGTCCTATCTTAACCTCTTTAGGTTTAGATATTTCTACCTTTGCTAGGTATACCCACATAAGACGGAACTTATCAATAAGGAGTTCACCATCTCCTTAAAAGTTCTATCTTTCCTTTTCTGTGATTCGGTTGATTTGAGTGTGTAAGAAGCATTCGTTTGATAAATAAGTGTCAGCGTCCCAACAATTATTTTTCAAACGGTACGACATACTAACCACCTATATCACTACGAAATTCTTAATTGCTAATTAAGATGAATCACAAACCTTATTGTTTACTTAAAACTTTAAGGTTTTACTATTCCAAAAGACGAACTTTTGCATTATCAAATGCAATCATAAATAGAAGTAAAGAACTATCTATTTACTATCTCTGGTTTGAACTGATTTCTACAAAAGAAATCACAATTGATTTGCGAATCAAACTTCATCTTAGGTAGTAATTTTAAATTAACTCGTCGACTTAGTGAATTTAAATTTACTTAACCTAATTGAACACGCCATAACAATTGGAACACTTCAAACCAAGTAAATAAAATTTGAAATTTTATTCTTCGCACTTAGGCGGATAAACAATTACAATTTAAGTTAAGGAGTCCTTCAACAAGGTACCCTTTACTAACACAATAACCACATTTGGTCTATTCAATCTTATGCCCCTAGGCTAAGTTGATCAAAGTCCAATGGAACATTTCTATCTTCGTTCACATTGGCTTGAAGAGGGTTTCCATCTTGGTTGTTGATTCTAGGATGTCGACATTCCCTAGCCACATGCCGGGTTTGCCACAATTAAAACAACTTCCTTTGACCTTCTTGGCGGTCCTCTTCACTTTCCCGGATTTCTTTCTCTTGTTTCCGGTACTTCTTTCCACCAAGTTCACTTGCGGTCTTTTAGTCACAATACACATAGTATTGTGCATCTCGAGAAAGTCCCAAAGTTCTCTCGCGGTCTTTAAGCCACAACACACCTTGTATTGTGCGTAATCCAAGCCATTAAGAATATAATTGCGATACAAGAAATCGCTGTGATTCCAAGTATCCAATTCATTCTTTGCTTTGGATTCATCCTCGTCGGATATCAATGGTGGATATTCCCAAAGAAAATGCACCAATTTTAATGTTGTCAAATAGACCCAACATTTTACATTTGCCACCTTTTAAAGTTCATCCCGATAAGAATACTCGGTCTTTCCGCATGTACGAACACATGAGACGGAGGGAGAGCATTAAGAGGTGCAACCCTTGAGGTTGTACGTGAAGGAGGTTTCTTACCATGAACCGGGTGAGACGGTGTAACATTGTTGAACGTAGCGTCACCTTGAGAAGGAGGCGTCACATTCCCTTGACTTGATTCTGTGGAGTCTTTCTCGTTTGCCATCTTGAAGATCTTGAAGAAGCGTCAATAACTTCTTACGATTGTTGGACAATTGTGTAGGCTTCTCAAGAACTTAACTAGAATCTTAACAGAAAAAGATAACGGAGATTGGAAACAAAAGAAATCAAGTCGAGTCTTGTATTTAATACAATCTCCGTAAGAAGTTATTGCCCCTTGCAGTGCTTACGGTTTATATGGCAATCTTCTAGTAAGATAAAACGACTTACAAGTAAATGATAGGAGCACTCCAAATCAATTACTCTAACGAACAACACTTTGTTTTGAACTTTAGACTTTGAAGGATTGAATGCAACAATATGCAATGATTTGGGTATGTTTTTCTATCTTACTAGAGGGTAGGGAGGTTCAAATGACTGTGTATGTGAATTGAAATTCGGAGGGGAAGTATATAAAGAGAGTCAAAGGGTTTGGTGGCTTTTCCCTTGAAAAGTCACAACTTTTCGGGTATAACAGCACTTGCACGGCCGTGTCCAATGAACTGCACGGCCGTGCAAGGCAATATGCACGGTCGAGTTCATGGCTCAGCACGGTCGAGTGGCAAGGCAAGGCACGGTGCACGGCCGTGTCCTAGACACTTGCACGGCCGTGCGAAGCTTCTTCGGCTGCTCGTCGGCCCTTTAGCCACAACAAGTCCACACCAATTTTGGGACCAACCCAAAACACACTTTGACCCAATATTTAAGTTACAAATCATTTGTCATTAATTTCTCATTCACACGGAAATGGTTTTGAGACATTAAATGAGTTATATATATAATCTACAACAAATGTAGATTACCATTTGTAACTAGTTCCGTTAACACATAACGAACTTCCGTTAGAAACTAGATCAACGTTAAGTTAAACTTAACTTTCCGTTATCCATTTCCAACAAAATTTAAGTAATTTTTTAAAAGAAACAAATAATAATATCTTAAGATAAATATCTTGAACCCTATTGAATAATGCACTGGCATAGTGATGTCGGCATAAAAATAATGGAGGAGTTGAGGGAATTTTGAAGCTTTTGCTTTTTTTAGGTTTGGATTTTTGTTTTTACCAGAGATGATGAGTAAGGGACAGCTGGAGAGGTAGAATCGGGGAGCACTAAAGTTGGACAACTCACTCATTACTTCATTACTGAGCAAGTTTTGGGAGAAATTAGTTTTTCAATAAATTATAAAAAGTTTACTTTTTTTCTACTTGCAAGTAATTAGTGAATATTTAGGAACAGTTTATAAAACAGGACTTTTTATAACTTAAGGAGAAACTAATTTTCCTCAAAATCTTGTGTTCATTACTGGGATTTAATTCCTGAATGTTGTACTTCTTACTTACGTTCCATTTTAATAATTTTACTTTAATTTAACGAGATTATTAAAATAAAAACAAATATTGTTAATATAAAAATAAAATAGAAAATAAAAACTGGGTAGAGAATTTTTATTATTAGAATAACAAGTGTATTTTATTATTATCTATTTTAGTTAATAAAATAATTTAAAACTTTAAACTTGAACAAACTAAAAAAATTAAATGGGACGAATGAAATTTACTCCACTCTATTGGGACGTGTGCCTTTTTACTGAAATGAAAACAAAAACTTTATTTACATTGAATTTTATCTCAAAAAAATTAGTACTAGTACTACATATATTCCACCGAAATAAATACATTAATAAACATTTTGTTTTTGAATTAGGTCGACCAATGTTTGACATCCACATATTTTAGTAACATTTTAAAATAAAAGGAGCAATAATAGAGTTGGGATTTGAGAATTTAGAGTCCGTGAATAAAAAAGTTGGCATCAATAAATTAATTTTTCCTACATTGCATAATTTATATATATCCATAAAAGTAAATTATTTTTGTTGCATAAATTAATATTAGAGCCATGAACCCTATCGCCTGTGAGCGAGATATCAAATTTATAAAAGTTCAGGTGAGATATAAAATAGCACAGAAACCCACGCTCACATTATCCATGTTCGTCGCTATTATACCCAAATATATAAGACTAAATGACTCTTATATCTAGTTATATGAGTGAGTTTATATGAGATTTTGATCTATACCTTCAATAGTGTATGAAATTTTGAATTTTGCTTGAGTTTTTATGAAAAATAATTTGGGGTTGAGAGAGTCTTATGAAATTATTCCTTAATATTATGGGTTTGATGCATAGCATGCTAGTTTAAAAATAAAAACTTTCATTTTTGTACGATTATTATTCCAATCCATTTTTAGCTTTTAACTTTAGCTTTAGCTTTGGAAGCATATGATAATTGGACGGGCCTTTCACGAGGTGTAGCAATTATTCAAATTACTTTTGGAATTGGAAGGACCGAGACAGTAAATGCATTTTGAAATTCAAATTTTTTATCATAAATTTAGTTAGGGTCTTAGATAATAATATAACTGATAAAAATTATAATTAAATTGTTTTTTTTTTCCCCTCAAATTATGGTTCTAAACGTAGCAAATCACTTAAAATTTAATAAAAATTCACATGTGTTACCACATATCCGAAGGAGCACAAATATTAATGGTGTTATGTCGAATGAGTTAGCCTTTTATATGGTTACGGTTTAGGATTTAGGATTTATGATCTGTGCTTCTCAATTTTATGTTATTGGAAATTGTGATTTACGAACAATATTTATTATATACTCCCTCCGTCCCTAAATGTTTGTCCCATTTTTTCTTTTTCTTTGTCTCAAAAAATTAGTCTCATTTCCAAAATTAAAGTTTCAAAATTACTAAATTTTCAAAACTTGTAACATTTAGGGACGGAGTATTACATAACGGCAATGTATATCATCAATAATTTTCAAAGCGTTCGTAAAAATAACCAAAATTAAAGTTTCAAAATCACTAAATTAAAATGTTTGAAAAGTCAAATGGGACAAACATTTAGGGACGGAGGGAGTATCAAATACTCCCTCCGTCCCAATAGTAGCTGCCCAATTTTTGGGTTGCACGCAAATTAAGAAAATGAGGGGGAAGTAAAAATGTTGTGAGTGTAATTTGAAAATAGGAGAGAGAATGAGTGGAGGGAATAGTAAATTATAATGGTGTTGTGAGTATTAAAATAATGTAGGAGAGAGAATGAGTGGAGGGAATAGTAAAAATTCCTTTGTCAAAAAAGGAAAGTGAAAGCTATTAACGGGACACCCAAAATGGCAAAATGAGAAGCTACTATTGGGACGGAGGGAGTATACAATAAAGAGATAACATGTATATAACATCTATATTGAAAAGTAATAAAAGATAAGAACATACGATTTATTCACTCAGTTCATCCCACAATTTAATTACAACTGAGGAAACTAACAAGACATGATATTCATTAAAAAGGCTCGTTTGGTAATAAGATTAGGATAAGGTTGATTATTTATCCACGTACTAATATTCTACTCAGTTCATCCCTATTTTTCGTTGTTGTTTGGTAACCATTGAAAATAAAGTAAACAAAAAAGATTTTTCGACCAATGAAAAATAAGTTTGTTTCTAAGGAATATGCTTTCCGAATTTTTTCTCAAAACATTTTTCGCTAAAGGCTTATTAACACCACCATCTCCACCACCGGCCCCACTACACCCCCACCTCCCTTCCCAAGGCCGGTTATGAGCATGTGTAAGAGGATCTCTTGCACATGGCCCCATTTTTTTTTAAGGGCCTCAAATTTTGCATTTTTTTTTTTTAGCACTTGAAAAATTGTAAAATTATTTCTAAAATTCTAAATTTCTAAAATCCTAGATGCATATTTTGTATAAATTTAATTGTTATTATATATTATTCATTCCATAATAATGGTTACTTCTTTTTTTTGTGCGTCCCATAACAAATGATATTGTCCCAAAATATGAATGAGACACACTTGTCACACTCACAACAAAAATATGTCTAACTAGTTTCTCTCTACTACTTACTTCCATACTCTCAGAACCCTTGCATTTTTTTTTTAATTCTCACGCATCAATTTAAGTAACCATCATTATGAGATGGAGGGAGTATAGATTTTGTGCTTATTTTAAAAAATATTACCGGCCTAATATTTAATTTTAGCACAGGGCCCCTATAATTATTGAGACGGGCATGAACCCTACCCCCACCCACCTACCCACCCTACCCCCACCTACACAAACCCCCTACCCCCCCCCCCCCCCGTCATTTTTTTTGCTCATATTAATTTTTTATCAACTCTCCTGCGCCCCTCCAAAATCACCCCACTCAACGTCAATTTTTTTTCTCATATTAATTTTTTTATCAACTCTCCGGCCGCCCTTCCAACCCCCACACCATCCACCCCCGTCAATTTTTTTTTGCCCATATTAATTGTTTTATCAACTTCCTGCCACCCATCCAACCCCCTCCCCCCTTCATCCCCGTCAAAAAAAAAAAAATTGCTCATATTTTTTTTATAAACTATCTTGTCGTCCCTACAAACCCCCACCCACCCCAAACCCCGTAAAAAATAATTAAAAAAATTATTCATAACAAAATATTTTCTGAAAAACATTTTCGTAGATTTACCAAACAAACGAATGTTATATTCCGAAAAACATTTTCATTTTAAGAAAAATATTTTTCAGAAATCATTTTTCGAAAAACATTTTCCCCAAAAAACAAATGAAGCCTAAGTCACGTTGTTGTTTGACTTGAACCTTATTTAAATTATTCGTGGGTTGATCTTGAGCATTTGTTCCATGGTTTCACTAACTACGGTTTGGTCTTATGTGATAGCCAAAAGCCAATGAGAAATAGCCGAACGGAATAAACAACCAAGATTCGGAAGAAAAGCTTCAGCTTTTTCTATAAAATTTCAATCATCAAAAACTGAGTAATTCAAGACCATAAAGATGTTTAAATACCTCCTAATAACCCTAAAACGAATTAGAAACATAAAGACCAAATTAACCCTAAGTAAAGTTCAAAAGAAACACCAGTAATGCATAAGGAAACATCAAAATCGTCAATAAGGAAAACAGTGTCATCGTGTGGCGCCCGCCCCGCCAAGGATGAAGCGCCCGCCTCAATCACAGTGTGTTCATGGTCTGGCCGAAGTACCTTGAGGCGGCCGCATGGTAAGGGCTGAGGCGTCTGCCTCAAATCCAGAGAGTTGGCCTTTTTCTTCCCAATTGAGGCGCTCGCCTGAGTGCTCATGGGGCGCCCGCCTGGACCCTCAGCTGCCTGGAAAGCTCGTTGATCTGCATCATCCTCCCCCTCTTGAAAGAAACTCGTCCTCGAGTTGGCATCATCGTCACTGTCGCCATGGTATGCGGATAGGACTGAAACATTGAACGTGGCTGAGACGTTGTACTCCCCTGGCAAGTCAATCTTGTATGCGTTGTCATTAATCCGCTCCACTACCCGAAATGGACCATCCGCCCTTGGTTGTAGCTTGCCAAAACGTCCAACCGGGAACCGCTCCTTACGCAAATAAACCCACACCAAGTCACCTGCCTGAAACATAACCCGCTTGCGATGCTTGTCCACCCGCTGCTTATACATACTGTTTTGCCGAATAATGCGCTTGTGAACCTGCTCATGAAGCTCCTTAATCTGAGTCGCACGCGCCTCTGCATCTGAACTGAATTGACTAGTAACCGGAAGAGGAATGAGATCCAAAGGGCTGACAGGGTTGCGCCTATACACAATCTGAAAGGGGCTTTTACCCGTAGTGCGGTTCTGAGAGTTGTTGTATGCAAATTCAGCCTGTGCAAGTGTCAGATCCCATTGACGTGGATGGTCACCGACCAAGTTGCGCAATAAGTTACCCAAGCTACGATTAGTAACCTCTGTCTTCCCATCTGTCTGCGGATGTTAAGAGCTACTGAACTGTAAACGTGAACCCATCTTTCTCCACAACGTGCGCCAAAAGTGACTAACAAACTTGACATCCCTATCAGAGGTAAGGGATTTGGGAATACCATGCAACCTCACAATCTCCTTAAAGTACAAGTCTGCTACCTGTGTCGCATCGAATGTTTTACTGCAAGGGACAAAATGGGACATCTTTGAGAAACGATCCACCACCACTATAATAGAATCCTTATGTCGCTGTGTACGAGGCAATCCCAACACAAAATCCAAGCTAATGTCCTCCCACGGAGCAGTAGGAACCGGCAACGGAGTATAAAGGCCTGCATTGGTCTTGCGAGTCTTGGCTACATGACACACACGACATCTCTCCACAAATCGAGCAACATCATGCCCCAACTTTGGCCAAAAAAACTACTCGCCTACAAGTGCCAATGTTTTATCTTTGCCAAAGTGTCCTGCAAGTCCCCCTTCGTGACTCTCAGAGATGATTAGGTCCCTCAATGAACAATAAGGGACACAAAGCTTGTTACCATTAAACAAGTAGCCATCATGGATCAAAAATTGCAGAAAATTACCTCGGGTACACTTATCCCACACATCCCCAAAATATGGGTCATCACGATACAAATCACGAAAAGTGTCAAACCCACAAACCTCAACCTGCAATGTAGCTAGTAAGGAATGTCGACGGCTCAAAGCATCAGCCACACGGTTCTGAACTCCCGCCTTATGCGTAATGACAAACGTAAAAATCTGAATGAACTCCACCCACTTGGCATGTCGCAAATTAAGCTTATGCTGCCCTTGAATGTATTTGAGTGCCTCATGATCAGAATACAACACAAATTCTCGGGACAAGAGATAATGTTGCCAATGCTCTAAGGTGCGAACAATAGCATAGAATTCCTTATCATATGTCGAGTACTTCTTCTTAGCATCATTCAGCTTCTCACTAAAGAACGCAACAGGCTTCTTATTCTGACTCAACACTCCATCGATACCAACATTGGATGCATCACAATGAACCTCAAAAACCTCCTCAAAATTTGGCAAAATGAGAACAGGTGCATGTGTCACCGCCTTTTTCAAAAGCTGAAAAGCATCCTCTGCTGCCTTATTCCACACAAACACACTCCCCTTGATGCAGTCAATCAGAGGGGCAATAATACTGCTGAAATCACGAATGAAACGGTGATAAAAGGAAGCCAAACCATGAAATTGTCTAACATCATGAACATTCGTCGGTGTAGGCCAGCTAGTAATAGCTTCCACCTTCGAATCATCCATACGAATACCCTCCTTGGTAACAACATACCCCAAGAAAGTCACTTGCTCAATCAAAAAGTGACACTTCTTACGATTAGCATATAATTTCTGCTCACGCAGAACATCAAAAACCTGTCTCAAGTGTACCAAGTGTTGTTCCACAGATTTACTATAAATCAAGATATCATCAAAATAAACAAAAACAAACGTACCAATGAAAGGTCTGAAAATCTGGTTCATGAGTCGCATGAAAGTGCTAGGGGCATTAGAGAGCCCAAATGGCATCACCATCCACTCATACAATCCATCTCGAGTCTTGAAAGCCGTCTTCCACTCATCCCCCGGTCTGACACGAATCTGGTGATACCCGCTCCGCAAATCAATCTTGGAAAACACCACTGCACCATGTAACTGGTCAAGCAAATCATCGATCTGAGGAATGGGAAACCTGTACTTGATGGTGATTTTATTGATCGCCCGACTATCGATACACATACGCAATGTTCCTTCAGCCTTGGGCACCATCAAAGCCTGAACCGCACATGGGCTCATACTTTCCCGAATGACACCCTTGTCAAGTAACTCCCTCACTTGTCTCTCCAAATCTTCATGTTCCTTGGGTCTCAACCGATACGCAGCCTTGTTCGGAATAGAAGCACCCGAAACAAGATCAATACAATGCTGAATATCCCGCATGGGAGGAAGTCCCGGAGGGATCTCTTCAGGAGTAACGTCTCCGTAAGCATCAAGCAATGACTGTACCTCTGCAGGCGTGGACATCCCTGTAAGTGCTCCAATTTGAGCTTGTTAGTATTTTCGTTAGAAAATTAACGAAAGTTATAACATTTCTAACATTTTCTAAAAATCCTAACTTTTCTAACAAAGTGAGGGCAAAATGGGCATTGCTATTTAAAGATAAACCTTCAAAGGAATCTTAAAAAAGCAAAAGAAATGAAAAAAACCCGAAACAGCAAGTTGAAAAACATTTTCTGCTGGTATTTTTGAATTTTATTCCTTATGTCCAAAGCCTGGAGCAGCATTTAATGAACAGTGCACGCCACCGATCCTATCCTCGCGGATGACTCTGCATTTTCAGAGGGCTATAAATTGAGCCCTCCAGTCACAAAAATAAAGGAGAGACAAGAACACAACTCACAGCATTTGGCGAAAATACTTGAGAAAACAGTGAGAATTCTCTAGAATTGTCACCTTTTTCTCTTGAATCTTCCCAACTTTCACTCACTCAAATCAAACCCAAACACTCTTACATTCAAGCCTTCAAACACAAAGCACAAAGAAGATAGGTATAACCTCCCTCTTCTTACCCTAAATCTCTCATCCATGCATGCATTTTCAAACTACAAAATGTAGTTCATTCATCTTCTTGTCTTAAGATCCAAGAAGATCACCATGGAAGTTCATCTCCATGGATGATCTTCTACAAGGATCTACATTATTTTCAAAGTGTTCTTACTTTCTTGCAAATAAAACACATTTTCAAAACCCTAAAAACCATTTTCAAGCACCAAATCTTGATTTCAAAGGATAAAATTCCCCTTCCCAAGCAAATGAAATGTTTAGTCCTAATGTACCCCAAGGATGGTTTGGTATAGTTGATTCACCACTAAAATGTCAAGTGATCACTAACCAAAACCTAGGGAAATGGGGACAAGCATGGATGCAAAACCCCCCTTAAAATCATGTTTTCTTTCTTGAGAAGTTGCTGTCCAGTAGCAATTTTCCAAGACCCCAGTCCATTGTCTCAATTTTCGGACACAGATAAACTTGGAATTTGGTGTTGACTACAAAACACTTTTTGTAGCCAACATCCAGAGCTTCCATAAATATTTTTACTTTATTTTTTAGGTGAGTAAAACTCCTATTTTCAAATTTTATTTTAGAGGCCAGTTCATCAGCTTCTGGGAATCCAGATCTCATATCTGAGATTTCCAGAAGGTTTTGACCCCTCAAATCTTCTCCAAAATGGAAAATTCCTTCGTACAAATCTTATTTAAGGTGTCTGGAACAACTTTCATTCTCTGAGTTTATCCAGATTATGAAGTTTTAAGGCCCTTGAATCCATTTCAAAATCAAAGGTCCACTGCCTTTTTCATTCTGGCAGAAGTGACTGTCAACTTCAAAAGGTCTTTTGAGTACCAAATCTCAATCCAAAAATCTTTCAAAAAATCATGGGATCAGTTTAAGGTCTCAAAAAGACATCCCAATTTTTACTTTTCTGAGTTTCAAATTATTTTGGCCAAAACACACACACACACACACACAAATGATTTTCAGCTTGGAAGACTCGTTTTACGAGGCATTTCGGGTGCACACTAACGTCCTTCCCGGCGTGTAACATGACCTCCGAACCCAAATCTTTAATCTCAGGCATTTTTCAAAGTTTTGGCCCTTAAAACAAAAATGGCGTGGCGACTCCGTTCTTTTTCCGGGTTTTATTTGGTTTTTTCAAAGAAACGCAAAAATCGAATTTTTCCCCGCGAGAAATTTTAGGTGGGCACATCATCACAGTGGCGACTCCGCTGGGGACAAATAAGCTTTTTTTCTAAAAAAAAATGATATTTGATATATTGGTGGAAACCATTAAACTTCCCGTTATCGCCTCCTAACACGAGTCGGGGATAAATTGTGGTTTAACAATCCCACGTACCGGTATCACCGTTTTCAAAAAAAAAAGAAGAAAAAAAGCTTTTGAGGGTCAAGCTTCCGTCTCGGCTTTAAAAATTATTTGTTGTGTGTGTTGATTTTTGCACATTTTCGTGTTGTTTTGGCCGCCTCGGAAAAAGTCAAAATTTTTACTGTCGGAATCATGTCCCTAACTGTCGGAATTTTTGTGCTTATGTGCTTATGTGCTCATTTCAAAAAAAAAATTCAAAAAAAAATTCAAAAAAAAGAAATTTTTCAAAAAAAAATCATGCATCATATTTTTAAGACACATAAAAAAAAATTCTATTTTACTCAGAAAAGAAAATAGGATCTTGCACACTACGCGCACGTGACCGTACACTTGCACACTACGTCCCTAACCCGGGAAATCCTTGTCGCGGCCCGTTTGGTCTTATTACGCCTCTCGGTGCAAGCACGGGACTACCCAAACATCCCGTGGAGCCTCGTGTCGACCATGCACTTGTCCGTGACACACTTTGTCCGAGACCCGGTTGGTTTTTAGTCACGGTCCGTGTCACGCCCCGTCCGTGTATAGACCTTTCCTTTCAAGCCTTTGTCGGCATACCGAGCTCAATATCTTTCGGGACCACTAATCGGCCGAAGTCATGCCGGTTTTCCGCCGCAGACTTTGACCAAGATATTGACCGGCGCCTTGACTTCGGCTCGACCGGCACAAATTATACACGACTCCCAAAGCATTGACACCGAGTCATCAAGGATTAATGATTATTCCATGCCTAATTACGGCCTAATTGACGACAAGTCAAGATCAATCGTGGACATTTATCACCCAAATCATGCCGACTTTTTGTCGAGCCCTCGGACATGATCTTGACTTTGACGTCGCTTTGTCCGAAATTTGCATCGAATGCTCGTTAAGACTCGATTACCCGCCGACTTTTAGAATCGTTTTCTTTCGGTCGGTGGGACCCGCTTGCTCTATAGGACCCTCGCCCTGGCCGCCCACCCCGGGAGGTCGAAATACGGGTGGAATACGAGGGGCTTATAGACGTAGTAACGGGGCCCACCGATCCGAGATCCAGAGTAGCTTGCGAAAAGAAGAGCAATCTTTTCCAATCGATTAGGTTAATAAAACATGTTTTAAGTAAACGTGAACAAAATAAGCGCATGTTGCATGAGCCAAAGCCCAAACACCTACCCTCCTTCATTCCTGCACATCTGAACCCTCGTGCCTTTTCCCCGCATGCCTCCTCACAAAGGTTGGTTCCGGACACCGGGTCATCGTTTGATTAGTTGGGAAGAGTCAAGCGCGTCATCGGCTTCGCCGTTTGTTCCGACTCAGGGTTTCGTAATGTGCGTCGGCCGGTAATGATGGGGACAACGTCACTCCGCCTCCCGGGACCCTCGGACGAACAACGGTGGAATCGGTTAGCGAGAACGGATGAGGTTACGACGGGAAGCACAACTAAATAGCCTTATGGAGGCTATTAAGAGCCGTGCGGCCGCCGGCCTCAATCCAGATGGCACCTTCACCGTGGAAGAAGACGAGGATGCCAACCCCACTCTCGGTCGCCCGACTACACCAGGATGCCACCACCCACCTCCTATGGTGCCACTACCCAGAACCCGTGCTCCTCGGTCTTCGGGTCGGCCGGCTCCCAACCACGAACCACCTGGATCCATGCGGCAGAACGACACAAATCGATTCCACAGTCCCTCGGTGGGACAAAGCCGGTCACGGAATGTCTTCTCATGGTTGGGGA
Source organism: Adenophora triphylla var. japonica (assembly GCA_022495995.1). NCBI lineage: Eukaryota > Viridiplantae > Streptophyta > Magnoliopsida > Asterales > Campanulaceae > Adenophora > Adenophora triphylla. The sequence continues at coordinate 151,518 of JAFEMH010002690.1, forward strand.
TATCTCGGAATGCCCCAACAAATTGGAATGCCACCTCGGTTGAACCGATCAATCCGAACCTTCACAAGAATGCCACGGTTCGGAATGCGCGCCACGGCTTGGTTACGGGCCACGCCGGAGCCCCTCCTCGGAATAATACTAGTTAAATTTGCTCCTCACACAAATCCGTTCCTCACTCGGACTTCTATGGGTTACCAAGCCTCCATCCAGGTGTCATCCGAATCACCGGACCGCAGCATACCCCAAGTTATACACCTCGCCTCGCCTCGGTCATGCATTTCAACGATCGGTGACGCAGCCTCGCACCTAAGCCTACTTATGGGCCCCACTGGAAATCCAAGCTATCCGGCTACAGCGGGCGCCTCCACCCACCTTGCCGGTTGAAAATCAACGGCGAGGCCGCAAGGTTCTATCCCTTTGCCCAAGCTCCTACTCATGCTCCCAGGGCAATTTGGGCCGAGACGGAGTCTTCACCTACGTCCCGGATCGGCCGTTCCCTCCCACCAGTCTGCCGCTAGTGGTAGCTCCTCTCTCTAGCTCAGCCACTAGCTTGAATGCCATGGTTCCGCCAGAAGACCCTCATCTGGCCTGGTTCATGGAGCAACACAAGGAAATGAAAGCGCAGATCGCCGAGTTGACCGCTAAGAAATACGCCTTAGGCCTACGGACCCGGACTCCATTGTTCCTCTGCCCCACAAATTCGTGATGCCTAACTTGGACCTCTTTGATGGTACCGCATGCCCGAAAACCCATCTGGACACATATACCTTGGCAATGAAGGCCAAAGGGTGCACCAATCAGCAGTTAGCCGACTATTTCTGTCTATCTTTGAAGTCCAGTGCTCTCAAGTGGTTCTTCCGTTTGAAACCTGAAGCCAGGGCTACATGGGACCAGATTACCAATGCTTTCACAGAGAAATATAAGGCCAACTTGGAATGGGAAACAAATAGGGTTGACCTACAAACAACAGTGCAGCGTCCCGATGAGAATGTTGGGGACTTCTACAAGTGGTGGAATACGAAACTCGGTGAAATGGCAATCCCTCCTTACGAAGAGGAACAACCGGACATCTTCCGGTCATGCTTGAAACCACATCTGAGAGCCTCCCTCGGTCACTTCCCATACTCGGACTTACGGGCCATGGTTAACTCTGCGGCTAAGTTTGAAAAGGCCTACAATGTCGCCGAGGCCTTTGCACTGCCCTACGAGATATCGGGCTCCTCCCGCAAACACCGCTTTGCTCACGCCAAAGGCAAAGAAATGATTAACTATGCGGGACGGGAATGTAATAACACAACTCCTTTTGCTCCCGAGAAAACCGGTAGAGCCCGGACCACGGGTCGTGAAACTCGAAAACTTTGGAATGCCTACGAATGACATCTTTAGGGACTGGTGAAAGAAGGCTTGCTTTGCGGCCTTTGGAAAATTTCCAACCCAGAATCCGAATGCTCCCGTGGATACTACAAAGTATTGTGCTTTTCATCGAAGCCCATGGACATCTAACTGAGATAAGCGCTTTACTACGAAAAAGGCAATCCGGGCGATAGAGCAAGGAAAGTTGGAAGGCCCCGAAGGGCCTAATACGATAAAAGTCCTCTTCCGAGGAACCATAACCAGTGAATATGATTGAATGCGGAGAACCTTCGCATGCCCAGAAGATGCGATGAAGGTCCCCAAATACCCGTGGCCAACCTCGTCGAAGATCCTGAATTCGGATTCCCCCTCAGCCTTGAAGATATTGAGCAAATCGACCCATCTTGGTCTCATGTCAGAGACTCCTTGCAAAAATACGAGGCCCGCTATTTCTCGGATGAAGGGAAAGCCGATACTGGAGAACTGGGGCTGTTCCGGTCAAAACATGAGAGAACCATTTACACAAGATGGTTGGAACAATCAAGAAAAATCGAACAAGAAAGCTTCAGACGGGCACCCGTACTGGGGCTTATCAGCAAAGAAGCCGAAGAGCATCTGGAGCTAGTACACTTCTGCAAGTTGGCTTTGGGAGAAGCTGAATATGATCCCGAGAACAGCAAAGAATCGGAAGAGGAGGACTCCTTCTACATTCTACACAGTGTCAAATACGTGCCACCCCCTCTCACTCTTCCCCCACAGTTTCTGGGAGGAGAAGCCGAATCGCAATTATCACTTCCGGGAATGGGAGCATATGACAATTTCTGCGGCTGCACGCACCCATATTCCCCTAACGGGTTCGATCGGCGTTCCCTCTCCGCCGAAATCCCGGTAGTATGGGAAGATGATTCCGATGACAGCGACGACGATGATGATGACGAGAGCGAAGAGTCAAGCGAGGCCCCGATCCTAAACAACTGGAACAATCATGCCGGAAATAGGCACGATGGTGGTTGTCGGCAAGTGACGATGAAGAACCACCGGAAAACATAAGTCAAATACCGCGGGGATGGGTCCCCAAGGCGCACCTCGTAAGATGCACATGCGGTCGGTGTCCAGGATACTTCGGAGGATGAGGGGCAATGGCCCGCGCCAGGATCCGTACATATCCGAAATCCTAGAACACAACGTTCCTTATAAGAACTCGACCGGTGAATGGAAAGGGTTTATTGAAGCACTGGTCGAGAACGGAGGGTTTCAGCCACCAGAAGATGAAGAATTCGTAAACGTCATCGGATCCTTTTCTTCTTTCCCGAGAATGGATGGCATAACAACCGTAAGGGTCACAACCGGGCCGCTTGAGCGCAGCGAGTGCTTGCAATCAGAAAAGGGTTATTGACACGAACGTCTCCCCGGGCCTTCATACCTATGAGTCCACATGACGCCTTCCTAATTGCTCCAGTCTAGAAAATGGACCCCGGGTGCTCCTTATTTGGACACAGATCTATCGAGCTGCTACATCAAACTCCGAGGGAGAACGTTGCCAATCCTTCACTTGTGGCTGCCCTACTTGCAAGATCGAAAGAAAAAGGATGTATGATGAAATGGAAGCTGATAGCCATAACTCTGTGGGCCATCCTGGGGATGAGACCGAAAAGCCCCCGAACCCCGACAATAGCGACTCTTGTTGCATGATAACTATGAGCAAGGCAGACTATGGGAACGAATTGGAGGACGCCCTAGCTCTGTGGGCCATCCAAGGGGCAACAACACAACCCCCGGACTCAGCTTTGTGACTTGGGAAGCGGTTATAAGGGCCGCCCGGGAAGGGACGGTGCGGCTCGGCCCCTCGCTTGTCGCTAGGCTCCGTCGTAACCGGGCCGATAGCCAAAAAGGCTCCCCCATTGACCCTAGCGGCACTCAAGAAATCCGCCAAGAAGCAACCGATGAGGAAGTTAACCCGTTGACCCGATCCTGACAAATCTTCCAAGGGAATCCCAAGGCGGTATAAGAAGGCCACGGACCAAGCACCGAAAGAAGATCGCCGCCCCTATACTAAGGCAGTGAAACTCTGGACCCGAAAAAGAGGATCCCGTGCTCACCCGGTTGAAGGCATACACGTGCCAACATTTCCCTCTGGTCTCTACTCACTTCGTCCTATCCCCATAAGCCGAAGTGGAAGAAAGCCCGGCTCGCACTCTAGTGCCTATTGATGCTACTCCCAGATGACATGGTACAGGTTGATTGGAAACATCCACTACGGGAACATAATCACTTTCCACATCTCGACCTCCCTCAATTTGGGGCCGATCATAACGAGCCTCTCTTCATCACAGCCCAATTGGATGAACGACGCCTTCCTCGGGTCCTGGTTGATAATGGGTCCAGAATGAACATTCTTCCGGCAAAGATCATGAGCACGCTTGATATCAAGACTACGAGACTTGAAGCCTTCCTCCCTCACGCGATCAAGCTTACGACTCAACATCTCGGCAGTCCTTGGAGTCGCTACCTTGGACCTCTGGTTTGGCCGAAATTGATACTGTGGAATTCCGGGTCATTGACATCCCGATCACTTTCAATGCCTTATTGGGAAGACCTTGGGCGCATCGGAGTCGAGGGGTCGCCTCAAGCCTCCACCGGTGTGTGAAATTTGTCTCGAATGGGGACACGACGACCATCTATGGGGATTTAGTCACCTTGGAGGGCACGGATACGGGCGGAATACCTATTACGGAAATCAAACATGACGAGGAAGGTCTCATGCTAACGGGCTTCACGGTCGAGCCTCCCAAGGCCCCAGTGTGCAACATAGATCGACAATCACCGGGATAAAATCCCCAGGTCTTGAAAATGATGAGAAAGATGAGCTATCTACACGGCCTCGGTGCAGGGAAGCACCAACAAGGAACTCACAAACTCATCGAGGTGAAAGGAAAGAATACTCGCCACGACACAGGATATGAGGCCTCCTCGGTGGACCTGCAAAAGGAAAAAGATTTGAAGGCTGCCACGGGGAAGGGTCCCTGGGTCGACGACCCTAAATCTCTTCCTTTCGGTCCTAATTTGGTGACTACTTTGTAAAGGGTCCCACGCAACCGGGTAACATCACAGAGCCCACTCCTACGAAGGGTGGCTAAAGCTACGGGATAGCCTCAACAAGTTCGGGGAGCCAAAGCTAACCCGGTCCGCGTAACGTTCTGGACCTACCCAAGATATCGGGGCTACCACTACCGTGAGAAGTGAGTACACTTTCAAGGCATGCCAAGCCTAGTGGAACAGGTTCGAGAAGCTCACAACCACAATTCCTACGCCCGCGATGGTCAGAAACCCGAGTTCGAATTGACCGTGCAGAAAGCCAAAGCCACGAAGTCTTTTCGGATGATTGGGATGGCCCAATCATGCGGCGGTGTTCGGGGAAGAGATCCGGGTGCCGGACTGATTGATTTCGGCTCGGTCAAAGTAATGGTAGCAATGATCGAGGGAGGAGAACGAGAAACGAGACGACCAGAGTCGTATGAGGCCGGCAGAATGCCGTTAAAGAATCGGGAAACTCTCTCGGGCCGTCCGCGGCCAAAGAACAAATGATCACAAAGCCTGGATTGGTCTCCCATCCCTTTGTCTCAATCTAGGACAAGTCCTCCCAGTCTCTCATTGTTAAGGTCAAGTCTCTAGGGTCGTCCGATGGCTTTACGCCTGAAGACTACGAGTCTGTAGCAAGCGCTGTATTCCTTTTCGTTTTCAATGAAATGACGAACCTTTCTGAGTATCCCTTGATTGCCACTTTAACTAATGATGAATTAATTAATAAAAAAAAATTTTAATAATAATTCATTAGATAAAGAAGCAGACACATTAAACAAAAAATAAATAAATAATAATCAAACAAAAAAAAAATCTTTAAGCAGGTTGTTCGGAAAAAGGAAAATCGAGCCCAAGCTGCCAAAGAGATTTTGACAAGTGTGAATTTGGAAACTGCGGAAGAGCCTAAAGAGACGCAGATTGGTGATTTCTTCGAAGGAACTGGAAAGGATGCCTTACGAAATCCTACAAAATCCTCAACTCAAGAAAAGTAGCCCTCTTCATCAAAGAGAACATCATATACAGATACGGGTTGCCAGCCGAAATCATCTCAGATAATGGATCCCACTTCGAAGGGGAATGCGACAGTGGCTGGCGGAATTTGAATAACCCGTCGCAAGTCATCTCCTTACGAGGCCCCAAACCAGCGGAGCCGTCGAGGCGGACAGAAACAAGACTTTGGAAAACATCATCAGAAAACGGTGTCCAAGGCGGAGATTGGCTGAGAGGCTACACTGGCACTCGAGGCTACGAGACATCGGTCGAACGGCAAGCGGGAAACACCGTTTGCCCTCACATACGGAATGGAAGCCGTACTCCCAATCGAGCTAGAAATCCCCTCGCTCAGGTGTCTTTGTTGGAAAGCCGGATCAATGAGGTCGAATGGCTCCCGGAGTCGCCATGATGAATTGGCCTGCTAGATGAACGCCGATTGAAAGCAATGGAACACATCCGAGCCTACCAAGGAAGAATGGCCGAGCCTTTGACAAGAAAGTAAAGCATCGGGAGATGCGAGAAGGTGATCTCGTCTTAAAAGAGAAGCCCCGGTCCGTATCAGCCCCCTCGGCAAATGGGAGCACATGCAGGTCGGGCCATACGTCGTCCAGAATATCTTCTCAGGAGGAGCCATGCAACTTGCGGACCTCGACGGAAATCCCTTTGTACACCCGGTGAATGGTGACAAGGCTGCGCAGATACTACGCGTAAAAAAAAACACACGTTGAGTCAAAAAAAAAAAAAAGAAGAGAAACAAAAAAAAAGAGTGCTAAAAGAGTAATACCCAACTAGGTTGAAAATCCGAAAAGGGCGGCCTAGGTAAAAAACAGGGTTGCACCAAAAAAAAAAACAAAAAAAAACAAAAAAAAAACAAAAAAAAAACAAAAAAAATCGGGTTGAACTACGAAGACCTGAGGCTCCTCAAAATGAGGGGAACGTAGGCGGCGGAAACGGTTCGGTCTAAAGCACAAATAAAAGTCATACTCTGACATCAATACAATCGATCAGACCATGAAAGCGTCTCGAAAAACTCTGAAGCAATTCAAATACTCATTACAAGTTAAAAACTTTTTGATGAGTCTAAGCCCGATTCATTCCTACAACCGGTAACTTTGCTAAAAGAAATTAAGATACATAATCGGACTAATGTGTCGCCATGACAAGAAAGGGATACTCGGAAACCTCGAGTCACTCCAGGGCCACTCGGCGGCCTCTCCCCTCTTCTTCCCCCTTCGAGTCTTCTTCTTACGAGCAGGAAAAATATCGGTCTTCCTCCTACCAAGCTGCTGGTATAGGAACAGGGATCTATCGAGACCGGCCTCTGTCGGGGCCTTAGTAGCCCTAATGTCATCTCTCATCTCCTGTAGCCTAGGCGGTAGCATAGGAGTCCTCCTCTCTGCCTCTTGGCCTTAAGCCTCGTAGTCGGTCGCGGCGTCTCAGCTCGTGTCGCGAGGATTGGCCCTCGCCTCGGCCCTCCTCCTCTCGAGCTGTCGGGTCCTCCGCACCTGATGGCCTCACGCCGCCTCAAAATAGCCACTTGAGTCTCTCCCAGATGCCTCTCGTACCAATTCAGGTACCAAGTGGTCAGGAACACCGGTCTCGGACGCCTGAGGATAACCCAGGAGGAAAGACGTCATACCTCCATGCTCGGGAAAGAAAAGAAAACACCGAAGGATCATCCATAGAAACAGGAGCCACCACCCTGGTGGCTATATCATCAAAGTCCTCCAAAGGAACTGCTCCAAGCCGAGCTGTCTCGAGAACCAAGGACGGAATATAGAAGTTGGGTGAGAAAGCCCGGAAGCATAACCACATGAGACCCGTCCTGAAGCACTCTGCGAGTCTCCACCCGCCAACAAGGCACTGACCATCTGATATCTTCTGTCTGGCGACCAGCCATCCAACGCTCCCATGAGCCCCGATCATCGAAATCCACAGCAACCCCCCTCCTGGCAAATGTCCAAGGCTTGATCATGTCAAGAGTTTCCCGATGAATCCCCAAGCGCTCCATCAGCCACAGGGTCAAGAGGAACGGGCTGCCCCCGTGCATATACCGCTTCCCAGTAGCCAGCCTATCAAGAGCATGGAAAGTCTCCCCCAGGATCAGAGGTACAACATCTCTGCCCAAGCGACAATGAACGACTACATCCAGCAGAGACCGATGACAGATCCCAAAAGAATAGACCATGAGCAAGGTCCCGAACATGCAAAGTGCAAAGGCATCCCAATAGGCATCGTCAAGCAAACCTAAGCCCCTAAACCTATCAGGGAGACCGGAAATATCAAAATGATCGGGACCACGGATCTGTAAGTGCTCCAATTTGAGTTGGTAGCTTTTTCGTTAGAAAATTAACGAAAGTTATAACATTTCTAACAATTCCTAACATTCCTAACATTACTAACCAAGTAAGGGTAGATTAGGGATTGCCAAAAAAAGATAAACCAAGAAAAGGAATCAAAAAAGCAAAAGAAATAAGAAAAACCCTAAATAGAAATGGCTGGAACAAAAACTGGCTGATTAATTTGAATTTTGAAAAGATTATTCTTCTGTCCAAAGCTGGAAGGCGTAATTAATGAACAGTGCACGCGACCAACCTTGTCCGCGCGGATATGTTTGACTCTCATAGGGGGGTTATAAATTGAACCCTCCTCTCTCAGTTTACACAACACAATTTACTCACAGCAACGAAGTTCTGGCGAAATATAGAGAGAAAACAGTGGGAATCCTTAGATTGCCACCATTTTCTCTTGAATCTTTCCCAATCAAATACCAAACACACCAAACCTTGATACTCCTCAAGCCAAACACCAAATCTTGATACTCCTCAAGTCAAATTCCAAGCCTAGGAAGATAGGGTGTCACCATTGGTAAAGCCCTCCTTCTCAAAACCCTAAAATTCTCTTTTGATCTCTTGATCATCTTGTTCTTCTTACTTTGACTTATTTTATGTCTAGTTTAACTTGATTTTTGACCTAAGATGGTCATCTTGAAGTTCATCTTCATGAATGACCATCTCAAGTGGTCCACATTTTAGATCTTTAGTCAATTCTTTCTCTTTGGTTTCATCTTTACAAAACCCCCTTTCCCTTTGCAAAGGACATGTTTCAACCCCATAAACTCCCCAAGGATGACTTGAATATGATAACCACTTAATAAAAAAGTAGTGGTATCAAGTCTAGGGATGAAAATGGGGTGAACATAGATGCAAACCCCCCAAAAATCACATTTCTCCTCAAGAACATCTTGCTGTCCAGTAGCATTGTTCTGAGAACTCAGTCTATTTTCCTATTTTTTGGACCCAGTAAAACTTGGAATTGGGTGTTTACTACAAAATACTTTTTGTAGCCAATATCCAGAGATTTCCAGACATATTTTTAGTTTATTTTTTTCGTGAGTAAAACTCCTTTTTTCAATTTTTATTTTAGAGGCCAGTTCATCAGCTTCTGGAAATCCAGATTTCAGATCTGAGATTTCCAGAAGGTTTTGACCCCTCAAATCATCTCCAAAATGAAAAGTTCTTTTACAGAAACCTTTTTTAAGGTGTTTTGAACATTTTTCATTCCCGGACTTTTCCCAGATTCTGGAGTTTTCAAGCCCTAAAGTCCATTTCAAAGTCAAGGGTCAACTGCCTTTTTCATTCTGGCAGAAATGGTTTTCAATTTCCAAAAATCTTTTGAGTTACAAATCTCAACCCAAAAATCACCCAAAAAATCATGGGATCAGTTTAAAGCCTTAAAAAGAGTTCCCAATTTTTACTTACCTCAGTTTCAACTTATTTTGGCCAAAACACACACACACACACACACACACAACAAAGGATTTCAAATGTTTGGAAGACTCGTTTTTACGAGGCGCGTCGGGTGCACACTAACGTCCTTCCCGACGCGTAACATGACCTCCGAACCTAAATCTCTGATCTCGGGCTTTTTTCAAAGTTTTGGCCCTCAAAATTAAAATGGCGTGGCGACTCCGTTTTTCCGGTTTTATTTGGTTTTTCAAAGAAACGCAAAAATCGAATTTTTCCCGCGAATGGCAACATCATCACAGTGGCGACTCCGCTGGGGATTTAAGCTTTTTCTAAAAAAAAATGATACTTGGTATATTGGTGGAAACCATTAAACTTCCCGTTATCGCCTCCTAACACGAGTCGGGGATGAAATGTGGTTTAACAATCCCACGTACCGGTATCACCGTTTTCAAAAAAAAAAAGAGAGAAAAAGCTTTTGAGGGTCAAGCTTCCGTCTCAACATTTGAAAATCCTTTGCTTTGTGTGTGTTGATTTTTGCACAGTTTTCGTGTTTGTTTTTGGCCGCCTCGGAAAAGTCAAAATTTTGACTGTCGGAATAATGTCCCTAACTGTCGGAATTTTTGTGCTTATGTGTTCATAAAATTTTCATAAAAAAAATTTTCAAAAAAAAAATTCAAAAAAAATCATGCATCATGCCTTTTTAAGACACATAAAAAAAAAATTCCTATTTTACTCGGAAAAGAATATAGGCGCTTGCACACTACGCGCACGTGACCGTACACTTTGCACACTACGTCCCTAACCGGGAAATCCTTGTCGCGGTCCGTTTGGTCTTATTACGCCTCTCGGATGAGCACGGGACTACCCAAACATCCCGTGGAGCCTCGTGTCGACCATGCACTTGTCCGTGACACACTTTGTCCGAGACCCGGTTGGTTTTTAGTCAGTGCGTGTCATGCCACTGTCCGTGTATAGACCTTTCCTTTCAAGCCTTTGTCGGCATACCGACTCAATATCTTTCGGGGACCCTAATCGGTCGAAGTTACGCCGGTTTTCCGCCGCGAGACTTTGACCAGATATTGACCGGCGCCTTGACTTCGGCTACGGCGGCACAAATTATACATTGACTCCCGGCATTGACGAGTCATCAAGGATTAATGATTATTCCATGCCTAATTACGGCTTAGCGACGACAAGTCAAGATCGGTGTGGACGCTTATCGGTCCAAATCATGCCGACTTTTCGTCGAGCCCGGATATGATCTTGACTTTTGACGTCGGCTTTGTCCGTAATTTACATCGAATGCTCGTTAAGACTCGATTACCCGCCGACTTTTAGGATCGTTTTTTTCGGTTGGTGGGACCCGCTTGCCCTATAGGACCCTCGCCCGAGGCATCCACCCCGGGAGGTCGAAATACGGGTGGAATACGAGGGGCTTATAGACGTAGTGACGGGGCCCACCGATCCGGGGATCCGAGTAGTTTGCAAAAAAGAAGAGCAATCTTTTCCAACCGATTAGGTTAATAAAATATGTTTTAAGTAAACGTGAACAAATAATCGCATCTTGCATGAGCCCAAAGCCCAAACACCTACCCTCCTTCAAATCCCACCATCTGAACCCTCGTGTCTTTCCCCATGACTCCGCACAAAGCTTGGTTTCGGGCACCGGTCATCGTCCGATCGGTTGGGAAGAATCAAGTGCATCATCGGCTTCACCGTTTACTTCGACTCCGGGTTTCGAATGTACGCGTCGGCCGTAACGATGGGGACAACGTCACTCCGCCTCCGGGACTCCTCAAACGGAACCGCAATGGAATCGAGTTAGCCGAACGAGATGAGAGTGCGACGGGAAGCACTGTGAACGGCCTTATGGAGGCTATCAAGAGCCATGGTCCGGCCGCCGGCCTCAATCCGGATGGCACCTTCACCGTGGAAGAAGAGGATGCCAACCCCGCTCTCGGTCGCCCCGACTACACCCGGGATGCCACCACCCACCTCCTATGGTGCCACTATCGAACCCATGCTCCTCGGTCTTCGGGTCGGCCCGGCTCCCCAACCACGAGACCACTTTGGATCCACTGCGGCTGATGGGGACGAATCGGTTCACGGCTCCTCGGTGGGGGCAAAGTCGGTGCAGGAATGTCCTCTCGCACGGTTGGGGATACCTCGGAATGCCACGGCAGATTGGAATCCCACCGCGGTTCGGAACCGATCAATCAGGACCTTCACAACCACAATTTGGAATGCCGCCACCTGCAGTTACGGGCCACAGTCGGGAGTCCCTCCTCGGAATGGTGCTTGGTTCGGTTCTCCTCACGGCTTTCACAAATCCATTTATCACTCGGGGTTCGATGGGTTACCAAACCTCCATCCCGGTTACATCAATCACCGGGACCACAGTATCCTCTCGGTTATGCATCCTCGCCACAGCCGGCCATTACAATTCAACAACCGGGGACGGCGGCCCGCACTTAAGCCTACTTATGGGCCTCGCTCCGAAATCAAAGCCATCTCGGCTACCTCAGAATCTGCCTCCATCTTCTCTGCCGATTGGAAGCCAACGGCAAGTCGGCTGGGTTCTATCCTTTTGCCCAGCTCCTACCTACACTCCCCAGGGTAATTTGGGTCAAGGACAGGTTTTCACCTATGCTCCGGGATATGGTATTCCATCCACCAATGCACCACCAACAGCTAGTCCTCTTCCTAGCTCGAATATCGGCTCAGGAATTCCCGCTCCACCTCTGGATCCCCAATTGGCTTGGTTTATGGAGCAACACAAGGAAATGAAAGCCTGATTCTTTGAATTGATCGCCAAAGAACACTACTCTTCGGCCTACGAGATCCAGGCTCGATTGTTCCCTGCCTCACAAGTTTGTGATGCCCACTCTGGAGTTGTTTGACGGGAGTGCATGCCCTAAAACTCACTTGGACACCTATACTTTGGCAATGAAGGCTAAGGGATGCACAAACCGGCGGTTGGCCGATTACTTTAGTCTCTCTTTGAAGTCGGGGGCTTTGAAATGGTTTTTCCGATTGCGGCTGAAGCTAGGGCTACTTGGGAACGAGATCACCGGTACTTTCACGAGATAAGTATAAAGCCAACTTGGAATGGGAAACAAACGAGTTGACTGCGGACAACGGTGCGGCGCCACTGATGAGAATATTGGGGATTTCTATAAAAGGTGGAACACGAAGCTTAGTGAAATGGCCATTCCTCCCTCGACGAGGAGCGATTAGACATCTTTCGGTCATGCTTGAAGCCGCATTTGAGAACTTCCCTCGGTCACTTCCCTACGGCGACTTGCGTGCAATGGTTAATTCCGGGGCTAAGTTCGAAAAGGCTTACAATCGGCGGCGGCTGCACCGCTTACAGATACCGGGTTTCTCCCACCTCCAACACGGCTCTCACCTTGCAAAAGGTAAGGAAGTGATTAGCTATGCGGGACAGGACTGTAACAATGCCACTTCCTTTGTTCCCAAGAAACCTGATGCATCCAGATCCCGGCTCCAAGACTTGAGAAACTTTGGGATGCCTTTGAGTGATATCTTCAGAGGATTGGTGAGAGAAGGTTTGCTCCGGCCTTTGGATAATTATCAGCCAAGAAACCCCAACGCTCCTTTGGATACCTCCAAGCATTGTGCCTTTAAATCGATTACCATGGGCACTGACGGATGATTGCGTCCCCCTGAAGAAGGCAATCCAAAATTTGATTGAGCAAGGGAGGTTAGAGATGCACGAAGGGCCTAATACCATCAATAACCCGCTCCCTAACAACATGAGCATCAACATGGTCGAGTTTGGTGATCCAAGACTTGTGGGCATAATGGAATTTGACTCGCCCCCTTGTGAGGTCGGTGAATCAGCCATCGCAGGCGATGAAAGTGGTTGGATTAAGAAAGAGATTGCCAAGGAAATCCTGATGGAAAGGTCTGCAATAGCTCCCGTCTCCAGCGTCGAAGAATAGATGCATGGTTCAACAGCAAAGAGCGGCTAGATTGGGGGCTACCTATCTTTAAAATAGTCTTTTGAGTCAACCTTCGTAGGTTCTAGTACTTTTCTTTCACCTAAGTCCTTCCTGGACATTTGTCGTTGTAGTCCATTTTGGACATAGTGGTTAAATGCCTAACTTTTAATATAAGTCTTTTTTCTCTTCTTGCTAGACTCGAGACATCACTTGCGCACCCACGTTACACTTAATTGAAATGGTTTTATCCAAAATGATCACTTGTGCTGCTCAACCACTAATTCTTTGAAATGATTAATATTTAAATTAATCGGAGTGAGAAAATCAATTGATATCCTTCCCAAATTGGGGCTTACCAACTCCCCATCTTGCATCTCATATGCTCACATCCCTTTCATCATCATCCTCTCGTTGCTCGATGAATTTGCATGAATCTTTTCTCATTTAAAGCTTAAGCAAGCAACGAAGACTTAATCTCGTTTAGGTCATCCGGTAGGGATTGCGGTTGAAGCCTTTCACCCATAGGAAAGCCAGTACCTCACCCTCACTAAACAATACCCTTTCACTTCAAGATCGGCGTGTTTTGAAACCCGCTTTAGCCATCATTTTTGCTCCTTACTGAGAGAAAGTCCAAGCGAGCCCAAGAAGTTAACTTCGAGAGTCGGCGATGCGCAAAATATCTCAAGCCATGAAGGAAGGACAAAGATAATCCTCAACGTCTCAGGAGGCCTTAAAAAAAAAAAGGAAAGAGAAAAGTTCAAGCAAAAAAAAAAAGAAAGAAATAGAAAAATTCAAGCAAGAGCTTAAAAAAAAAAAAAAAAAAAAAAAAAAAAATTCAAAAAAAAAAGAACTTCAAAAAAAAAAAAGAACTTCAAAAAAAAAAGAAGGACTGTCGATCCTCACAATTCAGTAAAAAATCCCCGACTTCTCAAGAAGCTCTCCGATGATCAAAAATGAGTCTGAATTCTCGCAAGTTCGCAAAGGTTCTCGATAGCTTGGACTTCCTCTCACCATTACCTTAAATCAATCCCAAGCCATCCTCTCTATTTTAGAGGATACTCCCATTACCCTCGCCTTTGGCCAAAGTCAAAATTTGACCTCTCATTCTTAGAGGCAATCAATCTTCCCGCCATAGATTTCCCAAACACGTCCTACAAGCCAACCTCTCATCTTTAGAGGTTCGGTCGAAAAGGCCCGGTACCTCTCATCTTAAGAGGTCAAAATTTCCCAAAATCACCCGATGGCCGATCGAAGCCCGGAAACCCAACTACGGTCCTATCGGATAGCGGTTTCATTCTAATATCCTCGATGTCGGGATCAAATTAATGCTTCATTGCTTGCTTAAAATTGGAATCTAATCCATCTTGGTCCAAAATTACCAATCAAAGATTGTGCAAATTCAACCCTTCCCTTCATGTGAGCATATTTCATTTCTCCTCACAAACACTTGCCGTGGATGTCCCAGCTGGGGCTTCGCATCCGTGTCTTTCATGGACACTCTAAGGGGATATGTTATTCAATCCTCAAAATCCCCCAAAGGTCCTCGGACCCTCGAATTTCAACATTCGTTCTCTTTTCATTCGGGATAGGCCCGAACTACGGCGACGAGCTCTTCATGATGGAGGGAACGTAGGCAACCGAGAAATGGTCGGTCGAAATCACAAACAAATCTCAAAAAAAAAAAAAAAATCCGGTCTCATCGGGGATCGTCCCTATACACTTTCCAGGGCTTGATCCTCGATATCGGTTAGTTTTCTCCTTGTGATTAATCAAAATATTTGTTCATATCGGATTTAGGAGTTGAATAACCCGAACATTAACAAAGGGTTTTAAGCGGCCTTGTGATCATCATGAATAAGACAATTTTTCAAGTGTCTCGACAAGTCTTCTCTCTCTACATCATAGGAAAATAGAGCCAAACAACTTTGTCTTTACGTCGGCGGGGGCTTCCATACACTTTTCCACACCTTGTAACGCTTATACTCTCTCAAAAGAGTCAAGCCTAAAGCGAGTGTGTATACACAAAATCGGGATTCATTCCCACTTTTCGAAAGATGTGCCCTGCCACGTAAACATTCTGAGTCTTGTCCGTTGGCGGTTGACTAAGATTTGAAAAGATGGGTACCCCTCGGCCACATAATGACTACATGCGCAACAAGGCGCTCTGAATTTCTACGGGGCTTGCTAAGCGGTTCTCCCGGGTTCTCTGTATCGGCTCTTCAAGTGGGGCTTCCATAGTCATCTTTGGGTCCATATTGGGTTCTTCGCTCCGAGATAGATTCGCCAAGTCACTTCTTCAATGTCTGGACTTTGCCTACTCGGGATCAGGGGCTTTGTCAGGCGGTCCTTTGGACTGAATTTTATCAAGTCACAAGAAAGGTCTAGTCACATCAACAACTAGGTTTTCGGCCTCGGAACTTGGTACATGCGGCTTCCCGTAGCATCGGAACTTAAGATCGGGGTTTCTCCCTGCATTAGCAATTTCATCAAATCATTCTCCGAACAAGGTTTCGGCCAAAGTCACGACTCACCCCGAATGAAAGAGGATTCACTCATATCAACGCGCCCTAGAGCTGTCGGCATCGGCTTCAAATGACCAAGATTGAGAGGGAAAGTCAGCAGACCCGGGATCCGAATCCAATCTCATCAAAATTGAGGTCCATGTGATACTGTGACAAAACCTCACCAACAATTTGTTTAAATCGCGATCAAGGGTTCTCATCCCCCACATGCTCAAAATCTGTTCCAACAGGTCTCCGGACACATACATCACCATGCATCCCCACAAAAATCTCCCGAGGGCTCATGTAGCATGCACTGAAAACTTGAATCAATAGGAAAAATCCTAAGTGATTGAAGATCATAACTTCCTGCCAAAAGCTTAGACTAAGTGCACCTTGAAAGCAAGTAAATGCATCATCTCGCGAACATATGCAGTGATACTCTCACAATCATTTTTAGCTCTAGGCATGCATCTGTCATCATGAATGTCATATATGCATCTTCCTCTTCACTAACGAATGCAGGAATTCAAACGTGAAATCAAATCCCCCTTTTCGACAAGGATGATCTTCACCAAAGACGACCTCCAATGTCCACAAATGGATGAAGACAGCCTCCAGCATCTACAGTTTGGCAAAGACAAGCTCCGGCGTCTGCAACTTGCTAAAGACGACCTCCAATGTCCACAAATGGATGAAAACAACCCCCAATGAAGACCACCTCCAGTGTCTACCGCTCGGTCAGAGACGCCAAGTTCTCAAAATACAAATCGGTCAGAGACGCCAAGTTCTCAAATACAGTTCGGTCAGAGACGCCAAGTTCTCAAATACAGTTCGGTCAGAGACGCCAAGTTCTCAAATACAATTCGGTCAGAGACGCCAAGTTCTCAAATACAGTTCGGTCAGAGACGCCAAGTTCTCAAATACAAATCGGTCAGAGACGCCAAGTTCTCAAATACAATTCGGTCAGAGACGCCAAGTTCTCAAATACAGTTCGGTCAGAGACGCCAAGTTCTCAAATACAGTTCGGTCAGAGACGCCAAGTTCTCAAATACAATTCGGTCAGAGACGCCAAGTTCTCAAATACAAATCGGTCAGAGACGCCAAGTTCTCAAATACAAATCGGTCAGAGACGCGAGTTCTCAAATACAGTTCGGTCAGAGACGCCAAGTTCTCAAATACAGTTCGGTCAGAGACGCCAAGTTCTCAAATACAATTCGGTCAGAGACGCCAAGTTCTCAAATACAGTTCGGTCAGAGACGCCAAGTTCTCAAATACAATTCGGTCAGAGATGCCAAGTTCTCAAAATACAAATCGGTCGGAGACGCCAAGTTCTCAAATACAAATCGGTCAGAGACGCCAAGTTCTCAAATACAATGCGGTCAGAGACACCAAATTCTCAAAAGCAAAAAGTCCCAATGTGAAGACAAGCTCAACAAACTCTACAAGGTTGACGATCACCAGCAAGATACAGACTCAACCAGACTCCTCCTTCAGGTCAAAATGCCTCCAAAGACAGCAAATCGTCGGCAGAAACCGTCCCACGAACGGCAACCTAACAACTCTTCATCAACATCAGCTGAAGCCTCAGTCCTTCCGGCAGCTACAGGTAAGAACAGCACAGGTATGAAAGCATATCTTAGTCAACTACTTTTCTAAAAGAACATTATCATCAAATCTTAGGGTGACTTCCCAAAATAGTCAAACCTTAGGGCGACTTCCCCAAAATAGTCAAACCATAGGGCGACTTCCCAAAAAATAGTCAAACCATAGGGTGACTTCCCGAAAACAGTCAAAACCTTAGGGCGACTTCCCCAAAACAGTCAAAACCTTAGGGCGACTTCCCCAAAACAGTCAAAACCTTAGGGTGACTTCCCCAAAACAGTCAGATCATAGGGCGACTTCCCAAAAATAGTCAGATCTTAGGGCGACTTCCCCAAAACAGTCAAAACCTTAGGGCGACTTCCCCAAAACAGTCAAAACCTTAGGGTGACTTCCCCAAAACAGTCAGATCATAGGGCGACTTCCCAAAAATAGTCAGATCATAGGGTGACTTCCCAAAAATAGTCAGACCATAGGGCGACTTCCCAAAAATAGTCAAACCTTAGGGCGACTTCCCCAAAACAGTCAAAACCTTAGGGTGACTTCCCCAAAACAGTCAGATCGTAGGGCGACTTCCCAAAAATAGTCAGATCGTAGGGTGACTTCCCAAAAATAGTCAGACCATAGGGCGACTTCCCAAAAATAGTCAAACCTTAGGGCGACTTCCCCAAGCAGTCAAAACCTTAGGGTGACTTCCCAAAAACGAGTCGGATCATAGGGCGACTTCCCAAAAATAGTCGGATCATAGGGTGACTTCTCAAAAATAGTCGGACCATAGGGCGACTTCCCAAAAATAGTCGGGCCGTAGGGTGACTTCCCAAAACAGTCAGGACCGTAGGGTGACTTCCCAAAAATAGTCAAATCTTAGGGCGACCTTCCTAAAGCGGTAGGGTCGAAGACTAAAGATAGTCGAAAGACCCGAACTACGATCGGCTTCGATTCCTCTTAAGGATACGTAGGTAGCCTATCATTAGGTTCGGCCGCGGACCAAAATGGTCATTCCTATCCCCGGCGGAGCGGATATACAACCCTAGCCATCGGACCAAAGAGGGTCATTTCGATACCCAGCGAGTTTCTTTCGGCAATCGACCGTAGAACTCGCTTGCCGAGGTTGACATCCTAAACGATCACTCCGGGTCGACGACTAAAGATAGTCGAAAGACCCGAACTACGGAAGCTTGATTCCCATTCGGGATACGTAGGTAGCCTATTGATTAGGTTCGGCCACTCGATCACTTGATCGTCTGTCAAAAATGGAGCCTTACTCTTATCGACGACCCCGCTTCGTTCGAAAGCACCGTCGCCGAGGGGCTACTGTAAGTGCTCCAATTTGAGTTGGTAGCTTTTTCGTTAGAAAATTAACGAAAGTTATAACATTTCTAACAATTCCTAACATTCCTAACATTACTAACCAAGTAAGGGTAGATTAGGGATTGCCAAAAAAAGATAAACCAAGAAAAGGAATCAAAAAAGCAAAAGAAATAAGAAAAACCCTAAATAGAAATGGTGGAACAAAAGCTGGTGATTAATTTGAATTTTGAAAAGATTATTCTTCTGTCCAAAGCTGAAGGCGTAATTAATGAACAGTGCACGCGACCAACCTTGTCCGCGCGGATATGTTTGACTCTCACAGGGGGGTTATAAATTGAACCCTCCTCTCTCAGTTTACACAACACAATTTACTCACAGCAACGAAGTTCTGGCGAAATATAGAGAGAAAACAGTGGGAATCCTTAGATTGCCACCATTTTCTCTTGAATCTTTCCCAATCAAATACCAAACACACCAAACCTTGATACTCCTCAAGCCAAACACCAAATCTTGATACTCCTCAAGTCAAATTCCAAGCCTAGGAAGATAGGGTGTCACCATTGGTAAAGCCCTCCTTCTCAAAACCCTAAAATTCTCTTTTGATCTCTTGATCATCTTGTTCTTCTTACTTTGACTTATTTTATGTCTAGTTTAACTTGATTTTGACCTAAGATGGTCATCTTGAAGTTCATCTTCATGAATGACCATCTCAAGTGGTCCACATTTTAGATCTTTAGTCAATTCTTTCTCTTTGGTTTCATCTTTACAAAACCCCCTTTCCCTTTGCAAAGGACATGTTTCAACCCCATAAA
Organism: Adenophora triphylla var. japonica; assembly: GCA_022495995.1. Taxonomy (NCBI): domain Eukaryota; kingdom Viridiplantae; phylum Streptophyta; class Magnoliopsida; order Asterales; family Campanulaceae; genus Adenophora; species Adenophora triphylla. Next base: position 170,885 of record JAFEMH010002690.1, read on the forward strand.
TTCCCCAAGGATGACTTGAATATGATAACCACTTAATAAAAAAGTAGTGGTATCAAGTCTAGGGATGAAAATGGGGTGAACATAGATGCAAACCCCCCAAAAATCACATTTCTCCTCAAGAACATCTTGCTGTCCAGTAGCATTGTTCTGAGAACTCAGTCTATTTTCCTATTTTTTGGACCCAGTAAAACTTGGAATTGGGTGTTGACTACAAAATACTTTTTGTATCCAACATCCAGAGATTTCCAGACATATTTTTAGTTTATTTTTTGCGTGAGTAAAACTCCTTTTTTCAATTTTTATTTTAGAGGCCAGTTCATCAGCTTCTGGAAATCCAGATTTCAGATCTGAGATTTCCAGAAGGTTTTGACCCCTCAAATCATCTCCAAAATGAAAAGTTCTTTTACAGAAACCTTTTTTAAGGTGTTTTGAACATTTTTCATTCCCGGACTTTTCCCAGATTCTGGAGTTTTCAAGCCCTAAAGTCCATTTCAAAGTCAAGGGTCAACTGCCTTTTTCATTCTGGCAGAAATGGTTTTCAATTTCCAAAAATCTTTTGAGTTACAAATCTCAACCCAAAAATCACCCAAAAAATCATGGGATCAGTTTAAAGCCTTAAAAAGAGTTCCCAATTTTTACTTACCTCAGTTTCAACTTATTTTGGCCAAAACACACACACACACAACAAAGGATTTCAAATGTTTGGAAGACTCGTTTTACGAGGCGCGTCGGGTGCACACTAACGTCCTTCCCGACGCGTAACATGACCTCCGAACCTAAATCTCTGATCTCGGGCTTTTTTCAAAGTTTTGGCCCTCAAAATTAAAATGGCGTGGCGACTCCGTTTTTCCGGTTTTATTTGGTTTTTCAAAGAAACGCAAAAATCGAATTTTTCCCGCGAATGGCAACATCATCACAGGATCATACCTTGCACTTCCTCCGGGGAAAGATGAAGGAGGACACACAATCTGTCAACAAAAGAAGCCCCTCCAGGCAAAGGAACCGCTATCTCCTCCACCTCCGGACCTCCAAGCAAGGCCCGAAATTCTTCGACGGTTGGGACCATCTCGTTGAAGGAAAGGCAAAAGACATGCCTTCTAGTATCCCAAAATGAGGAAGAAGCCCTCAGAAGATCGTAGTCCGGAATCAATTCCTTGAGAGACCATAAGCACTTCACCTTGTACCTTTCTTCAAAGAAGGACCTCCTCTCATGCATAATCTCCCGGGACCAATCCTTGAACTTGTTGAAGAATGACATTTGGGATTCTTGGGACAATTTTGATGGAGCTTTTCTAAGGTTTTCCATGGATTTTCTCTCTTTCTCCCCGAAAATGGCCGTTTGACCGGAGGTTGAAGAGGATATTTGAATTTGAAATAAAGTGAGACCAGATCTGAAGCAAAATTAAAGGACAATGTCGGATGCGGGACTCCTCCGCGCGGACATGATTGTCTTTCATCGAAAAATCTGCAACAATCTAAGCCGCCGCACCAAAAAAGGAATATTCCGTCCCGGTTGCTCGAAACACGTGCAAAAAAAACCTCCCTAAACCAGTCCATATACCAAACACTAACACCCCTTGCCAAAAAGCCAAGGCTCATGCAACATTGCATTCATACTGCATTGCATTTATAAAAACAAAATCCTAAATTATTACATTCCAAAAATAAAGGGAGTGTGCCAAAAAAAAAAGAAAGAAAAATCAAATAAAAAAAAAGTAGGTAACAATAATCCTAAATTATTACATCCCAAAAAAAAAGAAGAGCAAAAAAAAATGTGCAAGAAAAAAGCTGTACAAATCTCAAAATCTCAAAATCTCAGAAAATCAGTCTAAAAAAAAGGGGTAATCAATCAGAATCCCTAGCGCCTGACGTCTGTCCCCGGTCCCTCTTGCGACTCGGGCCCGCCTCCTCAGGAGCCCTGAAGATCTCGGGCTCAGAATCGTCCTCGTCTCCAGAAAGAGGCTCGTCAGGACCAACCGGCACGCTCTGATAGGGCAAGCCAAGATCTGCGAAAAAATCATATCCGAAGGTGAAGGCGTCGGATTCCTGGACGTACGAAGACGACCCACCATGCTGCCAAACGTGTCCCTGCCCGTGTGGATCCCCGAGAATGACGTGATCCGAAGGCAGCACCGCGCGGGGATCAATGAGAGGAGACAGAGGAGTCTCTGAAGAAGTCTCTGAACGAATAGGGGAAGCCTCCCGCCTGACAGGCGCCGGCCGTGGTCGCCTCGCTCTAGCCTGAGGAGCCCCGCAAGCGACCATCCTCCTGATAAATCTCTTAGCTCCGATCACTTGCTTCGTCAGCTTCTCGACGACCACCTCCGAAAACTGCACAAAAGCAAAAGCGTCAGGAACAGTTGAAGCGAAAAATGATGACAGGAAAGAAAAGAAAAGACAAAAGCAAAAAAAAAAGAAGAAAGGAGGGAAGGAGAAGCCATACCTTCATACCCGGACGAGGCCGGAAAGCTCGTGGAAGCCGCTCGAGTGAGGATCTACACCCTCAATCGGACCCCATCCTGGACATATGAAAAATCCGTCCGAGGGTACCGCGGGATCCCAAGCCCCTCTCTATCCGTAACACAGGGCATCCTCAGCCTCCTCAAAACAAATACGGGGTACGGCTCAATCGCCACAAATGCCGAGAAGTGCTGGCCGGCTCGGTAATCATCCCAGGTCGCAGATCTGTCACTCGGGTGCATCATATCGGCGGGAGGCTCCACCGGTGTCATCAAAGGCGAATTCACGCCATGCTGGCGCGTCACCCTCTCTCCCAGATAATAGGCATCGCGAGTCGGACCTCTCGTAATCCTCCATTGCACGGTCAAATCTCAGCGCCCTTCAGCTGCGCCACCTCGAAACGATCCCAGGGATAAAATATCATCCTCTCATCCGTCTCAGCCTCCGTCAAAGGAAGGCAATCCGCGTATCTGAGAGTCGTGCGCCCTCTGGAGCCCTTCTTCTCCTGGGCAAACTTGGACCAGGAACGCATGGCTGGATACGCCCTGACGTACTCCGCCGTCTATCGCCACATCGTGACGTGAAAGAACTCCAACGCCCATACCTGCAAAAGGTAAAAATCAAATCAATTAAGTGCGGAAAGGAATGCGTACTTAAAGAAAAAGGGAAAGCAAAGAGAGAGCTTATACCTCCAGGGCAAACTCAAAGCAGTACAAGGAGCTCACAGCCTTCCGGCTGTACCTATCGAGAGCAAAGTAAAGCTCTGCCAGCCCGGCTTCTCCCCAGGAGACGTCTCCAGCCATCTCCATGTCCTCCAAGGACCTCAGCAAGGCAAAGACTGCCGTCCCCTCAGCATGTCCAAAAAGGGTGCTCGAAAAAGCAAACCACAAGAAGGCCCTAGCAATCTGCTCAGCGCCTATCCTCTCCTCCCCAGCCTCGTAGCTCACAATGGTCTCCACAATCTTCCCGTAGACCACGGCATACTCCATCCCCATCCTCTTTTTGGGAATAGGGGAAAATCCAAGAAGAGCCTGCAGATCCGCATCGTTGTAGCCGTCCCGCCACTCAATGCTGCGTCCATTAAAGGACAAACCCGTGATCGCAGCGTAGTCAGAAGGCGTAACCGTAGCCTCGCCCCAAAAGAAGTGAAACGTGTGGGTTGCATCCCACCGATCTTTGCGCCAAAGCAAACATCAGGCCCTTGCTCTTAGGGAACTTGACCAATCCCCTCAAACACTCAATGAACTCCCAAAGCCCGGTCTCAACAACAATCTGTCTCGGACTCGGCAAAGCTCCTCGGCCCGCATTCGGAAGCCGATCCCACAAGTCAACTACAGACTCCACCGATCCTCGAGTCTTCATCTTGTTCAGCTGCTCCGTAACGTAGTTGTTTTCACCCTGCAATAAAACAAAAAAAAAAAGAAAAAATGTCAAAAAAAAAATTTGCATTTGCACGAAAAAAAGAGCATACATATGCATCATGAAATTTCAAAGAAAAGTCGACAGCATAACAGCATACAATGAGCATAGCCCCATTTTTCTCGCACAAAAAAAAAGACAGTTTTCAGCAAATCCCAACCATCATCTCAAAAAAAAAATTTCATACAAAGAGTCAACGGAAGTAAAAACTCCGTCCCATTTTCAAAAAAAAAAGAAGTTCCTATGCATACATGCATATCATTCATCATCTCAAAAAAAAAAATCCTACATTCATACATTCAACAGAAGGAAAAATCCGTCCCACTTTTCAAAAAAAAAAATCATACATACATTCATATCATCATCATCTCATATTGGCAAAATGCCCATTCTTTTCAAACAAAATGCATGCATTGCATCATTTTTCAAATCACAATTCTCGAATTTTCAAAAAAAATATAATAATAAAAAATGGCGAAAATGCCAATTCTTTTCCCAAGCAAAATGCACATTTTGGGACACCCACAAATTCATTGCAACATGCATATCATCAAAATCAATATTCAAATTTCAAAAAAAAAAAATCACAATTTTCATTCATAATTTTCGGATACTAAAAAAAAAATGGCGAAAATGCCAATTCTTTTTCCCAAGCAAAATGCACATTTTGGGTTACTCATATACTCATTACAACATGCAAAGCATCAAAATCAAGATTCAAAGCCAAGAACATCAATCATTCGAATTTTCAAAAAAAAATTCAAAAATCACCCAAAATTCAAGCAAGAAATCAACAAAGGGAATGAAAAGATTCGAAGTATACCGTTCGGAGACTCGGATCAGAAGCCCAATGTTGCCAAGCATCGGGGTAGGGCTCCTCCGCAATCGATTGCGAAAGAGTATAGTGCCTCCTCATCCGGACGAGCTCCAATCGTCTCTCCGCTACCGGGCCACGTCCTTGGCCTTGAAAAACACCTTCCCCGTGTTCCATTGCTTGAAAATCGAAGAAAAACGGAAGAATTTTCAAGCTTTTTGGCCTTCAATGGCTTCCTCCCTCGGCTCTCTCTTTCTCTCTCTCGTAATTGCAGAAAATTTGAAAAAACTGAATGGGGAAGAGGAAGGGCGTTGGCCCTCATTAAAACCCTCTGGAATACGCTCCTATCCGCGCGGATAGGATTGTCAGGGTCAAAATGACCCTTTTGCCCTTTAAAATTTCAGGACTCTGCAGTTTAGTCCCAAACTTGACAAAGTTAACCAAAGTTAACCAAAGTCAACCCCCTTTCAAGGAAATTATTCCCCGGCAGTCAAACGTAAGACCGATCTCCCCGAGAAAGATAACGAGATCCCGTATCTTTCATCAAAATTATTCCCCGGCAGTCAAACGTAAGACCGATCTCCCTGAGAAAGATAACGAGATCCCGTATCTTTCATCAAAATCATTCCCCGGCAGTCAAACGTAAGACCGATCTCCTTGAGAAAGATAACGAAATCCCGTATCTTTCATCAAAATTATTCCCCGGCAGTCAAACGTAAGACCGATCTCCCCGAGAAAGATAACGAGATCCCGTATCTTTCATCAAAATTATTCCCCGGCAGTCAAACGTAAGTCCGATCTCCTTGAGAAAGATAACGAGATCCCGTATCTTTCATCAAAATCATCAAACGGCAGTCAGACGTAAGACCGATTTCCCCGAGAAAGATAACGAGAGCCCGTATCTTTCATCAAAATTACCCCCGGCAGTAAAACGTAAGACCGATTTCCCCTACAAATACGTCTGATTTTCCCCAGCAAAGGCTAACGAAATCCTCAGCGAACCTAACGGAATCCCAAAAGCCAACGGAATCTCGAGTAGAACTCGAACTACGAAAGGGCTTGATTCCCCACTAGGGATACGTAGGTAGCCTATCATTAGGTCCAGCCCCTCGACCAAAACGTCACCCTCTCCTTCGGCAGCAGACAAAGTCCACCGAAAGGCCATTTCACAATCAAGGTCCGAGGCACCTAAAATGCCATCATCAAGGCTCGAGGCACCTAAAATGCCATCATCAAGGCTCGAGGCACCTAAAACGCCATCTCCAAGGTCTAAGGCACCTAAAACGCCATCTCCAAGGTTCGAGGCACCTAAAATGCCATCATCAAGGTCCGAGGCACCTAAAACGCCATCGTCAAGGTTCGAGGCACCTAAAACGCTATCACACACAACACTAGGAAAGCGATAAATCGCAATCATCCCCAGCAGAGCAGATGGCCATCAGACCGAAAATGGTCATTGCTATCCCCAGCAGAGCGGATAGCCACCAGACCAAAAACGGTCATTCCTATCCCCAGCAGAGCGGATAGCCATCAGACCGAAAATGGTCATCTCTTATCCCCAGCAGAGTTTCTCTCCAGCAACCGACTGCAGAACTCGCTCATCAGGTTCGAGGCACCTAAAACGCCATCATCCCCAGGGTCGAAGACCCGAACTACGACTGGCTTGATTCCTCTTAAGGATACGTAGGTAGCCTATTAAATAGGTTCAGCCACTCGATCACCTGATCATCCCGCCAAATACGGAGCCTTACTCTTATCGACGACCCCGCTTCCTTCGAAAGCGCCGTCGCCGAGGGGCTACTGTAAGTGCTCCAATTTGAGCTTGTTAGTATTTTCGTTAGAAAATTAACGAAAGTTATAACATTTCTAACATTTTCTAAAAATCCTAACTTTTCTAACAAAGTGAGGGCAAAATGGGCATTTCTATTTAAAGATAAACCTTCAAAGGAATCTTAAAAAAGCAAAAGAAATGAAAAAAACCCGAAACAGCAAGTTGAAAAACATTTTCTGCTGGTATTTTTGAATTTTATTCCTTATGTCCAAAGCCTGGAGCAGCATTTAATGAACAGTGCACGCCACCGATCCTATCCTCGCGGATGACTCTGCATTTTCAGAGGGCTATAAATTGAGCCCTCCAGTCACAAAAATAAAGGAGAGACAAGAACACAACTCACAGCATTTGGCGAAAATACTTGAGAAAACAGTGAGAATTCTCTAGAATTGTCACCTTTTTCTCTTGAATCTTCCCAAATTTCACTCACTCAAATCAAACCCAAACACTCTTGCATTCAAGCCTTCAAACACAAAGCACAAAGAAGATAGGTATAAACTCCCTCTTCTTACCCTAAATCTCTCATCCATGCATGCATTTTCAAACTACAAAATGTAGTTCATTCATCTTCTTGTCTTAAGATCCAAGAAGATCACCATGGAAGTTCATCTCCATGGATGATCTTCTACAAGGATCTACATTATTTTCAAAGTGTTCTTACTTTCTTGCAAAGAAAACACATTTTCAAAACCCTAAAAACCATTTTCAAGCACCAAATCTTGATTTCAAAGGATAAAATTCCCCTTCCCAAGCAAATAAAATGTTTAGTCCTAATGTACCCCAAGGATGGTTTGGTATAGTTGATTCACCACTAAAATGTCAAGTGATCACTAACCAAAACCTAGGGAAATGGGGACAAGCATGGATGCAAAACCCCCCTTAAAATCATGTTTTCTTTCTTGAGAAGTTGCTGTCCAGTAGCAATTTTCCAAGACCCCAGTCCATTGTCTCAATTTTTGGACACAGATAAACTTGGAATTCGGTGTTGACTACAAAACACTTTTTGTAGCCAACATCCAGAACTTTCCATACATATTTTTAATTTATTTTTTGGGTGAGTAAAACTCCTCTTTTCAAATTTTCTTTTAGAGTCCAGTTCATCAGCTTCTGGGAATCCAGATCTCATATCTGAGATTTCCAGAAGGTTTTGACCCCTCAAATCTTCTCCAAAATGGAAAATTCCTTCGCAAAAATCTTATTTAAGGTGTCTGGAACAACTTTCATTCTCTGAGTTTATCCATATTATGAAGTTTTAAGGCCCTTGAATCCATTTCAAAATCAAAGGTCCACTGCCTTTTTCATTCTGGCAGAAGTGACTGTCAACTTCAAAAGGTCTTTTGAGTACCAAATCTCAATCCAAAAATCTTTCAAAAAATCATGGGATCAGTTTAAGGTCTCAAAAAGACATCCCAATTTTTACTTTTCTGAGTTTCAAATTATTTTGGCCAAAACACACACACACACAAACACAAATGATTTTCAGCTTGGAAGACTCGTTTTACGAGGCATTCCGGGTGCACACTAACGTCCTTCCCGGCGTGTAACATGACCTCCGAACCCAAATCTTTAATCTCGGGCATTTTTCAAAGTTTTGGCCCTTAAAACAAAAATGGCGTGGCGACTCCGTTCTTTTTCCGGGTTTTATTTGGTTCTTTCAAAGAAACGCAAAAATCGAATTTTTCCCCGCGAGAAATTTTAGGTGGGCACATCATCACAATCCCGGACTCGTTCTCCTCAAGCATGACAAGAACATAGAACCCCTGCTCTACTGCTGTAGCTGAATCAAACTCTGCACGACTAAGGAGTTGGTGAACAACAGCATTCGTGGGTTTATCACTAGCAGTCTGCTCCTGTCTCGGGTCCGTCGAACATAAAGTAATAGAGACATCATTCATGCGGAATGTGTACGTATTCTTGAACCCATCATGCTTAACCCGCCTGTCAAACAACCACGACCTTCCCAACAAAATATGGCATGCATCCATTGGTACAACATCACACCACACTTCATCCCTATAACGTTGCCAATAGAAAACTGCACGAGGCACCGCTTATCCACCTTGAGCTCATTGCCCTTGATCAACCAAGACAACTTATATGGCTTTGGATGTACAACCGTAGGCAAACTTAATTTGTCCACCATTGCAGTGGAAACGACATTCTCACAACTACCACCATCAATAATAACCTTGCAAACCTTACCCTTGGCAGTGCACTTTGTATTAAAGATATTATGGCGAAGTCACTGATCATCATCTACTGCTGTTGTGTTCAACACACGTCTAACCATCAAGGTCGGACCCTTGTCTGCATAAACCACCTCGGACTCGACATCGGACACCTCGTCTTCTTCATCATAGACCGGTAACTCTTCCTCAAGTAAGTCAACAACGTTCCTGTTGGGACACTCGGCTTGAAGGTGACCAATACCTTGACACTTGAAGCACCTTGCAGGCTGCCTCCCCCTAGTATTGGCTGATGTGGTACCCGAATTGTCTATAACTGGTGCTTTAGGAGTAGTTGGTGGAACCCCTTTGGGTGTGCTAGAACAACCAACGCCCCTAGTGTTAGGAAACTCTCTGTTGGGCCAACGATTCACCACCTTCTTCCTCTTCAACTGTTTCTCAACCTTCAGAGCAAGTCGGCACACATCCGCATAAGTCCAATACTGCTGCAATTGAACCACCTCTGACACGTCAAGACGTAGTCCCCCAAGGAAGCGAGCAACAATTTGTTCATCCTCTTCGGAAACATCACACCGTATCTGCAAACGATCAAATTCGTTGATGAACTCCTCGACGGTCATATCACCCTGCTTCAGATTATGATAATCAAGAAAGGCCTCCTGTCGATAGTGTTCAGGAAGGAATTTCCTTCGTAGCAACTTTTTCATCTTATCCCAAGACTGAATCTTTGATTTCCCCTCTCTCGTCCGTTGCTTCTTAACATGTTCCCACCAAATAGAAGCATGCTTTTTCAATTTGATTGCAACAACCTTAACCTTAGGACTATCGTCCATAAGTTTCAAATCAAACACACGTTCAACAGTATTTAGCCAATCAATGAACTCATCAGGGTGTGCCTTACCTTCAAACTCCGGGATGTCGATCTTCATGCCGATATCCTTCGAAGGATCAGCCCCAAACCTGTGTCCACGTTCATGACCACGAGCGAAGGGATTGCGCCCGTCTGCAAAGCCTCCTTCATCAGACGATTCGTCTGAATCAGAGCCCACATCAGTGGGAGCCCTCATACGAGCAATCTGCTGTTGGAGCTGCTGAATCTGGTTTCGCAATTCGTCATTCTCAATATCGCGTAGGTCTCTATCGCGATGGATTTCATCCGCCTGGGGGTCTGCACGATGGCCTCTACCACGCCCACGACAACCATCACGAGCACCACGTCCTCGTTCGGCCATTGATAACCAGGAAACTGATACCAAATGATAGCCAAAAGCCAATGAGAAATAGCCGAATGGAATAAACAACCAAGATTCGGAAGAAAAGCTTCAGCTTTTTTCTATAAAATTTCAATCATCAAAAACTGAGTAATTCAAGACCATAAAGATGTTTAAATACCTCCTAATAACCCTAAAACGAATTAGAAACATAAAGACCAAATTAACCCTAAGTAAAGTTCAAAAGAAACACCAGTAATGCATAAGGAAACATCAAAATCGTCAATAAGGAAAACAGTGTCGTTGTGAGGCGCCCACCCCGCCAAGGATGAAGCGCCCGCCTCAATCACAGTGTGTTCATGGTCTGGCCGAAGTGCCTTGAGGCGGCCGCATGGTAAGGGCTGAGGCGTCCGCCTCAAATCCAGAGAGTTGGCCTTTGTTCTTCCCCAATTAAGGCGCTCGCCTGAGTGCTCATGGGGCACCCGCCTGGACCCTCAACTGCCTGGAAAGCTCGTTGGTCTGCATCATTATGATTCGATTCCACGATTTAGAACCACGATCGATAAGAAACGGTCTGTTTCGATTTGGTTTAATTTGTTTTGGCGCTATTAGACCACAATCTAAATCAAACCATATAGCTAAATCAATCATGCTTAAAACCCAAACAAATCAAATTGTTTGTTTTGATTCGATTTCAAATCATGGTTTAAATCAAAATGCTGACATTCTAATATTTAACACATAAATTTAAATATGTATATTATTTTATTTTTCATTTTTAATTTTTAAGTGGGAAACAAACAAAATGTCAAATCGGAAATGACAGCCTAGCTATATTCTCTGTTTACTGACGACTGTGTAGATGGAGGCTCAATACATGGATTGAGACAAATACAATCCATCTCTGTTCAACAATTACATGTTGTATACTCCATCTCCCTTTCCATGCTCATTTTATTTCCATCCATTTCCAATTTTATGGCAGTCACGCCCTTTGTACTGTCCCAGGCTCTTGATACATTAATTTCATCTTACACACACAGTTTGTTTCGCGCAAAATAATTTTTAAAAAATGATTTTTTTGTAAAATATTTTTCGAAAAATGAATATAAAATGACCTTGTTAGATTTGGCAAAATTATATAAATGTCACCGCTTAAGTGACGTGGACGTATGTAGTTCATTCTCCATCTCCCACTCTGCGCTTTCTTTCTCTCTCTCTTTTTTTCCCTCAAAACTTTAAAATGAAATATCTTAAAATCTAGAATTATAAAAAATCTGAAACCACCGTTGTTTTTGTACCGTCAATGCGAAGCAAACTAGTAGCATCATCATATAATTTGGAGTAAATTAGAGATGTTCACAGTTCTTCCAAGTTCACAGTTGTTTTTGATAAGTTCACAGTTATTTTTCACATTTGTTCCAATAACAATTAAAAGAAGTTCACAGTTGTTTTAGCTAAATTTATAATTTCTGCTTGAAAATGACTATTATTTACTTAATTCACAGATTTTTTTTAGTTAATTTTACAGTTGTTTTAGTTAAGTTCATAATTGTTTTTAGTGTTTTATAGTCTTTATTTTTGCAATTTTATGAGATTATTTGACCTATTTGTTAAGTTCACTGTTGTTTTTTGTCAAGTTCGCAGTTGTTTTTTGTTAAGTTCGCAGTTGTTTTAGTCATTTATGACCTCTATTTTTGCAAATGAGATTATTTGACATATTTGTTAAGTTCACAGTTGTTTTTAGTTAAGTTTATAGTTATTTTTAATCTTTTATGGCCTCTATTTTTGCAATTTTATTAGATTATTTGACATATTTTTTAAGTTCACAGTTGTTTTTACATAAGTTCACAGTTGTTTTTACTTAAATTCACAGTTGTTTTTAGTATTTTAGGACCTCCATTGTTATTAGTGTTATTAGGATAAGATTTTTTAATCTTACTTCACATGTACAAAACCAGCAAGTAGTAGCTCAAAGTCCTATATGATCAACAGAAAGATACATTTGAATTTTGGAGTTGCCCAAATAAACCCAATAGACCACCTTAGTCAGTGAGGGGCATGGGAACTAATTAATTCATAAAAAACACAAGATAAAGTGGTAACTAGCAATCATATTAGCAAAATCTTGAATCAAAGTTGCTCAAAAACCAAGTTGTTCATTGTGGACTTCCATCAAACACCATCTTCCATAATTCAAAACCCAATCAAGTTACATTTCGATGAATTAATGTGTCACTAAAAAAACACCAGAATTTCTACATTAAGCTCTTATATTAATAAAAACAACTCAAAATATAATATCCCAACTCGGAGAAAGATTAATAAAAAATTTATTTATTTTGGCAGTCACGCTTCAAGAGATCGTCAAAAGATGAAGGAACAAGCTCTTGGATCTTCAGAATAGACATGAAATCATCTAATGCAGCACACAACAAGAACATTGATGAAAAGTGGCTTATAAGGAAATGTCAGCATGAAATTCGATGTTGAAAGGTCGATTTATCGAAATATAGTCATCGGAGGAACTCGAATTGAGACTAACAGTTCCAGATTTCCAAATCTCATGTCGACCTGTAAATTTTGTGTTGATCTATCATTTTCAAAGGGGGGAAATAAGGTAGATCTTGCCAACAAAGTGAGAAAGGAGTGTCGAGTGGATAGAGAAGACCAGATTCAATGTCATTTTGTGTTGTTGGACAAGGTTACCTTTGATGAATTCGCCGGTGAAGATGAAGGGGGAGCGAGTGTGGTGGAGTCGGCCGGAGACTTGGTAGACAGTCGGAAATGAGGGAAATTTATGTTGAATAGGGGTCGGACCTGATACAGGCTTAGCGGGGAGAAAGAGAAAGTGAGAGAAGAGAGAGAGAGAAAGAGAGAGAGAGAGAGAGAGAGAGAGAGAGAGAGAGAGAGGGATGGTTTTTATTTTTGGGTAAGGGGTAGCTTGGGTAGCGAAGAACTAGGGGAAATTTTGATTATGATGCCGGAGTAGTTGGTTAAATTTCAAAATTCTTGTCTAAATTGATCTTTTCACTTGGGGTGAAGGATTCAACGGTAATTTTCCCTTCGAAAAATGACATGTTTTCGTCTGTTTGATAAGAAAAATATTTTACGAAAAATATTTTCTGAAAAATATTGTCATTTGTTTAATAAAAATATTTTTCGATAAAAACACAATTTGATATAAGTTGAAACAGATAGGGTGGGGTAGGGTGATGGAGGTGGGGTGGGGTGATGTACCCGATTTTTCCGGCCTAAGCCCGGCAATACTTTTTGGAAGTTTTAAAAAATCTTTATCGGACTTTGAAAAATCAACGGAGTCGCCACGCCGTTTTTAGTTTAAAGGCCAAAACTTTGAAAAATACCCAAGATTTAGAGAAAATGAGTTCGGAGGTCACGTTACACTTCGGAAAGAACGTTTGGCGTTCACCCGAAATGCCTCGTATGACGAGTCTTCCTTACTTGAAACTTTTGTAGTGTGTGTGTGTGTGTGTTTTGAAAAAGATTTTTTAACTAAAAGGGATTTTCTGAGAATTACTGAAATTTTAGGGACTGAACTGAAAAACAGTTTGAAAACAGTGACTAAACTGAAAATAATAGAAAACTGGAAAACTGTTTGCAAATGACAATGTCATCCGCGTGGAGGAGATTGTAGTGCAATCTCATCCGCGCGGATGGGGCTGCAGTGTCAATATTTTTTACAGTTTCCAGTTTAGTCACTGTAATTTTCAGAAAGTTAACTGGATTTACAAGACTTAACTGGAAATGCAACTGAAAGACAGAAAACAAAGGAAATGCTTGGATTTTTGGCATCCATGTTTTGTCCTCTCTTTCCCTAGACTTTGATTAGTGATCATAAGTGATGAATCCACTTAACCAAGCCATCCCAGGGGTACGTTAGGACTTTATAAACACTTCATTTGCTTGGGACAAGAGGAATTTTGACATGAAAAGTAATTTTAACAAGAAAAGTTAGGTCAAGATATATCAACTTTAGAGGAAGATCTCTAAGGTGGTCATAAGAAGACCATCCTTGAGACCTATACTCAAGTATATCTCATACATCTTGTGTGACCTATTTTGTGAGTCTAGATGATTTTCATCCAATGAAAGAGTTCCAAGGTGAGCATCTTAGACTAGGGATGGGAAATTTACAAGGAAGTAAAGAATGTAGACCATTTAAAGTGGTCATCTATGGAGATGGACTCCAAGATGACCATACTTTAGGTCAAAGAAGCAAGTACCAAGTGAAAGCTATTTAATATAAACAAAGGGACAAGGGAGGTACATAATGTAAAATGTAGATCCTCAAGAAGATCATCCATGGAAATGGATTCCATGGAGATCCTCTTGGATCCTTGGGACAAAGGGGAAGGGAAGTCAAACAACAAGTAAAAAACCATCACTCTACATCATTTATGTATGAAAATGTATGTATGAAGGAGTTTTGAGTAGGGAAGAACAAGGGTTTTACCAATGTTTTTTGGACTTGTGTTTAGGGTTTGAAGGTTTCAAAGGGTTAGGGGTGGTTTTGGGGTGGTTTTGGGGTGGATTTGGTGTTGGATTTGGTGTTAAATTGGAGTTGTGGGAGTGTTTAAGGCTGTTTTGAGGAGGGATTTCGGCAGCATAACAGTAGGGAAAGGTGTTTGTTGCTGCTGAAAATGAAGGAGAAAGACTCAATTTATAAATCTGCCAGGGGTGCAATCTTATCCACGAGGATAAGATCGTTGGTACAATCTTATAATTATCCGCGAGGATAAGATCGTCAGCGTGCCTGGTTTGCAGAAAAGTTGTTTTGGCTGTTTCTTGTTTGGTCAAAAAGGTGATTTCCCTTGGAAATGATGGATTTCAGCGAGGTCCTTGGCCATATTTTTATTCCTAAAAGGTCCTTATTCAAATTGTCTAAATAATGTCCAAAATGCCCCTAAATGATTATAAATCATTAATTTGGGTTGACGAAACATTAACGACCCAGATTGGGGTACTTACAGGTGGTAGGGTAGGAGGTGGAGATTATTAGGGGTGAGGTGGGTGGGTGTTGGGTAGGGTAGGATAGGGTGGTGGGGAAAATGTAAATGGTAAGATGATGATATGATAGGGTGGTGATAGGATATGGTGTGGGGGTGGGATAGATGTGGGGTAGGGTGGTTAAACGAGAGTGTGGGGGGGGGGATAGGGGTAGGTAGCCGAGAGTAGTGGAGTTGGGTTGAGTGGGGAGTTGTTAAAAGATAAATTAATTTAATTATTAGTAAACAAATTTGACCGTGGAAGGAGGGTTGGTTGGTGGTGGGTGGGAGTGGTGAGGGTTATTAAAAAATAAGTTAAATATAAATAAAAAAATTACGTGGAAATGTGAGATTTGTTAAAATATAATTTTAAAATAAATAAAAAGAATATTTTTTTGACCTTGAGGTGGTGGTGGTGGTGGTGGTGATAGTGAAGAGTTGTTAAAAATAAATTTAAAATGATTAATTTTTTTTTTGACCGGAGGGGGGGGGGGGTGTTGTGTGTGTGGTGGTGAGAGGGGGGGTTGAGAATTGTAAAAAATAATTTTAATATAAATATTTTTTTTTAATAAGGGAATGAGATAGTGGTGGTTGATGTGGGGTGTGTATGGAAAGTAGGTGTGTGTGTGTGTGAGGGTGTTAACATTTTTCGAAAAATATTTTATTTAAGAAAAATTCGTAAGTCATTTTATTTAGAAAAATGGGAAAAACATTTTCTCCATTTTTCGATGCTTATCAAATAATGAAAAAAATGAGAAAAACATTTTCCAAAAAATATTTCCCCCAAACAAACGGAGCCTTATACTCTTTCTTCGTCTTCAAAAAATTAAATGATTCCTTCGTCCCATTTTAAATTAAATTGTATTAACTTTTTTGACACGATTATTAAAGAAAAGTAAAGTGATAAAGAAAAGTTATGAGTATAGTGAGTGAGTGAGAAAAATAATACTTCCTCCTCTCCAAAATAACTATCACTTTTGAATAAAATATTTGATCTTAAATAATTGTCGCTTTTGGTGTTAAATGCATTCAAATCTCTATTTTATCACCGCATTGAAACTTGTTTTACTTTATTAATTGAAATAAGGGGCAATCTTGATACTTGTATCATTAAGTTGAGATGATAATTGGATTTTTGAAATCTGTGAAAAGTTAAAAAGCGATAGGTATTTTGAAACGAATAGAGTAAGTTAATTGATATTATTAGTATAAGAGTATAATAATGAGTCCTGAAGAATTAGTAAAAATTCTTTTGTCATTTTGGGAAATTCAATTGTGGGACAAACAAAAATGGCGAAAAAAAAAAGCAAAAAATCTGATTTAAAATGAAACGAATGGAGCATATATTTAAAAAATATTTTTTCCCATAATAAATAAGACTTATTTTTTTATGTTTTATCCATTCTATAACAAGTGAGTTTATCTAAAATAATAGTCAATTTTTTAAATACTTTTTTTGTCTCATTACAAAATACACACTTACTATTTATCACAAAAATTAAGAAAAAGTTTTAGTGGAGTAAATGTTATAAAAATGAAAAGTGAGGTAAAAGAGAGATATAGTAGGGGGTATTAATTGAATAGTTGTTGTAAGTATAACAAATGAATTTCATTTAATAAAAAATATTATAACATTTTCATTTCTAAAAGTGTGCAAATTGTTATGGGATGCTATAAATGTCAAAGTGTGTAGTTAGCGGGACGGAGGGGAGTATTTTTTAGGGCAATGTTATGGGCACAAAATGTGGTAACAAAAAAGTCGAACACAAAATGAGGTGATGATATTTTATTGCTTGCCTTAATTATGGATCAGTCACACTCTAATTAAAATCACCAATGAAATCATGATAAAGCCTCTAGCATTATCCATTTTATATTCAATAAAACTCAGTTGTTATACTTATAGCAACAATACAATTACTATTTTCTATCTTAATTTTCCCTACTTTATTTTTATACTAACACCTTCCCCACTATAAATATTACCCCCTTCTAGACGTGTCCAAAATCTAATCGAAATCAGCTAACCGTCGATTTTTAACGGGTCAACTAACCGGTCAAAACCGTTAACCGGTTTAACCGTAACCGGATTAACCGAAACCTGCGGTTAACCGGTTCAGTTAAGTTTATAGGTTTTTCAAACCGGCTAACCGACGGTTATAACCGTCGGTTATTTAACCGGTTATAACCGTTTAAATAACCGGCGGTTATAACCGGATTAACCGGCAAAATTTAACGTTTTCAGTTAGGTTTTAGGAATTTCAGTTAGTTTTTTAGAATTTCAGACAGTTTTTTAACGTTTCAGTTAGTTTTTTATAATTTCAGTTAGTTTTTTGAAATTTCAGTCAATTTTTTAACGTTTCCAGTTAGTTTTTCAGAATTCCAGTTAAGTTTTTAGAATTTCAGTTAATAAAAATTGTTAAAAATTCCGTTAAAAGGACTAATTTGAAAAAAAAAAAGGCTTCAGTTAACCGTTTTAACCGGATAAACCGTGTTAACCGGTTATAACCGTTAACCGGATAACCGTAACCATTAGTACACGGTTAACGGTTAGGTTACGGTTAAGATTTAACGATTTTTTTAACCGACGGTTATAACCGTTAACCGGCGGTTATAACCGTTTGGACACGTCTATGATTTACTTTTCCATTAGATCCCTAGTTAATTAATACATTTACTAACTTTTATTTTTATAAGAAATACTCCCTTTGTCCCGCTTGAAAGGGCACAAATTTTCTTTTTGGGCGTTCTATTTGAAAAGGCACAACCCAAAAATGAAAAAATTTTTATTACTTCTTTATTTTTGGGACCCACTTGTCATACTCTTACAATAAATATCCACTAACTATTTTCTACCCCACTTTCTCTTTCCTACATCACATTTCACTCACAACATTTATTCTGCTATACACTTTTTTTCTTTCCTACATCACTTTTCTTAATTTTCGTGCAAGATACAAACTTTGTCCTTTCGGACGGGACGGAGGGAGTAATTAAAATATGGGTATTTATGAAAATAATAAATTAGACAAAGTATTTACTGCACTTTTTAAACTCTAAGTTTTTTTCAAGTCACCAAAATAATTAAGACAGAGGGAGTACAATAAATTTTCATAATCCCTTCTCTTCTCGTTCAATTTTGATCTCAGAGGGAATATATGTTAGTATTGGGTGCACGTGTCTTTATTATTATTTTCTATTTACTAAATTAATTTATTTATAGCCAAAATCTTAGAAAAGGTTAGTTACTTATAACACATACAAAAAAAGTAATTTTAATAATATGCGGCGACATTTTTTTTAAATAATCGAATTTTATTTTAAAATATGGGGTGTCATTATTTAAAAAATATATTTTCCAAAATGTTACACTTCAAAATAGCATATTTATTTATTTATTTATTTCAAAATATCACTATTAAAATACAATTTATTTTAATTAACCGTAGTTTTGGGTAAATTATTTGACAATGATAAACAAAAATTAAAGCTATTTATGCTTATAAAAATTGGCCCCCCACATCACATGTGAGTATTTAAAAAAAAAAAAAAGATTATACTTAAGATGTAGGGTAATACTTTGGGCCAGACCAACATATTATTTCGTCCTGGACTCCTTTCTTAATTCTAAAAAAAGGAAGTTAAGAACCCATAGAAATCTTAATTCTAAAAAATAGGCCAGGCTTAAAATTCCTCAAACTTTAATTTACATTTTGCCTTTAGACCCAAACATAAAGAACATTGGATTATACTAATGCACTCAACGATTCGGATTAAATTATGTGATGGCCTATGTTGATAGGCTGGCGCTGGACAAAATGTCGAGAGAGAAATGGTAATACCCTAAATCAATCAAATTACAAGATAATGAGGAATTTTTTCCCAAATAATCCCGTTTTACTTTTTTATTTACGAAAATGACTTACTGTTCAAACTATTGTCCAGAATGTCCTCTTTTTTTGAAACTCGCTACACCGTGTAGCGAGTTTGACTAGGGTTGGTCAAAACTCGCTACACCGTGTAGCGAGTTTAGGGTAATTAATTTAGGGCGTTGGAAAATTAATTAGGTCATTTAATTAAACTAAATTCGCTACACCGTGTAGCGAGTTTTGACCAGAATTAAGTCAAACTCGCTACACCGTGTAGCGAGTTCAATTTAAAACCCTTACTCCTTCTCAGTTCACGCATTCAACCAAAGAAAACAAAAAAACTTACTCCATCTCCATAGCCGCCGAGCCAAGGAAGAAAGGAAGAAGAAGAACACTTCGAGCCAAGCCAAGGATTTTGTGAAGAAATTCAACCTTTTTATTAATTGTAAGTTTAAATTTCTATATTAAGTTGAATTTTAGTTTTGATTCCGAATTTATGATTTATTTTTTTAATTCCGAATTTATGTGACTAATTTCTATATTGCCAAGAAGAAGGACATTGCAATTTAGGATTTTTTTGGTTGATTTGTTGTTGAAATATTGTTATTCCCATTTATGTGACTAATTTTTATTTAATTCCGAATTTATGTGACTAATTTTTATTTAATTCCGAATTTATGATTTTTTTTTAATTCCGAATTTCTTGACTAATTTTTATTTAATTCTGAATTTTTATTTAGTTTTTTTGGTTGATTTGTTGTTGAAATATTATTATTCCGAATTTATGTGACAAATTTCTATATGCCAAGAATTTTTTTTTATTTTTTGTATGATTTTTTTTGGTTGATTTGTTGTTGAAATAGTGTTATTCCCATTTATGTGACTAATTTTTTTGATTTTTTTTATGACATTGCAATTTAGGATTTTATTTTTGGTTGAACTATTGTTAAATATATAGATGTAAATATTATTTCTGATGAATTAATTGTGCCCTATACATAGTTTAATTGTTGAGAATAATTAATTGATGCATTCAGATTTTAATTTATTTAATATAAAGATGAGAAAAAATTATTATTTCAAATATTTTAATAATAAAACTAAAAAATCTTGTGCGGAAAACTAATCGAGGATAGATTAGACCGATTGTTATTCCCATTTATATGAACTGTCTATTTATTTTTTATCAAAAAAAAAAATAATAGCAAATTTAAAGTAAATTGGGTCATTCATTTTAGAAAATTTTAGAAGGGAGTATATAGCAAATTTGCTCATAATAGAAATAAATAGCAAATTTGAAAAGATTTTTGAATATTTTTTTGGGACGGAGGGAGTACAAAGTTTAACTTGTGTGAGATTATAGGAAATTTGATTACCGAGATAGGAACGTGAGCTTGTCCGAACAAGGTCCAAGTGGATTGTGCCCTAATGACTCTTATAAGTTATAGGTAATCAGAACGGAATCCTTAATTCGTGAAAGGGGTACATAAGGTGAGGCATGACGTCGAAGGAATTAATTAGGCGTCATATATACCATATTGTAAACCCTAAACCCTAATTTCTCGTCACGAAACCCTAAATCCTTAAAATATGATTTAGTGATAGAAAAATAGAATAGGAATTAATATACATATAACAACATCCTAAATCTCATATACTTATATTCCAAACCCTAAACCCTTAAAATATGATTTATTGTTCAAACATTTTATAAAAAAAAAAAAAAAAATTCATCCTATTTTTCAAAACCGCATGAGGATTACTCTTGAAGTATTACTTAGCATATAGTGGAAATCAAGAACTTCCCCACAGACACTTCTTGGAAGTGTGGGATAACTTTGGATTACAATGCCACGTACTAGTAATTACATTTTTTGTATTCTTTTATTTATTTTCTTGCCTTATAGAACAATAACCAACCTTGATATTGAAATAAATAGATGGAAGCGTTCATTGATCCCGGGCCTATCGATACATACATTCGACCCGCCATGCGAACCATAGGGCTAGGTATATTTGGTCCGGGTGGCCGGTTTCTAGTCCCCTCGTTTTTCGTCATGGTGCCACCTTGCCGCGCTGTATTAGCTCCTGTCATATTATTGAGGCGGCAGAGTGTGGATTTAGTGGAGTGCACTACATAGGCCGGATACGGATGCGATTTTGCATTCTTTGGAGGCCTTGATCGAGAGATGGCGTCCGGAGACCCATACGTTCCATCTCCCGGTTGGTGAGATGACGATCACCCTACGGGATATCGGCATGATTTGCGGGTTGCCGATTGATGGGGATGCTTTATTGCGATGATGGGTTTCCAGTGCACATGATAGGCGGGGGTGAGTGTCGGGGAGTATTTAGGGGCCGTCCCTGGAGACGGAGATATAGATGGGAGCGATCTGAAGCTCAGATGGATTACCGTACGTTTCCCACGCTTTAGTGACCTCGATGATGATACCGGCTCCGAGAGATTGTGGATCGATACGTACGGGCTTATATCTTGCTTGCCTTGGGTTCTACGATCATGCACGATCGTACGAACAACAAGGTTAAGCTATGTTATCTCCCGCTGCTTAGGGATGTTTCTAGGGTCGGGGAGTACGGTTGGGGGAGTGCGGCGCTTGCTTTCCTGTATCGAGAGTTATGTAGTGCGGCGAGACCCTCGCACACGAGACAGTGCGGAGGAGGATTTCTCAACGTTACGGGTATTTTATTTCATTTTAATGTTCATTATGTTTTTAAGTTTTATTTCAAATTTGTGGCATTATTACTTAGTTTTTGATATACATTTATTTCATATAGATCTGGGCTTGGGAGAGGTTGACATGTGTGAGGCCGCAGATTCGTTATCGCCTCAGAGACCAGGACTACGTCATCATGCCCCTCGGATGCATGTATGCATATATCATACTTTATTTTCTCGTCGTTAATGTTTTTATTTTTTTTGAACAAAATCTTATAATTATTTTGTTTATGAAATTTCAAAGTGGACGCGAGGCTTCGCTTGATCCGAGAGAGGTTATCGCACATAGCTCGCAAGGCTATCGGGATCAGGGCTCGGCGAGCGAGGGTCACGTGGTGTGGCGGCCTTATGAGGGGAGACCCGCTCCGTCTGCTGCGGCTGAGGGGAGGAGATATGGTTGGCGAAGGTCCCTCTCATATGCTTTGAGAGGGTTGAGTGGCATCTGCCTGATCGCGTGATGAGGCAGTTTGGCCTGAGACAGTTTATCCCAGCACCGTTCGACACTGGCCTGGAGTTGCACCGTTCGGATCGGCGGGGAAGGCCTACGGTGAGATGGGGTGAGCACCATCGCCCACTTGTTACACTATGGGGACAGCGCCACGAGAGGTTGGTTTCCGGGGTGTTCGGCTTCCACGATATGACCTACACCGACCCATATATGGTATGGTATAGGGACATAACGTGTAGGTTTGTGCAGCAGCTCACTCACGTAGAGGTGGATGGATACCAGTCGTCTGCCCCTGCCATAGAGTTTATGGTAAGTTTTTACATTTTTAAAGTTTTTTTTTTCTAATATTTTTTTTTAAGAAAACATCAATTATTAACTTATGTCTCTCGTTCTTATATATATTTTTGATATAAAAACAGGTGCAGACCCTTCAGCGCCTGCATGTCGCCAATGAGAGGGATGAGCATCCCCACCAAGCTGAAATGCGGGAGATTGTGACACACGGGTTCAGGGGAGTTAGGGAGCTCCACCGCCTTCAGTCTGCTGCACCTCCCCCACCAGTAGATCGCGTGCAGGACAACCTCGACAACGTCGGC
The DNA here is from genome assembly GCA_022495995.1 of Adenophora triphylla var. japonica. Lineage (NCBI taxonomy): Eukaryota > Viridiplantae > Streptophyta > Magnoliopsida > Asterales > Campanulaceae > Adenophora > Adenophora triphylla. The sequence goes on from JAFEMH010002690.1 coordinate 193,462, forward strand.
GACGTCGTGGACAGCGGAGAACCACCACCCCAGATGGATTTACACGATGAGCCGAGCCCGAGCAGAGCAGAGCCCGAGCCTCGGGCGCGGACCCGCACCGATACATCTTATGGTGTTTGTCACAGTCGCGCGCGATCACGGTATGATTTTGAGCGTTGGAGCGGGGTTTCGGGACTGGGGACCAGGGGGTGCGGAGGGTGGGTGGGGGGTGGGTGGGGGTGGGCGGGGGGTGGGCGGGGTGGCAATGGGGTGGGCTGGGGTGGCGGTGGGAGTGCCCGGGCGACCCTTCCCTGGACCATCCACTATGGGCTTCGGCGCTTATACGAGTGGAAGTGGGTTGAGGACTCCTTCATCACATGGAGCGTTCCATGGTTTCGTCGATCCGCTCAGATGACCCCTGAACAAGAGCTTCAGGAACAAATGCTTAGAAGAGGGTCTCGGCTCCGGAATCCGCGTAATCCCTACACCCCGTCTTTCTATGATAATAGGTAGAGAGTTCACTTTTGTTTTTTTATTATTACGTAATGAAACTTTGTTGTATTGGTTTAGTTTTTATTTGAATGTTTTTTATTTGTATTGAACTGTACTATTAGTTTACTTTTTATTTGAATGTTTTTTATTTGTATTGAAATTTTGTAACTTTTTCTTAGTAGTTTAGCTTTATATTTGATTTGAATGTAATTTTCCAATTCTTAAAAATGATTTTAGTTATTTTAATGAATATTTAAAAAATTATAATTGATGATATTTATTAGATTAGGGAGTAATAAAAGAAAAGTTTATTTTCCATTTAAGTTTTAAGGTTCAATTTATGTTTAGCATAATTCCAAAAAAAAATGTTCAAATGTGCTCTTGTGTAATTATTGCGGGACGAATCAAAAATTGTATTTATTGGGCCAAAATTGGAGTGGCCGCCTTGTTCTTCGGCCGCCTTTGGTGGGCGCCAAGTGTTTTGAAATGCTACATCGTGAAGCGATTTTCACTAAACTCGCTACACGGTGTAGCGAGTATAGTGAAAATCGCTTCACGGTGTAGCGATTATAAATGTACATTTCCATTCCTTGTATTCCAGCCTAAGTTTCTGTAAAAGGAGCGTCCGCTCCCACTGTGGCGAAGCGTCCGCTCCCAAGCCGCTCGTAATGTAATATGTACCTTTTTTTGTAATTATGCCAAACATAAATTAAAACTTAAAACTTAATTAAAATAAAACTGAAACTGAAAAATTACATTCAACTCAAATATAAATTACATTGGACTTTTCAAGTTTAATGAAAACGACATAAAATAAAACCGAAACCGAATCCAATTCAAGCCAAACATAAATTACATTAAAAACATTCTTCTACTCCCTAAGGTTCGGGCATCTACGACGATTGTGCCCTTCCTGATGGCATGATGAACACATACTCTTCCGTTTATCTGCTTGAAAGTCCATAGAATTACGAAAGCGTCTTGATCTAGGTCGTCCGGACTTCGCAGAACGTCGAAGTAGGGGATTAGGGAAGAAACTAGGCACCAAACCATCCACGCCCCAATAGTCCTCATGCTCGATTGGTTCGAATGTTCCCTTCCATGTCTTGTAGTATTCCCCAACGGTGTAATATTCAGAAACGAAATCTCGACCATCAATATTTTGTGCAGAACAACAAGCAAGGAGATGGGAACAAGGCATGTGATAGGCAACCCATTTACCACATATGCAGGTGCGCTCATTAAGTCGGACAATCTGTATATTTCCTCCGTGATCACCCTGACGTGCTGTTGTCACTTGATACACCCCCATTTCGTGATTGTTGAACCTCCTGACGTGATGTGTTGCCGCTTTTCGGGTGTTCTTCAAGTAGTGATAACCGACTTTCGTGCCGAATTGGTGTCTGGGGATTGATGTTAGGGTTATCAGATTACCTCCTAAGGCATTGATTGAGAATCCATGCCTTACTTGAAAGTACTCCACACAACGATAGAAGGCGCTTTCAACAATTGCCGTGATTGGCATCCCACGAGCTCCCTTCATCACACCATTGAAAACCTCGTACATGTTGGTAGTCATGATGCCATACCCGTAACCACCATCGTGTGCCAATGTCCATTTTCTAGCATCCAAATGTTGAAACCATGCAATTGCCTCGGGCTTAATTCCACGGATACTCTCTAAGATAGATTTCAATTTTCTATCTTGAGTTGCTCTACCCGCTCTCCGCAACGTATACTTCAACCCTTCCCCTCTATACTTTTCCAAGAAATTTGCTCGCATATGTCTCAAGCAATATCGATGATGCACGTTTGGCCACCACGTATCTTCGCCATGCCTTCGTAATGCCCCAATGACGGTCCGATATCAAGCATACTTCACGACTCTTGATAATATGCTTGCAAACCAGGTATAAGAACCAACGCCGGTTCGGCCAGTCCCTCCTTTTCAACAACGGCAAAGGCAAGCGGAAGTATGCCGTCTTGGGCGTCAACACCCATGGCAATCAAGATACCCCTTTATATCTACCATGCATAAATGTTCCATCCACGTAAATGACTCGGCCGACAATGAGAGAAAGCTTCAATGCAAGGCCCAAATGCCCAGAATACCTGTCGAAATAGGGAGGCTTCACCGACAGGAGGAGGAGGTGTAGAGTACTCAACAATTGTCCTCGGATTGTATTTTTGAATGGTCCGTTAGACGCGGGGTAACCTCTTATAAGATTCCTCCCAATCTCCAAAACCTCTCGCAATGCCATTCTCGCTTTCCACACCATGCCTTCTTGTAAGTAATTACCTTGTCGAACCTACTAGAGATGTGTGCAATAATGACTCCAACCTTGACATCTGAATCGGCCTTAATAAGACCAACGACTTCCCGACCGATAAACTTGGCATCTAGATTGGGGTGATCTTGACTTGCTCCAGAATATAAGCAGCAGTGAGGAGCCTTATACTTGGTCACTTCCCAATAGCCAAACTTCTTCCTACTCACACGAACATAAAAATGACATGGATAATTTTTAATGTACACTCAATTACCCATGTGTTCGGTGTGCTCTTTCTTACCCCGAACCTCGCGATTGTTTTTAATATGGAACCTTTTCATATCAAATTGTGCCTCGTTCTTGCCAGGAAAGCGTATCCCTTTAGCAATCGGTTGTTGTTCCGGATCCCAAACTGGAAAACTATGTGCATGATCGTAATCAATCAAGCCTTGTTCTTGTCGAGCAGATGTACCAATATCACTGTAAAAGGGATAACTCGCTCTCTCATATCTTCGATTTTGCGGCACTTCATAGTGAACAAGAGGTGCTTCCACATCATCATCAATCGGCCCATCATCACCGGCTCCCAAATCGACATCAGAATCACTACTACCCTCCTCATATTCATCATCATCATCCTCTAGCATTGCATCTACATCGGCTGCACTTCCTCTTCTTCACAAATAACATCATAATCATCATTAACGTGATCATTATGCCCAAATGCCCGATCATCATCATGAACATGATAATTATGGCCAAATGCCCCATCATCATAATTTGGTGTTTGAGTTGATACAAGAGTTTGGGAACTTGGACCAACCCCATCATCACGGTTAAGAGTTGGAGAAAACCCGAAAGTACTCTCTCGCAGGCCGTGTTTCAAACTCTGGATTGGATCGATTTTCAATTAATTTTACAACAACATACAAATGCAAATTTCCAATCCCCCAAATTTAGCAAACCGATCGAACATTACTTCCATACACGCATCATCTTCAATACGGAAAGGAAGGTACTCACCAATCCCGCTATCAAAAGAATGAGGGCATCTGTAAATGACTTTCAAATCAAATTGAGACCGATCTAAGTTCGCCTTTTTATATAACTCATCAATCAACTCATTGTATTTCCATTGGAAATTACCCCTTATTGCACATTTTGGCCCCTTTTTGAAATGAGGACCATCAAACGGTTGTTCATCATCACCTCCCCAATAACACATAAAATGATTGGACCCCCGTTCATATTTAACCCTACATTACGAAATCAAAGTGTTAAAACCTACATAACAAAACTCTTACATTTATTATATCTACAATATAATAAAACACAGTTAAATCATTAAATTTTATATCTAAACACAAGTCAAAATAATAATTAAGATGATGTTAATTTACCTTGATTCTTGTTGATCTTCAACAATTCTGATGAAATAAAATAACTTGAAGAAGTTTTATTTTGAATTAAGGGAATTTAGAAAATGGTGATTGAGAGAGTTGATTGAGAGAAAGAGAGAAAGGTAGGAGAAGAAACAAATCTGAGGAGAAAAAGAGAAAGCTGAGAGAAAGTCACGGGTGTTTGTTCAAAACTGTCATTGTAGCTGGAAAGTATTTTGGCATACTTAAACTCGCTACACCGTGTAGCGAGTTTCAATAAAGCTGAATTAAACTCGCTACACCGTGTAGCGATTTCAGCTTTATTGAAACTCGCTACACGGTGTAGCGAGTTTAAGTAAAAACAAATCCCTTTACAGCAACAAAATTTCAAATTTTTTTACTTCTTTTTGTTTTTTCATTCGCGAAGGCATTTTGAACAATAAATATAGATTAATTTATGTATCATAATGAATATCTAAAAATTGTTACTTGAAGTACATATAATGTTGTAACAATAACAACTTTTAAATTTTAATTTGGACAATTAAATCAGCTTCAAATTTTTGCTCAAAATAGCTTCGTAGTAACATCAAAAAAATTTCGTTCGCAAAGCTATTTTGAGCAATAATTATAGGTTAATTTAGATATCATAATGAATATCTAAAAATTGTTACTTGAAGTACATATAATGGTGTAACAATAACAACTTTTAAATTTTAATTTCGACAATTAAATCAGCTTCAAATTGTTGCTCAAAATAGCTTCGTACTAACAAAAAAAAATTACATGTGTTAAAAAAATAATGACATGTGGCTGAATATTTTTTTTATAAATATTTATTTTTCATATTTTAAAACAAATGATAACATAGGAAATCTTACATAAAATTACAAAAAATAAATATTTTCGAGTTAGTGGCCACATCCCGACAACATAGGAAATCTACATAAAATCAAAAAAAAAAAAAAAAATATTGTCAAGTTCGTGGCCACATCCCGGCCACATAGGAAATCTTACATAAAATCACAAAAAATAAATATTTTCAAGTTAGTGGCCACATCCCTACCACATAGGAAATCTTACATAAAATTACAAAAAATAAATATTTTAGAGTTAGTGGCCACATCCCGGCCACATAGGAAATCTACATAAAATCACAAAAATAAATATTGTCAAGTTAGTGGCCACATCCCGCCACATAGGAAATCTTACATAAATAAATAAATTCAAGGACCACATTCCTGGTCACATAGAAAAATAGTACATAAATTCAGTACATATTAAATCCGACATAAATTCAAATAATACATGTCCAAAGATGAAATTAACAATCCTTAGGGAAGACCTTACAAACATTGGAAGGAACAATGTTAAGTAGTTTTTTTGAGCGTGATATGGCCCAAACAACAACCTAATAGATGAACAAAACAAAACATTTAGAACAAAAAGGTAAGGATATATTTAGGGAGTGTAATGTTAAGGAAAATATTTCATACCCGAGTAAGTATCGAACAAAGACCTTCACCAATGTCACTTCCGCCCTCGGTTTGCTTAAACACTTTGTCACCTAAGTAAGCTTCAATAGTGTCGTAGGATCCTTCAAAATCACGTGAAAAGAGCCATTCTCAGTTGGTGTGCACTTCTTGACAACAACCACAACCTAATAGAACAAAAATATTATGACCAATTAATTGTAAATTTCAACCTTAACTATAATTAATGTAAAATATTATACCTGTTCCACCCTTTCATGTTGTTTGCATTTCTCCTTGATCATTTTCAACGGATAAAATGTACCCTCTCCGATGAGATAATCCATTGCAAAGCCAAGCTTTGCCCCTGAATTCATCATCGTCCTCCGCTCTTCAAGCTTTCTACGTATTGCCTCTTGGGTCGACGAGCGGGGGTCCCCGAGAGACATGAGCTTTTCCGGTGTGATGCCGACGCATGGCTAATCGTGCTTCACCCGGCGGGACCGGGTATGATATGACGCGGTGGAGATCTCTCTCTCGTTCGATTTGAGGCGGTGGAGACGGTGGAGATTGAAACTCTCGCTCAATTTGAGAGAGATTAGATAGGCGATTGGAGGTTTGGACCGGGTTGTCTTGGAAGAGGTTTTCGTCCACGATACCAGCGGGGTTTTGATGGATCCATTATGAGAGAGATAGATGAAAGATGGACTTAAGAAAGAAAGAAAGAAAGAAAAGGGAGAACTGGGCTGAGAAAGGAAGAGAATGGTAAGTTTTGTTGGGACGGACGGAGGGGGTTATGTAGGGGTTTGGAATATATTGAACTCGCTACATGGTGTAGCGAGTTTGACTTAATTCTGGTCAAAACTCGCTACACGGTGTAGCGAATTTAGTTTAATTAAATGACCTAATTAATTTTCCAACGCCCTAAATTAATTACCCTAAACTCGCTACACGGTGTAGCGAGTTTCAAAAAAGAGGACATTCTGGGCAATAGTTTGAACAGTAAGTCATTTTCGTAAATAAAAAAGTAAAACGGGATTATTTGGGAAAAAATTCAGATAATGAGATTATTGTGCATTCTATTCTGACTGCACATGCCGAATCCATGAATCAATATTTAAGTATAGGAAATGATTCAATAAGTTATCATTTGTAGAGTTGTATTAAGTTAATTAGAGAATTGGTGTATAGAACAAAGCTTCAACATAGTTATCTACACTTGAAAAATAGCTATCTTCTTCATGTTGATACACCACTTGAGAAGTTCTCGCCATGTTAAGACAAGCTTTGATGATCGGTAGAGGCAACGCGTTATAGGAAGAAGCTATTAGCTCCCCGTTGAGCACTTTCCACAAACCGCGAATGTGTTCTAAGATATGATTTCTACCTTCTTTGTCAGACGTTATACCCTTTTCTCTCATGTACAATTGTATGCTCGATGAAACATCCCCTCTTTCTTCTTCTTCCTATTAATATTAGTTCCAAAAAAAAAAAAAAAGAGTTGATGAAACTTATACGAACGAGAAAGGCACGTGACCTCCTGTGCAAATAAGGGTCAATCTGGCCAGTTGTTTTATCAAATGGTCCAAATGTATAGTTGAATCCAGTTATGTAATTTTTTGCACAGAAAACAACTGGCAGATCGACGGCCTCTTTTACACAGTTCTTGTGCTTTTTTGGTGGTATCTATATGATAATATGAAAATGAACCGCATATATACCTTAGCAGTTCCCAAATCATCCCATAGTCGAAGAATTCGTCCAGACGATGAAAAGAGTTTCGGATAAGGGTCTATTAGTAACTTCACATTGTTATCAGTAACTCCTTGTCCAATGAGGAAGAAAATATGCACTAGTGCCATGTATGATCCTGCTGTTGTAACCCCATTTTCTAAGTACTCTTCTAGATTTGGTGCATGTCCATTTCTTACCCATTCTGCCTCCACCATAAACCCTTCAATCATGTCCATCCACTGTAAAAATAAAAATGTAACTATAGTATGAAAATGGCAATCTGGTGTTACAATAACTCCCCAAAAGGGAAGAAAATTTATTTATCAACAGTGTAGAAAATGAGATTTTACCGTTTTCTTTAGAAATGGAACAACGTTCCATCCGTGTTCTTTCATAATTTTGTATGAAATTTCATTCGTCGTATTGTACAACGCCATGTAGCATATCCTCATGTACTCTGGGAGTTGTTCCATTGCATCTAGATCCCATCTATATACACAATTGAACTCACAATTATTTAGACTCATATATTGAGCGACAAAAAGATTGAAAAATTAGCGATTAATTTTTTGAACCTTTGAATAGCTTTTGTGAAGAGTACAAGGTCATCAAATGAGCCATAAGTGTCATATATATCATCAATGACTAGTAAGATGGCGATTGTTTTGGCTAGCTCAATTCTGCTGCCCGAGTACTTTGGCTCGGGGAGAATCCCAACCGTCCAAAGAAAACACTCCATAGGTCTATCTCGAGCAAACGTTAACTTATCGACCAGCCCCAAATCTTTCCACCACCTAAAACATATTTTTATTAGAAATTTTCATGCAAACATCATAATATGTGTGTACTTTCCTATTTATTCGTACATAAATGCCAAATAAATGCATTAAGTGGTTACGTGATAATTTCAAGTTGAAAATCCGTCTTTCAACTTGAACTTACCACGTAACCATGTATATATCTATCTTTCAAAGACACATATAAATGGTAGTAATTATTACCTTGTTATCTCATCTAACTCCATCCGATGAAGCGATTGAACTTGATTATAGTTTAACTTGGCTAGTTCTAGCAAAGCTGAGTTTAGACCAGTTTCTTTACTATATTCTTCGATATATCTTCGTGCTTCTAACCTTTCCATTCTCATGTGCCGTGGAAGCTCCAACGAGGAAAGAACTTGTCTACGAAGTTGGGGTGCCATTTCTGATATAGTTCTATTAAGCCGAGTTTTTGTGTATTCCATGGCCTGTGTTAAAATCTCTTCGCCATTTGCACCTAGGTAGGTAGCTTCATACAAGCTAAGCAAGCCCATTGTGTCTTCATGTAAGGATTCTTTGAATTTCCCATCCAAGTTCATAAATTTTAGAAATATATCTGTCCAAAAAAAAAAAACACCACCAATATTTTACAAAATGAAAAAGAAAGAGAGAGGCGCGACAATTGGAGAGATACACTTTGATCTCATTAGATAAGCTCAGAAACAGTGGCGAAGTCAGAATTTTTTTCAAAGCAGGATCGGGATTTCTTAAGGAGAATATATTGTACTTGTTATATAAAAAATTGTCACAAAGGGGTCAAGGTAGATAAAAGTAGTAATTTTTGTCTGTACTTGAAAAAAGAAATTATAGGTACTAAAGACATTTTTCAAAAATTGAGGGGTCGAGTGACCCATAACCACATGGTGGCTTCTTTCGTCATGGAGGAGCGTAGTGTGTATGTGTGTTTTACCAGGAGTGACATGGTGACCATTTTGTCTAAGCAGACGGAAACGTAGCGCGGTGGTGAATAAGTCTTCATTATCAGGCTGTTGGTCGCATGCAAGATTTTCAAGTATTACGTTAACTTGTTCTTCGAAATGGTAAGCGATCCCTAGCCGTTGGATCGTGTCTATGAGTTTCATCTTGCTCATTGGTGTTGAAATTGTTGTCAGTGCTATTCTTACTCGTTCTTGAAGTTCCATGGTTATGGTGGTTTCATCAACTTGATCAATTTGAGAAGGGATCACCTTATTACAAAATTAAACCACACACATTCAATTAACCATTCAAAATAACTAGCCAAAGTCCACATATTATAGGCAAGTTTGACTTAATAAAGAAGGATTATATTATATTTTCGAGAAGACGGAAAGATTGCATGTAACTCATCCATTATAACATGCAACTAGCCTAATATAACAGCGATGTTAAAATTATCTTGAACATTTTTAATTAAATCTCGTCCGTTGGTTTATAATCGAGGAGCTGAAATTGTTTGACTGAACAATCAGACTGCTGCCTCTGCCCCAAATTCATAAAGGGACTAGTTGTTAGGTAGTTTGCACAAAATCACTACCTGGTCTAAATAACTAAGTCTCATAAAATAGTTATTAGATGCTCTTTTCAACTAATTAATATATTTGAATCTTTACATATGAACCATTGATTTCAAGCCAACTTTCAAGTTTAAACTTAACTGAAAGGATGGAGAAAGACGGAGATCGAGCTAGACGTACCAAAGGTGGGCGGAGTATGATCAACTGCGTAGAGTCATCGTGTCGGATCAACGGCATAGGAAGAGCAGCAACATGGTGGTGCAGAGGCATTGCCATGGAGACCATGCACATAGAGTTAGGTTTCGTTGGAGCTAATAATCTTGGTAATAAAGAATATTGTGAAAATAATGATGAGCTCAAAAATCTCCCCATGATTCTTTTTATCTTAATAATTTCTTATAATTTGCTATATAAGGATGTATTGGGGACTGCCCTTTTTATAGTATAAAACCCTGCAATTGAGATATCATACATGCACAAGTTGCGTAGAGAATCAAATATTTTGAATATTTACTTTGAAAAGGATATTAATTAATAATAGATGTCTCTTTGACCAGATGCATTTAATGTCAATAGCCGTCGAATTATGACCCCATGGAAATGTAATTTGCAAACACAATTTTTTTCTAACACTAGAAAAAAAAAAAATTGTGAGGACTAACATTATCGAACTTATTTTTAAAATTTCTGTGTTTTTTTTTTTTGGCATGTTCCTGTTAAGTTACTAACGGTTGTTAATATCCATTAACATAAATTGATATTCAGGTTGATTTGGTTAATTTGTAGATAGTACGCATGTTGATTAAATAGTTTAGATAGTACAATGGTTAATTTGAAGTTATTTACATAGTATTATACTTTCGTTGCATTGTTTAGCGATTTTTCCCAACAAAAATTAATTTTACCTAACATAATTTAACTTGGGTTTTTCTTTCTAGCGTTGTTCTTAATCTTTTCATCGATGTCTTTCGTATTGTATATTTTCTAAATTATACTTTCACCATCCCAGTAAAATAGTCTTAGTTTCCTTTTTATAAAGTTTCAGACTAGAATATAATCTTATTCCTAAAACGACAAATGATAAATAGTGTTTTGTACAACTTTATCCTTAAAAAAAACTTGTATAAATTGTAATTAAAGAAACAACAACACTTAACTACTTACTTTTTATTCACTTGAATCATGAATAATGTAGGTTTTAATAAAATTATATACTCTAACTCACTTCCAATATTTATCATTTTTTATTGTTTTGTTAATAAGCATGCAAAATCTAAATAGGACTCTTAATATGGGATGAAGAGAATACTAAAATTGCTAAATAAAATTATTTTTTGAAATAAGCAAGGAAAAATACAAGACATATACCCTCGTTTTATTGGCCCAGAGCAAATTTTCTAAATAAATGATTCCACATGTGCTTTAAAAAAAAAAAAAAAAAAAAAAAGAGATTGAAAAAGTGGCAATGAAAGAGACGGACGTGTTTGAACTTTGAAAGCAGCCGTAGAAACTAATTTAAGCAGTAGCAAGCCAAGACACATAGATAGAATGGCCACTTGTGAGCAAAGCCTGGCGGCGGCGGTCACAGAACTTCTAAATAAATTTACCAATCTTGCCATCCCAAATAAAATTCCAAAATAATTATTTGATTAAAGTGGATTTGAAATTCTCTTTCAACATTTATTTTGATACATATACAAGTAAGTGGATTGAAGTCTCTATCAATAATGCCCAAGCCATTGGCCTATTTTTTATTTTTTTTGGTTATCTGAATACCATATTGAATAACGACTAATCTTATTAGGGGCCATTTGGTTCTGTTAGAATATTATCACTAAATAGGGGCCATTTGGTTCTGTTAGAATATTATCACTTTAGTGATAATATTTATGTATATATTGTTTATATTTACTTTCCTAGTTTCTAGCAATTGTGAGGATATAGATAAAAAGTAGTTTTCAGTGATTATCTGTGATTATCTGTTTCTTTATTCACGTTTGTAAACATTGTATATATTGGTATTCAAAGGAATAACGATTCAAGGAAAATACTATCACTCTTTATGGTATCACGAGAGATCTAGGGCAAATCTTCCGCTGCGCCTCCCTCCGTGACCTAGGTCAGTATTCTCCTTCTTGTTCCGTGTCTTCTCTCCCCCTTTCTTTCTCAATTCCCAGCCATGTCTGGTTCTCGAGGTCCTCTTCACCCAGCCATGGCAGTCACAAATATCAAGAATAGCATCACAGTTACTCTTGAACTCGAGAATGTGCAATATACAACATGGTCCGAAGTTTTCAAAGTCCATGCTCGATCTCTCCATGTCCTTCATCATATTGTCCCGCCCACGACAGAAAGAAAGGAACCCACCACGGCTGAGGAAATCGAGTTGCACGACACTCTGGACGCAAAGGTGCTAGGTTGGATCTACGACACTATTTCTCCAGACCTTCTCAACACTATCTTAGAACCAGGTCAGACAGCGATGGAAGCATGGGATACCTTGAAGGACATCTTCGAGGATAACAAAAACTCCCGCACGGTTAGCCTTGAGTAGGAGTTCACATCTACGCTCATGAAAAACTTTCCTTCAGCATCAGCCTATTGCCAGCAGTTGAAACAGATCGCAGATCAGTTGAAGAATGTTGGCTCACCAATTGGGAATGATAGAATGGTATTGCAGATGGTGGCAGGCCTGACAGAAGCATATAATGGGGTAGCTACGCTTCTCCGTCAAAGTAGTCCTCTTCCTAAATTCCATCAAGCCCGTTCCATGCTTATTCTTGAGGAAACGGGACTACAAAAGAAGGCGTTCACGTCTTCTGCCTCGGCTATGGTGGCTCGTGAATTACCACCATCGTTCTCGGGTATGTCTCCAACACCATCTCCCTCACCAAATAATGGCGGTCAAAAAAATCGTAGTTCTGGAAAGAAGGGCAAGGGTAATGGTAAGAATGGATCATCAGGTTCGAATGGTTTCAAATCAGGTGCGGCTCCGAATAAACAGGGGAATGGGCACAAACAGTTTGATGGGTCCTCTTCTCCTTGATGCAGACAATCGATGGAATGGGACCAGGCAAAGCGCTTGGGGCGGGGCTTGGAATTGGCCGTGGGCAGTACCTCTTTGCCCATACCCGACGACGCCCACACCTTGGCCTAGGAATCCAGCCACAGCCGACAGACAACAGCAGGGGGTTCTTGGCTCTAGGCCACAGGCATACATGGCTTCGTCCAACTCTCCTTCGCCAACGGACATAGAAGCTGTGATGCACACCTTAAGCATGGATCCTCCTCCAATGAACTGGCTCATGGATTCAGCCGCCACGTCTCATATGACGTCCTTGTCAGGTACTCTTACGCCCTATTTTAATTCGAGTACGCATCATGGCATTATTGTTGGAAACGGTCATTCGATTCCTATTAAGGGTTATGGGCATTCTAGTTTAACTCCGTCTCATCCCCATCTCCGTCTAAATAACATTTTCCATGCTCCTAATATAATTCAAAACCTTGTGTCGGTTAGAAAATTCACTACTGATAACTCAGTGTCCGTCGAATTTGACCCTTTTGGTTTTTCTGTGAAGGATTTCCTAACGTGGACTCAACTCATGAGATGTGACAGTCGGGGGGATCTTTATCCTATCACAAGTCAAAAGTCTTCCGGTTCTCAATTTGCTTTTGCTGCTTCTTCTCCGAATTTATGGCACGAACGTTTGGGGCACCCCGGCATTCCTGTGATGAATTCTCTTTTCAAGAATAAATTTCTTAATGGTAGTAGGTCTAAAGTTAAACATGTATGTCAAGCTTGTTCACTAGGCAAACATGTAAAACTTCCTTTTGATGATTCTACTTCAAGTACGTTATTTCCTTTTGATATAATACATAGTGACTTGTGGACTTCTTCGACATTGAGTTCTTCTGGGCATCGATATTATTTACTTTTTTTGGATGATTATTTGCGTTATTTATGGGTTTTTCCTTTAGCTCATAAGTCGGATGTGTATCCCACATTTTTGACTTTTCGTACTTTTATCAAAACTCAATTCGAACGTAACATTAAAACATTCCAATGTGATAATGGACGTGAATTTGATAATAAGCATTTTTGGGATTTTGGTAAACAACATGGGCTCTCTCTTCGTCTCTCTTGCCCATACACCTCTCCTCAAAATGAAAAAGCCGAACGAAAAATCCGTACAATGTGATAATGGACGTGAATTTGATAATAAACATTTTTGGAATTTTGGTAAACAACATGGGCTCTCTCTTCGTCTCTCTTGCCCATACACCTCTCCTCAAAATGGAAAAGCCGAACGAAAAATCCGTACAATAAATAACATGGTCCGTACGATAATGACTCATGCCAATATTCCTTCTAATTTTTGGCATCATGCCATTCATATGGCAACGTACATGCTTAATATTCTTCCCACTTCGTCACTTAATTTTATCTCTCCGCTCCAAGTCCTGTATCTTAGAGCACCCTCATATTCACACCTTTCGTGTTTTCGGATGCTTGTGTTACCCGTTGATACCATCCACCACCATCAACAAACTTCAAGCTAGATCATCACCATGTGTCTTCTTAGGTTATCCCGCTAACCATAAGGGGTACAAATTCTATGACTTTGCATCTCGAAAAATCATCATATGTCGCCATGTTATATTTGATGAGAATCGTTTTCCATTCAGTTATACGCACAAAACTACTCCTACTTCATACGACTTCTTGGATGACGATCTATCTCCGCTTGTGTGGGACACTCTGTCCAATTCGGACCAGCCCTCTTCAGCGGCCCAACCCACTTCAGTGGCTGCCCCTCTCACGACAATCCACTCTCCAGCCATTGCTCCCTTAGCTCCTTCTTCATCTGGGCCGGCCCAAGTTCCTACAGCCCCCATGTCTCATAACTCTACTCCTAGGACCACTGCCATGGATGCCCCATCTACTTCTGTGCCTTTGACTCGTGGTCCTGTTACAAGAAGTCAACTCAGAATTTTTAAACCTAAAATTCCCTTCAGTCTATACACTGCCGTTTCCAAATCACCAATTCCTAAATCCCCTATTCATGCTCTTAATGATCCTAATTGGAAGATGGCAATGCATGATGAATATAATGCTCTTATTGAAAATAGGACGTGGGAGTTGGTGCCCCGTCTATCTCATGCTAACGTTATCCGTTCTATGTGGATTTTTACTCATAAAGACAGGGCCGATGGAACGTTTGAAAGACACAAGGCTCGACTTGTGTGTGATGGAAAAACACAACACATTGGTATATATTGTGGCGAGACTTTTAGCCTGGTTGTCAAACCGGCTACGATACGGACTGTCTTAAGTCTTGCAGTTTCATGGAAATGGGCATTGCATCAACTTGATGTTAAGAACACTTTTTTGCATGGTGAGTTAAATGAAACGGTATACATGTATCAACCTCTTGGTTTTCGTAGCAAAAGGTTTCTCGATTATGTGTGTTCACTTAAGAAGTCGTTGTATGGGCTTAAACAAGCACCCCGAGCTTGGTACAAGCGCTTCGCGGACTATGTTACTTCTTTGGGGTTTGTTCAAAGTCGCTGTGATAACTCTCTGTTTGTGCTCCGAGATAATGATATTATGGCTTATTTGTTAGTATATGTGGACAACATAATTCTGACAGCTTCTTCCGAGACGGTGTGTTCTAAGATTATTTCCTCACTGAGTACCGAATTTACCATGAAGGATTTGGGCAATCTTAGTTCATTCTTGGGTATTACTGTGTCTCACCATCCTGGATCCATGTTTCTGTCTAAGCGGAAGTATGCTTTGGAAATCATTGATAGAGCCGGCATGGCTTCCTGTAAGTCTTGTTCTACTCCAATGGATACCAAGCCAAATGTGAGTGCACATACTAGTCCTCCATTTGCTGATCCATCCCTGTATAGAAGCCTCGCCGGGGCACTTCAATACCTGACGTTTACAAGGCCAGACATCACATACGCAGTTCAGCAAGTGTGTTTGTTTATGCACGATCCACGCAAGGAACATATGCACGCCTTGAAGCGAATACTTCGATATATTCAGGGTACCTGTGACTATGGTTTACAGTTATTTGCTTCCCCGACTTCTTCTTTAGTCTCTTTTACAGATGCGGATTGGGGAGGGTGTCCGGACACGAGACGTTCTACTTCGGGGTATTGTGTGTTCTTGGGGTCTAATCTCCTTTCTTGGTCCGCCAAACGACAAGCTACCATCTCTCGATCTAGTGCAGAAGAGGAGTATCGGGGTGTAGCAAACGTCGTTACCGAGTCTTGTTGGCTTCGGAATTTGCTTTTGGAACTTCACTGTCCCATAAAGCAAGCCACTTTGGTTTTTTGTGACAACATAAGTGCGGTATATCTTTCGGGCAACCCGGTTCAACATCAACGGACAAAGCATATTGAAATGGACATCCATTTTGTGCGTGACAAGGTAGCTCGGGGTGAAGTTCGTGTGCGTCATGTTCCGTCTCGACATCAAGTGGCTGTCATCTTTACGAAGGGACTTCCTTCGATTCTATTTCTTGATTTTCGGGACAATCTTAATGTGAGGTTACCTCCCGTTTAGACTGCGGGGGACTGTTAGAATATTATCACTTTAGTGATAATATTTATGTATATATTGTTTATATTTACTTTCCTAGTTTCTAGCAATTGTGAGGGTATAGATAGAAAGTAGTTCCCAGTGATTATCTGTTTCCTTATTCACGTTCGTAAACATTGTATATATTGGTATTCAAAGGAATAACAATTCAAGAAAAATACTATCACTCTTTAGGTTCGATGGAAAAAAAGTGAAGGAATGAAATGGTCAATGGAATTGAATTCCTGAAGGAATTGGAATGGAAAAAAACTGGTCAAACCCCTCCGTTTGGTTGGCACGGAATGGAATGAAATTATCATTCAATTCCTTGACAAATCATGTTTGGTTTGAAAATACAAATTATAGGAATGGAATGAAAGCATATAAAATGTCCAATTTACCCTTCTTTAAAAAAATTTGGCAAATTTTCATATCATAACTAAAAGTTTGAGAAAATAAAGAATTGTGCAATTAAACATGACAAAATTTGAAAGAATTAAGGTGAAAGGGTTATATTGTGAATTTTAAAATCAAATTTTGCAATATAAAACCTGCTTTTTAACAATTATATAGTGCAACATTTTTATTACTTTATACCTATTGTTTTAAAAAATTGAAATACTTCTCTTTTTTATTTGTCACAAAATTGTTCTGCTTTGAATATAACAATGAACAACATATTGTTACCATATTTCATAAAAAAAAAATCAAATTTACAAATGTAAGGATTTTGTAAAGACATGCTAAGTATTGTACTTTAATTTATATCTTGACTCCCTCTATTTAATTCTTGGCTACGTCTCTGACTTATAAGAGCATCAAAACTTTAACAATAAAATTTTAACACGGAACCCAAAAATGTTGCAACCTGATGTGATCGTGAAAAATGAATTTCGGCCTGAAACAGTAAATGAAGCCCAATATAATGAAAATGGGCCGAATCGATTTAATACATGACTTAAAGTAGCCCCAAGGTAATGGGGCGACATTCGCAGGGCGCCTGGCGAGTATTAGGCCAAGTGGGAAGTACGCTTGAGATTATTAATAACTGAGAATGATAGCGTCAAGGTATGAAAAATCTCGCATGTTCGCACTGGCGACAACCCGAGGTTGTCTCCTTCTCTTGATCGTCGCCTGGGGTAGTATAAAAGTAACCTCAAAATTATCATTATGTAAGTTTTCTTCTAGTTTTCCTCTGCATTCTCTCTCTAGTTTTCATAGCCATTACTTGTTATCTTGACTTGTTAACATACTCTCACGCCGGAGGGGTAACGCCGGAGATGCCACCGGCTTAGTTGACGTGTCTTGCTTGTGTGTAGGAGGCAAACGGAGAAGACAGCCGGAGTATCATCGTTTTCCTGATTCCGTCAGTCCTAGTGCAACCATTTGACGTGGTAGCATCACAAACCATATATGCTACTGTGCAACACATTAGTATATAGTACGTTGAATTAATCTAGATATGTTAAATTCATGTAAACTCTGTAGAACATATAAAATAATTGAATAAATCCCTCAAATCTTTATTGACATAGTATGTGGTCCTTTATATACATATTTAAGAGAGGTTAGTTGGAAACAAGTCAAATACTAATTTAGGTAAAAATTTATAAGAGTTCTAATAGAAAAAGGAATAACTCGAAGTCCAGGAGATTGGAGTCCAAGTTTAGAAAGGAAAAGTATTATCTCTATCATGCCCCCTTAAGATGGACGACCGGAAGGAGAGCCCAATCTTGAATACAAGACTATGGAACCATGTACGAGGGAGGTTTTGTGAGTGCATCATCAAGTTGATCACTCCCAGAGATGTGAGCAACACTCAATTTGTTAGCTTGTACTAGTTCGCAAACAAAGTGATAGTCAAGTGCCAAGTGTTTCATTTTGGAGTGAAACTTAGGATTTGCAGCAACATACGTGGCACCCATGTGAAATTACCCGATCTTTTTCGCGCGCGCGCGGGGGGCGCGGAAAAGGCGGTTGTCTTTCGCGGAGGGGTTGGTGTCTGAGACCTCGCTTCATGGGAAGGAACAAAATGAGGAGTCGCCACGCGGTTTTTGTATTTTGAGCCCAAACGTTGAGAAACGGCTATTTGAAAATGGTGTCGTTTTTATTGGTAGCAAAAACTTAGGAAAAGGCTTTGAAAACGGGGATCATTTTTATTGGCAAAGAAACGAGTAAAAAGCTTTAGTACCGTAGATTGTTAGGTTCGGAGGTCGTTACGTTTCGGTAGAGTATGACGAGATCGCCTGAAACGCCTCGCATGACGAGTCTTTCTACCGTTCTCGAAATCCTCTGTGTGTGTGTGTGTGTCTTTTGAAATGGGGGCTTGAATGACAAGCTTAATCTTGGTTTGAATGACAAACGTTGATTAGGTGACTTTTGAAAAGACGAGCGTTTGAATGACAAACGTCGGTTTGAGTTTGAAATGAGCGTTTGCGTGGCAAACGTCGATTTTGAGCCGTGCGAGTCATTGTTAACGATTTTTACGGGAAAAATGCGTATTAAATGATTTTAAGTGTCAAATGGCGGCTTTGAGTTTGAAGATGAGCATTCGGAGGCCGAACGTCATTTCGCGCGTTTTGAAAGAGAGTTCGATGGACGAACTCCGGTTTTGAACCGGGCATTACATTGTTAACGATTTTTACGGGAAAAATGCGTATTAAATGACATGCGATCAACGAATCGGGTTGCGACTCAGACTTTGAAAAGTAAATACTATCACAATCCAAACGGATCGGACTTTGTAAATGACAGTATTTAAAGTGCGGTATCGACGGAATCAAACGATCCGGAATCATAAATGACGATCGACGAGGCCAAACGGCTCGAAATTGTAAATGACGATCAACGAGGCCAAACGGCTCGGAATTGTAAATGACGATCAACGAGGCCAAACGGCTCGGAATTGTAAATGACGATCAACGAGGCCAAACGGCTCGGAATTGTAAATGACGATCAACCGATCGATCGATCCGGAATGGTAAATGACATAAAAAGTAAAAGGAACGGGGTCGGAACGCCGTTTTAACCCGTGATTACTTCTCTTACGGAAAGAGAAGAGGATCGAGGGGCTAAAACGTATCGGACCCCGTTAGACGGAGGCGTCTACATTTCGATAACGACGTTCGAAACGGTTATAGCGACTGGCGCGTAAACCGAGACGGAATGGGAGATTTAGAGAGAGGGAGTTATACCTATGGCTAGGGTCGACTCCTTTGGCTCGGGAGGTGTGTACGGGACACGGAAAGTGATTCGAAAGGTTGTTTCGAAGTTGAAAGGGGCGTATTTGATCGAAATATGAAGGTTTCACGCGAATCGAGACAGAACGGGAGCTCAGGAGGGGTGAAAACCAGTTGGGACCGTGGGGGGTGGTGATTTTTGGTGTAAAAAAATCTCTCTCTTTTGGCTTTGACAGCCATTTCTATTTATAGGTGAAATTTGCAGTAGGAGTCCGGACGGACTTGGCCTGAATCCAGGGGGTTTTGTGGTATTTTGAGAATTTGAAGGACTTGCTGGCAATTTCAGAAAATGTGCACAAAGTGAGTCCCACGGACTTGTTTTTGCAAAACCAGGCATTTTGGTCTTTTCCCTTTCAATTTGATTGAAGGGTGACTAGAGGGAGGTGGCATGGCCGCCACGTGCCCTCCGAGTCACCACCTTCATGGGAATTTGTTCCCCGGTCCCGGCTTTGTCCGTTTTTTAAAATAACAACCGGGAAATGTCCGAAACGCCCCTAAAGTGTCGGAAAATGCGTTTTTCAGTGTGAAAGCCGTGCTTTTACGTGTGATGACACGTGTTAAGTACGGTTTGACGTCTGGATGCACGGGCAAGCCCCGGACGTCTCGCTGGCACAAAGAACGGGAGTTTAACGAGTTCCTGCTAACTCCGGAGCGGCTAGTTAACGGATTTCGGTTAACTTTCTCGACGGATTTGGGACGATCCGGATTTGGGTACTTACAAGCTAGCCCCTCGCCGACGTCTCCTCCGAAGGAGGCGGGGTCGTTGAAAAAGATAAGGATCCAAATCGGGATGCCTTACTTTGAAGGAGACTGGGCCACCGGGCCGGACCTTAGCGAAAAGGATTCCTACGTATCCCGAGAGGGAATCAAGCCGATCGTAGTTCGAAAAGGGGCAAGGGCCGCGCATGGGGACTCTTGACCCGAGCGAGACTAATAGGAGGCGTCTAAACCTCGGATGAGACCATTCGCGAGGTGCCCGTACTCCGAATGGAGACTGTTAGGAGGCGTCCCAACCCGAGAGGAGACCATTCGCGAGGTATCTAACCCGAATGGAGACTATACAGGAGGCGTCCGAACTGGATGAGACCATCTCGCGAGGTACCCGTACTCCGAATGGAGACCGTTAGAGGCATCCGAACTCCGAGAGGAGACCATCTCGCGAGGTATCTAACCCGAATGGAGACTATTATGAGGTGTCCGAACTCGGGATGAGACCATTCGCGAGGTACCCGTACTCCGAATGGAGACACTGCTAGAGGCGTCGAACTCGAGAGGAGACCATTCGCGAGGTATCTAACCCGAATGGAGACTATTAGAGGCGTCTCGAACCCTCGGGACTTCGAAACCTTCGAGGGCGTGTGGCGCCTCAAACCGGAGTTGCGATGCCGACGAGGGCGTTCGTGCTTGGGTGCCGGGCTTATTGCTGCCCGCGCGCTTTATCCCGCCGAGTGAGCAATCGGGCTTACGACCGGCGGCACTGGGAGATTGAATGTTCACTTGCTGAAGTGAAAAGGTGTTCGGCCACGAGGACGGCCGAAGAGGGATTGTTGCAAGGCGTTTGTGCCTTGGGGTTCGGGCTTATTGCTGTTGCCGGGAAGATGAACAGCGAAGGTCTCGATAGGAGAGTGTAGGTCGGACCGCGAAGGTCGGGATTAACTGCTTGAGATGGGACCATGAAAGGTCGAGATGGGAGATTTGAAATCGGACCGTGAAAGTTCGCGATTAAGGATTGAGATCGGACCGTGAAAGGTCGCGATTGGGAATTGGAATCGGACCGTGAAAGGTCGCGATTGAGACTTTGAAATCGGACCGTGAAAGGTCGCGAACAGACTTGAAATCGGACCGTGAAAGGTCGCGGTTTTGAAATCGGACCGTGAAAGGTCGCGATTGAGACTTGAAATCGGACCGTGAAAGGTCGCGATTGAGACTTTGAAATCGGACCCTGAAAGGTCGCGATTGAGACTTGAAATCGGACCGTGAAAGGTCGCGATTGAGACTTTGAAATCGGACCGTGAAAGGTCGCGATTGAGACTTGAAATCGGACCGTGAAAGGTCGCGATTGAGACTTTGAAATCGGACCGTGAAGGGTCGCGATTGAGACTTTGAAATCGGACCGTGAAAGGTCGCGGTTGAGACTTTGAAATCGGACCGTGAAGGGTCGCGATTGAGACTTTGAAATCGGACCGTGAAAGGTCGCGATTGAGACTTGGAATCGGACCGTGAAAGGTCGCGGTTGAGACTTTGAAATCGGACCGTGAAAGGTCGCGATTGGGAATTGGAATTTGACCGTGAAAGGTCGCGATTGAGACTTGAAATCGGACCGTGAAAGGTCGCGTGAAAGGTCGCGATTGGGAATTGGAATCGGACCGTGAAAGGTCGCGATTGAGACTTGAAATCGGACCGTGAAAGGTCGCGATTGAGACTTGAAATCGGACCGTGAAAGGTCGCGATTGAGGATTGGAATCGGACCGTGAAAGGTCGCGATTGAGACTTGAAATCGGACCGTGAAAGGTCGCGATTGAGGATTTAATGGTGAGGACCATTATTAAATTTTAACGTCGGGAGACGGAATAGTAACTTGGAATGTCCGGAGACATGGTTGAACGTTTGAATGTCAAATGTCAACTGGACTGAATTTAACGTGAGGAGACGAGCGTTAGTGAGAACTAACTTTGATTTATCCTCAGGGGAGGGGGTGTTAGAAATGTCTAACTGGGGGAAATTTTACACTTTTGGGGGCCAAAAGTGGTAAAATTGGAATTGCCAAAAGCTGAGGGGCAAAAGGGGCAAAAATTATTCTGGTGCAGTAAGAGTCCGGTCGGACTTTTACTGAATTTCCAGAATCCTTTTTAATGCCGAGGCTTGGGAAGGAAGAAGCCATTTCTTCCATTGTTGCCGGCGAGAGAGAGAGAGAGAGAGGAGAGAAAATTTTCCACCCCAAATTGCAAGGTTTGCTCGAATTTGTGAGGGAAATTCGCTATGGAGGGTGAAGGAGGACCAATGGCTCGCCACGGAAGGACCGATGACGAAAGAACTCGATTGGTTCGGACCATTCGAACCACCACTCTTCCATTGAATCCGGCGGAGTTTTATCCGGCGAGGGACCGCCACAACTCCAAGGGAGGGATCGAAAGACAAGTAAGCTTCCTACAAATTCCATTAATTTTAAGAATGTGCATTCTTTAAATGTTAGAAATTTGTTAGGAATGAACTTAGGGATTTTGGTGCCCGATTTGGGGCTTTTGACTTTGCTATGAATCGTTGTCGAAATTGACTAGGATGTAGTTCAATTGACACCATGGGTAGATGACATAAAAATTTTGGTTGCAAAATTTCATGTCTAGATGCATTTTCCAAAATTAAAGTAGCCTTAATTCGGGACGGAGCGAAATTTTCGAAAAATTCGAAAGAATTTGAAAGTTCCGGATTTGACGGATTTTTCGAAAGATTTTGAAAGTTCCGGATTCGACGGAGTTTTCGAAATGTTTTGAAAGTTCCGGATTCGACGGAGTTTTCGAAATGTTTCGAAAGTTCCGGATTCGACGGAGTTTTCGAAATGTTTTTGAAAGTTCCGGATTCGACGGAGTTTTCGAAATGATTTGAATATACGTAGGAAATGAATGAGAACCGTATCTGCATTGCATCCTTTTGACACGCGTTGTTGCATTTTGTTGACGTTGCTTCTGTCTTGTTTGTCTGCAGGGATGGACTGCTAGTACTCATAACCGTAAGAGTCGGGTGCCTTTGAGGCGGTGCAGCATTGTGGGGCATTATCCCTGACGTAGCTCGAGAGGGAGAGAGGAGTCCACGACACCGGTGATTGACTCCCGGGTCACGGATTCATCAGCGCGTAGCCGCGACACCGATACGCCGAGGGGCAGTGTCCACGTATGTCGCGCCGAGCGAGCATCATGGGATACGACCCACACTTTCCATTTCGGGGGGAGGCGACTGTGACTCCCACGGATTTTCGCTATTACCGGGTTGCCGACTCTATGGCAACACGCTGTGGGTTGACGGTTACACCCCAGAGCAGCTTGTCTGGCTCATTGGGTTTTGATATTACCGATGCCGGGGCTTAGGCATTCTGTGACAGCCGATGGAGAATCATTTGAGGGAAGGTGTTGCCGATTACCCGCCGGGTCCTCGAGGATGACCGCGGAGCGTCGGCTCGAGGGTTCCTTCTGGGCTTGCGCTCGTTGTAAGTACCCCAACTGGATCACCCCTTTCAAACACACGGAAACACCGCACTCATCAACGCAGCCTCGAGACCTCTCGGCACTCAAAACCCTCTCAAAACCCTCTCAAACCCCCAACCAAACCAAGGGAGGAGCCTTCCGGGATAAAAGGGACAAAAGGACCTTTCGGGAATTTTCAGAAATTGGGAAAGCAATATTGATCCGTACGGACCTCTTTGCCGTCATAATTACCGAATCCCCTTAAAGTCCACAATATTCCTCAAATCCCTAAGAAATGATTACCCAAATGCATGGTTGGTCCGTACGACCTCTTTGCATGCCGAGATGGTCCGCACGGACCTTCTTGCATGGGGGACATCATCATTCCGTAATATTCACCATCATTGCGCATTCCCTCAAATCGAGGAAATCCAAAATTTCGGATAACCAAGGAGGTCCGTACGGACCTCTTTGCTCCGAAATTTTTACTATAAATAGAGGGCTCCCCTTCCTCATTTTCACACACCTCCCTCTTCTCTCTTCCTCCCTTAGCCTTCGGCTCCCTCTAAGTCCTCTCGAGGCACTCCCGCCCCTTTCGGATCCTTCCGAGGCCTTCCGAGCTCCCTCGTGGTGCTCCGAAGCCTCCCCGAGCGCTCCCGAGACGCTCCCGCGCCGCCCCGAGGCACTCTCGAGGTACTCGAGGCCCCTCGTGGTACTCCGAGGCCTCGTCGGTCTTTCCACTATGTCCCGCTCTTCCGAGTCAAACCGACGATCCCAAACCACGCCGAAACTCCGCCCGAGTGACTCCCGCCACCACAACGCACGCCGAACCTCCGCCCGAGTGATCCCGACGATCCCCACGCACGCCGAACCTCCGCCCGAACGCAGCCTACAACCTCAACTCACGCCGAAACTCGTCCGCGGACAACCGGCATCTCCCGAAGCAATCCCGATCCGTACCGGAACGCTACTCCGACCTCAAACACCATTCCCACGGAAGACACGCGAACCAACATTCGTAAGGCTTCCTTCCATTACTATTTCAATACATTTTCATACATAGCATACAATGTAGACATCCGATACAAAGATGCATTTTTAAAAGCACACACACACACACACAACATTTAAAGGATATTAGGGTATCCGAAAGACTCGTTTTACGAGGCTACTCTGTGAGCTCTAATATTCTAATATTCTCTTCCCGGGAGTCATCTCGACCTCCGAACTCAAAATCTCATCACACAAAAACAGCTTTAAAATTATCTTTAAACCGATGCCCTTTTTCAATGTTTTGGGCTTAATAAAAACGGCGTGGCGACTCTACAAAAACAAAAACGGCGAGACACATCGCTCCAACGCGAAAGATGCCGTATGCCGGCGCGAACGCCTCTCTGATCCGGTAATTTCGCTGGCGACTCCATTGGGATATTTTGTTTTAAAAACTTTTAAACAAAACAAAAGATTTTTAAAACGATGATGAGGGTCAAACTTTCATTTTACCCCTTCCTTTAATCAAGTATGTGTGTGTGCACGTGCTTCGTTTTTATTTTACAAAAAAATAAAAATACAAAAAAATGCATCAATATACATCTCGTGCATACATTTAAAATTCTTCAAAAACTTCGTTTTACTCGTAAAAGAATTTTAGAGACCGCACACTACGCGCACCGCCGCTCGGTTACACCGCACTCTACTCACACTGCCGCTCGGTTACACCGCACGCTACGCGCACCGCCGCTGATACACCGCACACTACAACCCTCAACCCGGAGTGGTCTCGCTTGCAGTCCGTTAGGTCTTCCTAGGCCTCTTGGACGCGCACGGATCATTCCAAACATCCCATCCTAGCCAAGCGTCAACCCCGCACGTTTGAGTCTTGAGTCACACTCGCCCGCACTCGGCTGGTTTTTACTCAGCCCGTGTCATACAAACTCGGGATACATATACCATGCCGGCCATTTTTCTCGAGTCAAGGCTCTAACTCAAGATCCTCGCGCAAGCAAAGCGATGAAAGGTCATGCTAAAATCTTGACTCGATCTTGATTTCCGGTTACACCTGCACGATGTTCCGTCCCGATATACATCCATGCTCGCATGACACCATGTCATCACGCCTGATACGTCGCCCATGACGATATGACCCAGCCAACGCCTAACGTCACAGATCCCTTCCGCAAGCAAGGTAAAGAGAGGTCATGCCGAACTCTTGGCCTGATCTTGACTCAGCGG
Source organism: Adenophora triphylla var. japonica (assembly GCA_022495995.1). Lineage (NCBI taxonomy): Eukaryota > Viridiplantae > Streptophyta > Magnoliopsida > Asterales > Campanulaceae > Adenophora > Adenophora triphylla. Next base: position 219,346 of record JAFEMH010002690.1, read on the forward strand.
CCGGCTCGGTTCACTATTCATATGGCTAACGCATTAAAACGAACATGACAGGCTCGGTCTTTAGGTTCGGTTTTTTCTTTTAGGCCGGTGGAAACCGCTTGCCCTATAGGACCCTCGCCCAAAGGCCGTCCACCCCGGGATGTCGAAATACAGTGCAAAACGAGGGGCTTATAGCCGCACGTATGGTCTCCATCGACCCAGATCTAGCATAGTTGCGAAAAAGAAGAGCAATCTTTTCCAACCTACCTAGGATTCTCGAGAAAACATGTTTTAAGTAAATTAAAACAACAAAAAAAAATCAAAAATAAAAGAAACTAAACCGCATGCCACGTGAGCTTTCCCCTTTTATCCCGTTAGGCCATTCCCATGTCTAAACCTTGCCCATCACCCTCCAACTAACAGAGAGTGGTCGAGAGTACCCGGGAACCCGTCTCCCAAATCAAAACAAAGAAGGTCCTACCCACCTCTCGTCACTGTGACAAACCATCAATTCCCCATGGCCAAGTCGGATAACAACGATGAGAACGGACCTTACCCCCAAGAAATTTCCCAACACCGGGAAGAAGTTTCGCAGTGTCCTCATGGCTATTGAGAAACGTCAAGGTGAGCAACAAGCTCGGATCGAAGGTGCCATGCACCACTTCGGAACCTTAGCCACCCAACTACCTGGGCTTCCTAAGCCATGATCAAGCTCCTACACCTCTAACATCTCTCATTGTCTCCCGTAAGTCAACCTCCGTTACCCTCGTACGAGCCATGCAAGCTTATGACGTAAGACCACAAGACCTTCCAGAGGAAAGCTCGCCCATCCAGCCTCCCCGAGGTCCCGGTACCACCGCCGAACAACGAACACATCTCGTGGGACGTCGCGACAGAAGTGCTTGTCCGGAAATGGAATTCCAGGATGCAATGAACGAGGGCCGCCCTCGACGAAAGAAGAAGCTATCTTCTCAACAAAAACCGAAAAAGAGGTATGAATCCGTGATCCCACGCCGGAACCCTTGGAGAACCCTCAGAAAGTTTGACTACTATGTCATCTACTCCAAAGAAATCTCCCCACTTAGTTCTCGCACAAGGCCACGGCAATGTTTGCTCCATGATCACCGGGACGAAGCTTCGCACCGCCACCGAAGGCCCGAAGGTCCAGATAATCCAACCCCGTCTTGGGAAGATCTCAAAGCCACTATTGATGCTTCAAGAAAGCCATGACAAAGGAACGAATTGAAATGCGCAGCCGGCCTTACGCCAATCGTGCTCCTCCCACTACGTAAACGGGAGAGACAAGCAAAACCATAAGTCCAGAGGTGAATGTTCTCGACACGTTCCGGCCAAATCCCCAGAATCCTCCACGGACAGACAAAAGGCCACCATACCTCGAGCCACGAATTGAAAAGGGGCCCTACGCCAAAGAAGTCGAAACCTTGGACCCAAAGGTTGAAGATCCTGCCTTGACACACTCAAGCGCACTCAGCTAACATCTCACTCGGTCCTTACTCACTTCATCTTACCCGCACAAGCTCAAGTTGGAAGAAAGCCTCGGCCTGCACTACGGTTCCCATCACAAAGGACACCCGATGAAGCAGCCGTATGATTGGCAACGTCAATTACAAAGCAATATCATCACCTTCACGTAGCTCGATCTTCCAAAATTTGGGCCGACTCACAACGAGCCTCTCTACATAACAGCTCAACCGGACGAGCGCCGTCTCCCACTGGTGTTGGTAGATGGGGGATCATCCACGAACGTCCTTCCACCCAAAATGATGGATTTGCTAGGGATCAAAGCAACCGATCTAAAGCCCTCGACTCGTGCAATCAAGGCATACGACTCAACATCCCGCCCGCCTGGGAATAGCCACCTTGAACCCGTGGTTTGGAAAACAAATGGTCCCGACGGATTTCCAAGTCATCGACATCCCAATCACATTCACCGCCATTTTGGGACGCCTGGCTACACCCGTATCAATGGGGTGGCATCCACTCTTCATCGCTGCGTAAAGTTCGTCCAAGGAACGGATCTTACCATCATCTACTATGATAGCATAGTCAATCGAAAGGACCGAAACAAACGGCGTCCCGGCCTTAGAAATCAAACCCGACGATGATGGCATGATGCTAATGTGGTTCACCATCGAAAGCCCAAAGGCCCAAGTGTGCCACATAGACTCGCCTTTGATTTGGGACAAGATCCCTCCCCCGATGAAAATGATGAAGCACATGAACTACATCCCGGCTCGGCTTGGGAAAACGCCATCGTGGCACTCAACCGTATCATCAATATCAAAGAACAAAATACCCCGCACGGCCCGGGATACTCTCCTACTCCCGAACACATTGCGGAGGACAAGCGAGCCGCACGAAAACGCTCCACGTATAACAAAAGAGGCTTGCACGCAATCTCCGATCTTCGTCCCCAGCCTTCGACATGACCAAGTACTTCACAAAGAAGGCCGGCAACTTGGAAGAAGATCCGTAAAAGGGAACAGAGCCGATCGCCGCCAAACAAAGCCGGCCGACAACCATGGACAAGCTCCACAGAACCTCGGCAAGATTCGTAGGCCTCAAGCCAAATCCCGTCCGAAGAGCATTCCTCGACACACCGCCCCCGCCGGATCCACAACCACCACTATTCACAATGAATTTTGGTTCGGAAAACCCTCTTCGCGTAAGAACTCGAAAACTCTCTCGTCAACACTCCCGCCTTCAACAAGCGGGACGAGTCCGCATTCGAGCTAGTAATGCCCAAGACAAAGCAAGAGACTCCGCAGACGATGCTTGGGACGAACCACCGCTCCACCTCGCTTCTTCAAAGAAGAAATCGAGATGCCGATCTAATCGATTTTGTTTCGATAACTCGTGATAGCAATGATCGGGAACGGTGACATAAAGCCTTTCAAGCCCCATCTCCTATCAAGCTCATTGCCACTCAATAACCGGCCACATTCTCCTGACCTACCGCCAAAGAAAAAGGACATGATCGAACAACTTGGTCCGACTCCTCGAGTCCTAGAGTCTAGTGTCAAAACTCATCCCGAGTCCATTAGCTTTGAATTTGAGTCTCTCGAGTCATCCGATGGCCTCACGCCGTAAGATTACGAACTCATTGCCAATAATGTATTCCCGTATGCTCTTAATGAATGCTTCGATCTTTCCGAGTATCTCTCTCATTGCATCTTTAACAACCGATAAATTAACTAACACACAAACAGCTAATAACGATTCACTTGATAAAGAAGCGTACACATTAAACGAACAATACATTAAGCACATCTTTAAGCATGTTGTCAAACGAGAGAAAACCGGGCCCAAGCCGCGAGGAGGTTTTAACCAAAGTGAATTTGGGAACCGCCGAAGAGCCAAAAGAGACGCAAATCGGAAGTTTCTTCACCGGCACAGAGCAAGACGCATTGATCGCACCGCTCAAAGAGTTCGTGGACGTGTTCGCTTGGTCTTACCGAGACATGCCCTGGATTAGATCCTAACATTGTAGAGCACCGGATCCCTCAATCCCGAGGCTAAGCCCATCAAGCAAAAGCTACGCCGAATCAAGCCGTAATGGTCTTTACAAGTCAAAGAGGAGATCGAAAAATGCTCCGCGTCGGCTTCATCGTGGTGATCGAGTACCCCACATGGCTCTCCAATATCGTCACGGCCACCAAGGCCAATGGAAAAGTACGCCGTTGCGTGACTTCCGAGATCTCAACAAAGCAAGTCCCAAGGACGATTTTTCCACTACCCAACATCGACATGTTGGTAGACACTACAGCCCAATTTCAAGTCAAGTCCTTCGTGGACGGTTTTGCCGGCTACAATCAGATCAAGATGGCCGAAGAAGACCAAGAAAAGACAAATTTTCACAACCCCTGGGAACCTATCACTACACGCAATGCCGTTCGGACTAAAGAACGCCGGGGCTACTCTACCAACGGGCAAAGAACCGCCCTCTTCCACGATATGATCCACAAAGAGATCGGGCGTACGTCGATGACATGATCGTTCACTCAAAGGGATCGCACGGACAACACCTCACTGCACCCGAGAAAATTCTTCAATCGCCTCCGAAAACACTCAATGAGGCTTAACCCCGCCAAATGCACATTTGGGGTTAGCCGAGGCAAGGTTTTGGGATACATGGTCACCGAGAGAGGCATCGAGGTGGATCCTCAAAAGATCAAAGCTATCATCGAAATGAGACCACCGCAAACTCGCAGAGGTGAAAAGCTTCATGGGCCGCCCGCAATATATCGCCCGCTCACAACCAATTGACCTCTATATGCGAGCCAATCTTCAAACCGATGAAGAAGAACGCCGACATCGAATGGAACTCGTAATGCCAAGATGCCTTTGAAAAATAAAAGCATACCTTGTGAGTCCTCCGATTCTCTCGTCCTCCCCACGAGGAAAAGCCACCGTTGCTATACCTAATCGTGACCGACACCGCAGCTGAGCCATGCTCGTCAAGAAAAGAAGGAGTCACGGGTCGAAACGCCATCTACTTCGTCGCCGAAAGTTTCAAGGCAAATAACTCAATTACTCACCCTCGAGAAAACCTCGCGCAGCCTCGTAATGGGTTGTCGGGAAACTACGCGCACTACATGCAATGCCGCACACGCACACTTGGTTTCCAAAATGGACCCACCAAGTACCTCTTCGACAAACCATCTCTCGTCAATGAGGCTCGCCAAATGGTCTTTCTTCCTAGCGGAATTTGACATCAAGTACGTAAACCAAAAGTCAATCAAGTGGACGGGCCATGGCCGAACAACCGGCCGATTTCCCAACCGACGAGGCTCGAGGCCCCGAACCACAATTTCCAGACGAGGGAATCTTCGCAATCGAAGGCGAAAATCGATGGCAACCGTTCTTCGACTGAGCAGCCTAACAAAAAGGGAAACGGCATCGGTATGCTCTTGGTGGATCCCAAGGACGAGCACACCCCAATTGCTATAAAGCTCAATTTCGAGGTAACCAACAATGCCGCCGAATATGAAGCTCGCGCCGCCGGACTACAAGCCGCACTCGAGAGGAATGTCCAGCAACTCAAGTTTATGGGGACTCAAATTTGATCATCAACCAAGTCTCCAACAAGTGGAAAACCATAGACCCGGCTTGCAAAAATACCATGCCTCGCATGGAGGACCTCATCACACAATTCGAAGAGGTCACCTTCCATTACTTGCCAAGAGACCGAAACAGTTTGCATGCCTTAGCCACCTTGGCCTCCTCAGGAAATCCCCGAAGGAAAAGCAATCAAACCCTTCAAAGTCTGGACGAAAGGAAATTCCCGCCTACCGTCAGTGAGATCGAACCGTAACCTAAGCCCGTCAACGAGCCATGGTATAACCAGATCTTCCAATACCTCAAGAACGGGAAACCACCTTCATGAACAAGGAAGACCCACACACGTAAGGGGTCAAAACCAAGAGCATCATGGCCCTAAAACGCCTTGCCTCTCACTTCGTCATCCTCGGGACATGCTATACAAGAAACGCTACCACGGGCCACTCCTACGCCGCGTCGCCCAAGAAGAAGCAAGCAAGTTCATGAACGAAGTCCACAATGGGGCTTGCGGTCCCCACATGAACGCCGCAGCCCCGATGCAAATCATTCTCAGATGGGCTACTACTGGATCTCCATGAGGCAGATTGCATCCACTTTGTCCGAAGCCGCGACAAGTGCCAACGGTTCTCCAACCTCAATCATCTACCACCCCACGATCTCTACCGCATGACTACACCTCGCCCTTTCGCCACTGGGAATTGACGTCATCGGGAAAATCGCTCCGCCAGCAAAGAATCTGGCCACGAGTTCATCTTAGTAGCCATCGACTACTTCACCAAATGGGTCGAAGCCAAGTCCTACAAGGTACTCACCTCCAAGAAGGTCGCGCATTTCCTCAAGGAAAACATCATATGCCGATACGGCATCCCAAATGAGGTCATATCGTACAACGGCTCACACTTCGAAGGGGAATTCGATGCATCGCCGGCTGAATTCAAGATCACACGTCACAAATCTTCTCCCTACCGGCCACAAACAAACGGCGCCGTGGAAGCAAGAAACAAAACCCTCGAACGGATCATCCGAAAATGACCACCCGAGGACGAGATTGGCCCGAGAAGCCGCACCTTGCACTTTGGGGCTACCGCACACGCCGTAATGCCCACGGAGAAACCCCATTTGCCCCGACATACGGATGGAAGCCCTTCCCATCGAGCCGGAAATTCCTCACTCCGAGTGCCGTCTGAAAATGACATCAACGAAGTCGAATGGCTCCGGCCGACATGACGAATTGGCTCGCTAGACGAGCGACGACTAAAGGCCATGGAACACGTCCGAGCCTATCAAAGCAGATGGCTAGAGCTTTCGACAAGAAAGTCAAATCCCGAGACATCGTGGAAGGTGACCTCAGACTCAAAGAAAAGCCTCCCACTCGAACCAACCCACTCGGGAAAATGGGAACCCACATGGATCGGCCCTTTCGTGGTTCAAAAGATCTTCTCCTGAGGCGCCATGAAGCCGACGCACCTAGACGGCAATCCCTTCATGAATCCAAATAACTAAGCAAACTTCGCAGATACTTCGCCTAAAGAAGAACAAACCGCGCATCTCGCACTCCATGTAGTGTCGAACTACGTGCACTCCGAGCCCTCTAGTCCGGGGAACGTAGGCAACCTTAATTGGTCCTGCCTAAAAATACACAAAAAGTCAAAAGTTTGAATGTCAATCAAGACCTCCATCAAGCTACGCACTTTTCAAGAAACACGCCCCAAGAAGCCACCTTGACCAAGTCAAACGATCGGCGGCAACATCAAAGGACATCCGAGGGTCACTCAAAGATCAAACGATCGACTCATGTCTCGCTTCCAAGCCAGGGGCTTGTCTTCGCCTCACGCGCTTCAAAAAAAAAAAAAGAGCTCGGGCAAGGGCTCACGAAAAAAAAAAAAAGAGAGCTCGAGCAAGGGCTCACAAAAAAACAATAAAAGAAGCTCAAGCGTAAGCCGCGAAAAAGAGGTCAAGAGCCCGACGCCAACAAGAGGCAAGGAAGCTACGAAAAGACCGTCAAAACGACTTGTCGTGGAGCATTCAACCTCTCACCAAGCACAAAGCCTCAAAGAAAGGGGATTGCCGTCAGGCCTGCATCGTTTCAGCCCGCGAATGCAAATGTAAAAGTCCAAAGATGGACGCCGACAAAGTGCACAATGTAAGCAAAGGCAAACAAGAGATTCTTGCGTCTCGACAAAGCTTTAAAAGTAAATCACAAATCACTAACGGTTACAACATTTCTTGATGAGTTCAAGCACGGTCTACTCTCAAGTTCACAACATGCTAAAAGACAAATTTTAATACATTTAACTAATAATGTGTTTGCAATGCAATGAATGGATACCTAGGAGGTCATTCCGCGCCATCTCCGCGCTTGTCCCTCGCCATTCTTTTCCTTTCTTCCCTCGTCCCCGCGAGTCTTCTTTCGCTCCACGTGAACCAACTCGCGTCTCTCGCCCGAGATCCGGGGTCCTCCCCGTAGAGTCAAACAATCCAAGAGCTCTCGTGGCTTCATTCGCCCGTGCTTCGGCTCGGATCTCCTCCCCGCGAGTCCGTAAAAGAGGACCTCTCCCCGTCGCCGGTCAACTCTAGTCTCGTAGTCAAACAAAGTGTCTCCCGTCACATCCAAAGGGTCGACTGTGCTTCTAACTCCTAAGGCAATAGCTACTACGGCAACCGGTCCCGTAATCGCTACACGCCTCGCTCTCCAAGACCACTGGGACCGCCCAACACGCCGCTTCATACCAGCCGTATACCGAGTCGTCAATACAACGCTCCCGACGTCTAAGGAGTACCACAGAGGGAAAGCGGAATACTTCCATACCCTCGTAAAATACAAGAAGGCACCCGAAGCCGCCATACAAAGAGGAACTACCTCCGCAGCAGCAAGGTCATCCTGCACCCCAACAAAGGCTCCCGCTTCATCCCAAACCGCCGGAAACAAGCGACGGAATATAGAAGGAGGACCAAGACAAACCCGGAACTCGACAACGTAGGACCCTTCCCGCAAGATCCTCCCGGTCTCAATCCTCCAAACGGAACCCACCAATGATCTCGATGCGTACCAAGCCGTGCCATCCATCTCTCCTGTGCGGACCGATCCATATCCAACACAAGAGGTCGCCGAGCAAATGACCACGGCAACGACGCCTGAGCTCTGACATGGCTGAAGTCTCTCTCGCAGCCCACAAGGTGAGCAAAGCGGGCTTCCCCTCTCATAAAACGATCCCTGGGCCGCGTACCGGCCGATACCATGAAGAGTCTCCCCAAAGACCAACGGACAATATCCTCTCCAGCCTCCGCAAAGGCCCTACCACATCTAGCAAAGCGCCATCACAAATGCCAAGGAGCCGACCAGAAAAGCGTCGCCATCACGCACAAGGCAAATACATCCCAAGAGACGTCACTCATCATCAACCATGAACCGCTCCTAAGCAGCCTCGTAAATGTCGATATGACCCGAATCAAGGATCATGCCCTCGCACTTCTTCCAACGAAGTACGAAGAAAGCCCGCAAGCTTCACGCGCACCGCAGACCACCAATCAAAGGAAGCGAGATGGCCTCCACCTCCGGGCCTCCAATCAAAGCCCGAAAATCCTCAAAAGTGGGCACCATTTCATTATAGGAGAAACAAGACACATGCCTCCTAACATCCTGTAACTTCGCTAGCCTCACAAATTACCCGGATCCGGCTCGCGCGCGAGGGCCCCGCAGATCTCGCAATTGCCGTCATGCCGGGAAGTCGCCCGATCCGAGAGGCAAGACAATCGCGCCCTAAGATCCGGCTTATTCCGTTTAGCGTTTGCGAGGTTGGAGGTGTCTCGCCGTTTTGCTTTCGCATTTTGTAGAGTCGCCACGCCGTTTTTATTAAGCCCAAAACATTGAAAAGGGCATCGCTTAAAGATAAATTTTAAACCTGTTTTTGTGTGATGAGATTTTGAGTTCTGAGGTCGATGACTCCTCTAGAAGAGAATATTAGAATATTAGAGCTCACTCCGAGTCGCCTCGTAAAACGAGTCTTTCTGATACCCCTAATATCCTTTAAATGTCAGTGTGTGTGTGTGTGTGCTTTTAAAAATGCATGTCAGATCGGATGTCTACATTGTATTGAAATGTATTGAAATAGAATAGGAAGGAAGCCTTACCAATGTTGGTTCGTGTCTGTCTTCCGCAGGGAATAGTGTTTGAGGTCTGAGTAGCTGCTCCGGATTGCTTCGGGGATGCCGGTTGTCCGCGACGTAGTTTCGGCGTGAGTTGAGGTTGTAGGCTGCGTCGGCGCAGGTTCTGCGTGCGTGGGGATCGCCTGGATCACTCTGCGCAGGTTCTGGCGTGGCGTCGGGTGGCGTGAGTCACTGGGCAGAGGTTCTGCGTGGTTTGGGATCGCCGGCTTGACTCCTGAAAGAGCCGGACACCGTGGGAAAGACTGTGCAAGGCCTCTGAGTACCACGAGGGGCCTCAGAGTACCTCGAGAGTGCCTCTGGCAGCGCGGAGCCGTCTCGAGCGCCTGAGAGGCTTCTGAGCACCTCGAGGGGGCTCTAAGGCCTCTAAGGATCCGAAGGGGCCGGAATGCCTCGAAAGGTCTTAGAAGGGGAGCCAAGGCTTAGTGGAGGAAGAGAGAAGTGGGAGGTGTGAAAAATGAGGAGGGGGAGCCCTCTATTTATAGTAAAAATTTCGAGCAAAGAGGTCCGTACGGACCTTCTTGGTTATCCGTAATTTTGGATTTCCTCGATTTGAGGGAATCTCGCAATGATGGAGAATATTTGGGAATGATGATGTTCCCCGAGCAATAAGGTCCGTACGGACCATCTTGCATGCAAAGAGGTCCGTACGGACCAACTCGCATGGAAGTCATCATTTCTTCCCGGATTTGAGGGAATATTGTGGACTTTAAGGGATTTAGTAATCATTGAAACAAAGAGGTCCGTACGGACCTTAATTGCTTTTCTCGATTTCCCGAAAATTCCCAAAAGGTCCTTTTGTCCCTTTTATCCTGCAAAGGCTCCTCCCTTGGTTTGGTTGGGGGCTCGAGAGGGTTTTGAGAGGGTTTTGAGTGAGAGAGGTCTCCGAGACCGCGTGGATGAGTCTACGGTGTTTCCCGTGTGTTTGAAAGGGAGTGATCCAGATTGGGGTACTTACAGTAAGCCCTCGACGACGTCACTTATGAAAGAAGTGGGGTCGCCGATAAGATAAGTGGTCCTAATCTGGATCGCGTGCCGGGAGAGGAAGTGACCGTGAGGGTCAAAGCGAGGACGTGGTGGTGTCCTTTGGGTGACCGTTTAGGTCAATAGGCCGGACCCCGCGATAGGATTCCTACGTATCCCCGGCGGGAATCAAGCCCGGTCGTAGTTCGGCTGTGGGGTGAGTGTTCTCGTGAATGCGGGCGCGGTGGTGCCCCGAGTGTCGTGTGACCGCCGAGGTCGGGCGAGGACGCGGTGTCCCGGTGACCGTAGGTCGGTGATGTGGACGCGCGGCGTCCCGCGACCGTAGCCGGTGATAAGGACGCGGCGCCCCGGGTGACCGTATAGGTCGGTGATAAGGACGTGGTGGCGTCCCGGGTGACCGTATAGGTCGGTGATAAGGACGCGGGCGTCCCGGCGACCGTATAAAGTCGCGGTGATAAGGACGGCGGCGTCCGCGACCGCATAGTCGGTGATAAGTGACGCGCGGCGTCCCGGCGACCGTATAGGTCGGTGATAAGGACGTGGTGGCGTCCCGGGTGACCGTATAGGTCGGTGATAAGGACGCGGTGGCGTCCGCGACCGTATAAATGGTGATGCGGACGTGCGGCGTCCGCGACCGTATAGGCCGGTGATAAGGACGTGCGGCGCTCCCGGGTGACCGTATAGTCGGTGATAAGGACGTGGTGGCGCCCCGGGTGACCGTATAGTCGGTGATAAGGACGCGCGGCGCCCGCGACCGATAGTCGGTGATAAGGACGCGGCGGCGTCCCGGCGACCGTATAAATGCCGGTGATAAGGACGCGGCGTCCCGGCGACCGTATAGGCCGGTGATAAGGACGTGGCGGCGTCTCGGGTGACCGTATAGGTCGGTGATAAGGACGTGGCGCGTCCCGCGACCGTGATGTGACGCGCGTGATAGATAGTCGGTGATAAGGACGTGGCGGCGTCCCCGGTGACCGTATAGTCGGTGATAAGGACGTGCGGCGTCGGGTGACCGTATAGGTGATAAGGACGTGGCGGCGTCCCGGCGACCGTATAGGTCGGTGATAAGGACGTGGGCGTGACCGATAGGTCGGTGATAAGTGACGCGGCGCGTGCGGCGTGACCGCGTGATAAGGACGCGGTGACCGTATAGGTCGGTGATAAGGACGCGTGGTGGCGTCCCCCGGGTGACCGTATAGGTCAAATGATGAGGACGCGCGGCGTCCCGGGATGGAAATTTTACGATTTTCCTAATCGGGTGGTTTAAGGCCTTCCGGCCGAGATAGTCAGTGAGGACTTGAATCGTCTTCCGATTGCGGCCGGGTGCCACGCCGGAGGACTTTGAATCGTCATCCGCGGCGGCTGTGCCACGCCGAGGACAATCGCGCGGCGCTGATGTAATGCGCGAGGACTTTGAATCGTCTTCTAGCCGCAGCGGAGGCGCGGCCGCCTAGTGATTCGAGAGGCGTAGATGCCATTTGTGTTTTTGCATGTTGATGTAGAAGGTCAGACTTACGATGACCGCCGGTGCCGAGCCGCCGTTGAAGCTGGCAAGGATGACGGCCGATGATTGCTTCACCATTTGGCGCTTGGGAGGCGCTTCGTGCTCGGGACTCAGACTCTGAGGTGTCAGCTCCTTCGCGTGCTTGTTTTGCCGCTGAGCGGGCAAGGATGATGGTCGGTGCCGGGGATATGCGCCTTGCATGACTTCCCTTTCGACTTGTCGGGAGGAGCTCGGGCTTACTTTGATGGCCGGTGCTTGCGCCGCCGCTGAAGTGGGCGAAGTTCGGGCTTACATCCGACCGCCGGTGCTTGAATTGTCTGGGATGCATGACCTCAGTAGGGCCCTTTTCTCGTTGGGAAGATGACTTCTGACCTCCAGGGCCGGTCGAGTTGTCGCTGAGCGTTTGGAGGCGTCTCAGGCTCTTGATATTCGTGCCGGGAGGTGTCAGCTCCTTCTTGAATTGCCGCTGAGCCGGGCTGGTTGAATTGCCGCTGAGCGGGCGAGGTGACGGCCGGTCTTACGCTGGGCGAGGTCCGGCCTGACGGCCGGTGGTTGATTTGCCGTTGAAGTGGGCGAGGTCCTGTCTTACGCTGACGGCCGGTGGTTGATTTGCCGTTGAAGTGGGCGAGGTCCTGGCCTTACGCTGACGGCCGGTGGTTGATTTGCCGCTGAAGTGGGCGAGGTCCGGTCTTACGCTGACGGCCGGGATTGAATTGAAGGGTTAGGGACCATTCTCGCACTGATTTGCCGGAAAAGGCCTTAGATGCCTGGGCAAAGATTATAAGGGCAGAAAGTAATTTGGCCACCCTAAAGAGGTCCGTACGGACCAACCTCGGTTGCAAAGAGGTCCGTACGGACCACCTTGGTTTTTTACAGCCCTGTGTTTGACTGTGCTTTAAATGACCGAGGCCCTTCCCCATTCCTTCTTCCTCATTTTCCAGCCTCGTGAACTGTGCGAGAGAGAGAGAGAGAAAATTCCTCCATTGTTAACCAAAATCAAAAAATTTTTGCTTGAATTTCTTGCCATGGCTGAAGGATCTCGAAGGAGTCGTCGTCAACGCAGTCAAGAGGTGGTCGAGCAAATAATGGAGCTTCAAAGGAATTGGACTTCGCTCGTTCCATCTTCGAAGAACCCGATGTTTTGTATCCGAATCCGAGGTGCATAATCGTCGCTCCATGAACGCTGGGGAGGTAAGAAATCTGCTCCGTTTTTGATTTCCTCGTCGAATTTTTGAATGCTAGAACTAGGTTTTAGTTTTTCGCATTTTTGAATTTTTTTTTTTTGTTATTATTTTATGCCTTTTTTTGTGAAATTCTTGATGAATTGTTGAAAATGGACATGTAAAAATTGTGGGTATGTGTATTTTGTGCATAAATGTGTAGATTAGCTCTTATTTGTGAAAATAAAGTGCCTATCTAGTGAATTACATGCTTTGGTGTTTTGTACCGTATGCTATTTATGTATGTACATTATGAGAAAAATTATCGTGTAGTGATAATTTTTGTGAAAAAATGTGACATGTGCCGTGTTTTGTGACGGGTTATATGTGAAAGTGTGTGCCGTGTTGGGACGGATTTTCTTTGAGAATGTGCTATATAGTGTGTGCCGTGTTTTTGGGTGACGGACTTTGTGGGGAAAATATGTGCGATATGTGCCGTGTTGGGACGGATTTTCTTTGAAAATGTGTCGTGTAGGGTTTAATCCCCCCCTTTTTTTTTTTTTTTTTTTTTTTTTTTTTTGAGAAAGATGTATACAAAGCTGTGTGCCGTGTTTTGTGACTGACCGCATGGGAAAAATTATATGCATGATATATGTGAAAATTATGTGCATTGTGTGCCGTGTTTTGTGACGGGTTACATGGAAAAATTATCTGTATAATGTATTTGAAAATTATGTTCAATATGTGCCGTGTTTTGTGACTCGGGTTATATGTGCCTTTATATTAAGTACCGTGATTGACGTACCTTTGCCGTGTTTACCTCGCAGGATGCGGGGCTTACGGCCGGAAGGCCAAGAGGATGAAGACTCGGATCGCTCGAGGCCGTTGGGAGCTACGGCAATGGATGCCCGATATTTCCGTGGGCGGTAGGCCGAGTCCCCTGAGGTTGGTTTATGCTTCCGGCCTAGGTGTGTTCGCTGAGAACCCGGGCCGGAGCTGTTCCGACACGAGGAAGAACAAGAGTGTCTTCCCGGGTTTATCCGAGTATTGGTGGGATACCACCCACACCTTCCACCCGAGCCGGGCGAGGTGACAAAGTGACGCCCACCGATTTTGCCGCGATCACCGGCTTTCCTTCAAAGGAGAGCTCGCGAGGTGGAGAGACATGATCTCGATGACGTGTCGACCGAGCCGCCGGGCTTTGAGCCTCGTCCTCGCAGGCTCCGGGATGCCGTAGACGACGTAGAGATGAGGATCACGGCGCATTGGGCCTACATCCGGTACCGGCCAGTGACAATGAGCAGCTGGGCGCGCTCCTTCTTGTGGTATGCACCGTCCGAGACTTTGTTCTCGAACCACGCGACCGCAGCCTCCCTTTGCTCGTTGGAGAGCTTCGACCGATCTCGGATAGGGTCTCGCGACATTGCTTGGGGCGAGGCAGGCTTGGCCGAGCTCTACTTCTCCTTGGACCGGCTTAGCCTGGGCGGCCAGTCTGGCTCGCTTTGACTTTGCTTTGGAGGTATGAGTTTATTGTCGTTTTGATTTAGCAACTTGTCTTTTCTCCGTTGTCTTTGCACCGAGCCTTCTCTCGTTTTTGTCACAGTGTGGTTTTATGAGGTTTTCCAGCCGCTTCCCGTGGGATAGGGATCCCGGGCCGTTGGCCGCGCACTCGCTATGCCGGGACGGGCTCGTACGGCGAGGAAGAGGAGGACCACTGGGAAGCTCACCATCGCCTACTGGGATGTGCAGGAGCGCTTGGAGCGGATAGCCGTGAGGGGTTCGTTCTGCTCCCGTGGCTCTGTGATGAGGGAGATGAGTTCGAGGGGGCTCCCGAGGCGACAGCCGCGGCGAAGATGCCGCGAGGCTCGACTTGTGACGCCACGTACTGGGAGCGAGTCTTCCGGGCAAGATGGCCCCTGTGTGCTTCCCGTGGCTCCGAGGGACCCTCCCTTTGGGATGCTTGATTCCCGGACATGGACGTGCTTGACTTCGAGAGGTACCTCGCGTGTCTGCGCCGAGGAGTTCATTTTATACGGAGAGGAGTACGGGGCCTTCGTGAGGAGGAAGCCGAGGACGCCCTGTGCACCGGCGCGGAGAGAGAGGCCGGCCCGCAGCTCCCCTGCAGGTTCCGATGCCGGACCGGATTTCACGTACGTCCGCGGGGACGGATCGAGGAGGAGGGCGTTCGTACCTGCCCCGAGCAGCTCCCGCCGCATACAGAGCGGACCCCGACAGACGCGAGCGTGCCGACTCTTTTCCATCTTGGCATCTTTTCTCGCGTTTTCTCTTTTGTTGTTGAGTATAACCGTATTTGATGAGCGTTTCCTTGGCTTCTTGTCGTGCAGTCCCGGGAGAGCCTACGATATGCCGACTCGCCGTTACGTGGCGACGCGCTCCTTCGCTAAGAAGATGGCGTCGAAGGTGTCCCGTCGGCCTTCGCGTCGTGTGCCGGCGCACGAGCCTATGCCTTCGAGGCATTCTCAGGACGTTCCTCCGCCTAGAGCCGAGCCTGAGCCGCAGCAGAGGGGCCTTTCGAGGGGGCGGCATAGCATGGATGCCGGACGTCTTCGGAGCCGCAGGCCTTCGAGGGAGCAGCCCTTTATCGCTCATGCCTCCGCACGGCGCACAGGGCGAGGGTTCCTCGTAGCCTTCTTTCTTTGATCCTTTCGCCGGATTTGATCCTTCCGAGTACTTCTCGTGGGAGCCTCAGCGGGTGCTCTGTGATTCCGACGATGAGGATGTGACGGCGAGTTCGCTGGGATGCCCGACTTTTCTTTGGAGGATCTTGGCGAGGAGGATGATGATGAGGATTCTGAGTAGTATTCATTTGCTTTCCCTCTTTTCATATCCCTCTCTTTTTTTTTTTTTTGTTTAGCAACAGACATTTTGGTACCCGTAATAAAACACATGTATTTGCATGGCAAACAAGATTTTATTTTAAGATGTAATGTCAT
Source organism: Adenophora triphylla var. japonica (assembly GCA_022495995.1). NCBI lineage: Eukaryota > Viridiplantae > Streptophyta > Magnoliopsida > Asterales > Campanulaceae > Adenophora > Adenophora triphylla. The sequence goes on from JAFEMH010002690.1 coordinate 235,173, forward strand.
TTATTTTTGTGATTCCCTGAATTGTCCTAGAAATTGTTGCTATTATTATTTTTATTTTTGTACATGCCACGTGAGCCGAGAGTGCGTTTGTGGGTAGTGTTGGTTTGCCGGAAATGGCTTTGGCCGTTGTTTGACCGTTTGGAGCAAGGTTTTGCCGAGGACAAAGGGTTTTTGTACCGTTTTCCGGGGAAATGGGTTCTGCTTGCAAGGAGGTCCGTACGGACATACTTAGCATGCAAAGAGGTCCGTACGGACCAACCTTGCTTTTGGGAAGGACATAAATGCTTTCCAAAGGCCTCGGTTCTTCCTCATTTCCCCATTTGCACCATTTTCGAGCTTTCTTCCCCATTTTCTCTAGGAACCTCCATTTTTGCCATGGATTCTTCGTATGTCCCTAGAATTTTGCCGAGGCTTTCGCAGAGAGGCAAGCACACTTCCTCGAGCAGCTTGAAAACGTGGATGCGGCGCCGTATGAGGCATCGTAGACGGGCTTTCGAGGTAAGGTTTCGTCTTTGCTCTGGCTTGGTCTTTTAAGGAGTCGGGTTCCCGATTGGGATTTGCTGCGGGCCGCCGCGAAGTTCGGGATGTTAGGAGGCACGTGTACCGTTTCTCCTACAATGAAATGGTGCCCACTTTTGAAGATTTTCGGGCTTTGATTGGAGGACCTGAGGCGGAGGCCATCTCGCTTCCTTTCGTTGGTGGTGCGCGCGAGCGTGAAGCTTGCAGACTTTCTTCGTACTTCGTTGGAAGAAGTGCAGGCATGATCCTTGATTCGGTCATATCGACATTTCGAGCCGCCGAGCGGTTCATGGTTGATGATGAGAGTGACGTCTCTTGGGATGTATTTGCCTTGCGCGTGATGGCGACGCTTTTCCGGCCGCCTCCTCGCATTTGTGATGGCGCTGCTAGATGTGGTAGGGCACCGCAGAGCCGGGAGAGGATATTGTCCCGTTGGTGCCGGGGGAGACTCTTCATGGTATCGACCGTCCGGCGACCGGGGATCGTTTTATGAGAGGGGAAGCCCCGCTTGCTCACCTTGTGGCCGCGAGAGAGACTTCAGCCATGCCCGAGGCTCCGACGTCGTTTAGCCCGTGGTCATTTGCTCGCCGACCTCTTGTGTTCGATATGGATCACTCCGCCTCGGGAGAGATGGATGGCACACTGGGTACGCATCGATCCGCCGGTGGGTTCCGCACCGGGAGGATCGAGACCAGAGGATCTTGCAGAAGGGTCCTACGTTGTCGAGTTCCAGTTTGTCTTGGTCCTCCTTCTATATTCCGTCGCTTGTTTCCCGGCAGCTGGGATGAAGCAGAGCCTTTGTTGGCCGGGATGACCTTGCTATCATGCGGAGGTAGTTCCTCTGGTATGGCAGCCTGTGTGCCTTCGTATTGTCTCGAGGGTATGGAAGTATTCCGCTTCCCTCCCGCGGTACTCCTTAGACGTCTGGAGAGCGTCGTGTTGACGACTCGCATCCGGCCCGGTATGAGCAGCGTGTCGGGCGCCCCAAGTGGTCTCGGAGAGCGTGCGTGTAGCGATCTCCTGGGACCCGCTGCCGTAGTAGCTATTGCCTTAGGAGTGCCGAAGCCTGGTCCGACCCTTCGATGTGACGGAGACGCTTGTTTGACTACGAGACTAGAGTTGACCGACCGACAGGGAGAGGTCCTCTTTGCGTACTCGCAGGAGGAGATCCGAGCCGAAGCACGGCGAATGAAGCCCCGAGAGCTACCGGATTATTTGACTCTACGGGAGGACCCCGATCTCTGACCGAGAGACGCAGAGTTGGTTCACGTGGAGCGAAAGAAGACTCGCCGGACGAGGGAAGAAAGGAAAGAATGGCGAGGGGACAAGCGCAGATGGCGCGGAATGACCTCCTAGGTATCCATTCATTGCATTGCAAACACATTATTAGTTAAATGTATTAAGCCGTCTTTTAGCATGTTGTGAGCTTGAGAGTAGACCGTGCTTGAACTCATCAAGAAATGTTGTAACCGTTAGTGATTTGTGATTTACTTTAAAGCTTTGTCGAGACGCAAGATCTCTTGTTTGCCTTTGCTTCGTTGTGCACTTTGTCGGCGTCCATCTTTGACTTTTCTGTTGCATCCGCGGACCGAAGGGCCTGGCCCCGACGGCAATCCCCTTTGCCGAGGCTTTCAGTGCTTGGCCGAGAGGTTGAATGCTCCTCGACAAGTCGTTTTGACGGTCTTTTCGTAGCTTCCTTGCCGCTTGTTGGCGTCGGGCTCTGACCTCAATTTCGCAGCCTTCGCTTGAGCTTCTTTTTTTTTTTTTTTTTTGTGAGCCCTTGCTCGAGCTCTCTTTTTTTTTTTTTTTTTTTTTTTTTTTTTTTTTTTTTTTTTTTGAAGCGCGTGAGGGCGAAGACAAGCCCCGGCTTGGAAGTAGACATGAGCCGGCCGTTTGATGCCGAGTGACCCTGATGTCCTTTGATGTTGCCGCCGTCGTTTGACTTGGTCAAGGTGACTGCTGGGGCGTGTTCCTGAAAAGTGCGGAGCTTGATGGAGGTCTTGATTGACATTCAAACTTTTGACTTTTTGTGTATTTTTAGACCGGACCAATTAAGGTTGCCTACGTTCCCTGACTAGAGGGCTCAGTCTCGCGTAGTTCGACACTACATGGAGTGCCAAGAGATGCACAGCTTGTTCTTCTTCAGCGAAGTATCTCGCGAAGTTTGCTTCCGTTGACCGGATTCATGAAGGGATTGCCGTCTAGGTCTCGTTAGCTTCATGGCGCCTCCGTGAGAAGATCTTTTGAACCACGAAAGGGCCGATCCATGTGGGTTCCCATTTTCCCAGCTGGGTTGGTTCGAGTGGGAGGCTTTTCTTTTCGAGTACAAGGTCACCTTCCCCGATGTCTCGGATTTGACTTTCTTGTCGAAAGCTCTAGCCATCCCGCTGATAGGCTCCTGACGTGTTCCATGGCCTTTAGTCGTCGCTCATCTAGCAGAGCCAATTCGTCATGTCGGCTTCGAGCCATTCGACTTCGTTGATGTCATTTTCCAACAAAGACTCTGAGTGAGGGAATTTCTAGCTCGACGGGAAGGACTGCTTCCATCCCGTACGTCGTGGCAAATGGGGTTTCTCCCGTGGGTCGTTTCGACCGATGTGCGGTAGCCCCAAAGTGCAAGGTGCAGCTTCTGCCAATCTCGTCCTCGGGTGGTCATTTTTCTGATGATCCGTTCGAGGGTTTTGTTTGCCGCTTCCACGGCGCCGTTTGTTTGTGGCCTGTAGGGAGAAGATTTGTGGCGTGTGATCTTGAATTCAGCCAGCCTCCGTCGAATTCTCCTTCGAAGTGTGAGCCGTTGTCCGATATGACCTCATTTGGGATGCCGTATCGGCATATGATGTTTTCCTTGAGGAAATGTGCGACCTTCTTGGAGGCGAGTACCTTGTAGGACTTCGCTTCGACCCATTCGTGAAGTAGTCGATGGCTACTAAGATTGAACTCGCGACCGTTGCCGCCCGACGGAGCGATTTTCCCGATGACGTCAATTCCCAAGTGGCAAAGGGCCAAGGTGTAGTCATGCAAGAGAGATCGTGGGGCGGCAGATGATTGAGGTTGAGAACCGCTGGCACTTGTCGCAGCCTTCTGACAAAGTGGATGCAATCCGCTCCATGGAGATCCAAGAGTAGCCCATCCCGAGAATGATTTGCATCGTGGCTCGGGCATTCATGTGGGGACCGCAAGCCCCATTGTGGACTTCGTTCATGAACTTGTCTCGCTTCTTCTTGGCCGACGCAGCCGTAGGAGTGGCCCACGGTAGCGTTTCTTGTATAACATGTCCCCGAGGATGACGAAGTGAGAGGCAAGGCGTTTTAGGGCCATGATGCTCTTGGTTTTGACCCCTTCGTGTGTTGACCTTCCTTGTTAATGAAGGTGGCTTTCCCGTTCTTGAGGTATTGGAAGATCCGGCTTGTGGCCGGAAATGGCGTCTGACTTGCAAGGCCTCTTTCGCTCTTCAAAGAATCTTGCAAATCGTTGTGATTAAAACCTTCTCAGCTTGGGCCCGGTTTTTCTCTCGTTTGACAACATGCTTAAATGTTTGCTTGATGCATTTATTTAATTAATGTGTTTGCCTTTTGTATAGATGAATTTAACTGCTTTGATTAGTTAATGTCATCATTTGTTAAAGATGCAATGAAATGGTTTTTTAGGAAGGTCTGACCTTTATTGAAAGCGTGAAGGCCGTACATTGTTGATCAAAGATTCACAATCGTTGGGCGTAAAGCCGTCAAAAGACACAAAAGATGTGAATACACGTACAACAAGACTCGAAGCTAGACTATAGGCGACGAGGATTGGACTGTGCTTCATTACTTCCTGATGGCCGTAGCTCTGCAGGGAGCGGTGCCGGTTTAGGTGGCCAATCTTCCTCGTACGAGTCCCGGAAAGTAGCTTGCATGCGGTTCGATTTCAAACCGTATCGCGGAGGTTTTTGGCCGCTCCCCGATGATGTCCCTCCATTAGTGTTGCCACCACCTGGGGGTTTTTGATGATAGAAGTCGCCGAGGGCTACTTCTAGGAGGGCGAAGCATTCGCCGATTCGGAGTGGATTCTTGCCGATGTTGATCACTTTCATAGAATCTCGCTTCTTTATCTCGGGATCTTTGCTTGGACGACGTTTACAATGTCTCGATTCGAGCGGACATGCTATATCACCTTCCCCGATTAAGCCTTGGAGGAGGTTGCGCCACTGTTCGTCCAGCTCGGACACCGGAATGTTGAATTGAACTAAGCCGTGATGGCCGTCCCCGTAAGATCCGAGAGTGTCGGCCGAGGGTTGTCTTGCACCGGGGATCGTGATGAGCCGCCTTGCAAGAGGGTTTTCGCGAAGTAAGTGGTCTACTCCTCGATCAATCTCCATTAGTGGCATCCATCTCGATCCTCTCTCAAGCATTCTTCACGCCGCATATGTCGTAGTTGTCATCCCGACCCATGAGTTCTTCAATTTCCACTGTCGCGCTTAGAGCGTGGATGTAAGGATCCACTTCGTAGCGGGACAGGTAGGAGAATCATCTCGGAGAAGAGTATTCGGCCATGCTCGACCTTCTTCCGGGTCATAGCTTGCCGGCCAAGCACTTGCCATCGCACCGCTTCCGCGGATCACTTCGATCGCTCCGTCGGGCATTGATGAATTTCACGCATTGGTGAAGAGTAGATGATACCGCTTTCATCCGATGTATCCAAGGCCGTCCCAACAAAGCAGTAGAAGGTTGGTTTGATTTCCACGACTTGAACTCTACCGACTCTAGTTGTACGTCGAATTGATCCTCAAATTGATGATTCCTACGATTGGTCGTGCAAGAGAGTCGTAGGCTCCTGACACCCGAGGTGAAGGCCTTATCGTAGAACGGCCGATGTGGAGTCGTTTCAAGGTGCTTAAAGCGATGATGTTGATCGCGGAGCCGTTATCAATCAAGACGTTCGGGAGGAAGAACCTCTCTATCTTTATGAGGATGAGGAGAGCTTCGTTGTGCCGATTCTCACATATTGGCAAGTCATCGTCTCGTGAAGGCTAAACCGCTTCCCGTGCTACCGCTGACTCCGCCTCGTCTCGGGAACGTTCGATCCAACCATTCAGTATGCCTCGGGCCGGGGCAAAGATCGTAGGGAGACAAAGTGCCCTTGGCGTTCTTGTCGGAATTCCCTGGCCACGAGACCTTTGACTCTTGCTTCACGCTCCAGCCATAGCGAGACAAAGATGCCGACGGTTTCGAAATTGCAGGAGTTCGCTCTCGCTGGGGTTTCGCCAATGGCTACTGAGTTTACTCCCGTCGCTCGGGGAATGGATTTCCAATGGTATCGGGACCACGGGGCGTTCCAATTTTCCCTCCTCAATGAGCCCCCGAATCACCTCGCTGAGTACGAAGCAATTGTCCTGGTGTGGCCGGGCCGGGTAGTTATGGAAGGCGCAGGCTTGCTCATATCCATGTTGGGCCTGGTGGTCTTCGCTGGAAATTCTCGAGTGGTTTGAGAAGATTTCGCTCACCAAAGCTTCAAATACTTGACCCAAGGGCATTTCCAGTTATCAAAATGTCGGAACCGCGGGAAGCGAGGGGGTTGCTATTCTTCGGGGCCGCCCGATCGCGGTTTACTTGAGCTCCGTTCGAATGTAGTGCATCGTTCCGCCGCTTCCTTTCCTTTGGTCAGCAGGAGTTGAAGTTGCCGTGTTTGTTCGATAGCGGTAAGACGAGGCAGGGGTTGCCGTTGCCTCAAGACTCGTAGTCTTTTCAAACTTTGTCCCTGCGCTGACCATGGCACGGAGATCCTGGATAGAAATGGTGGCCGATCAAAGTCCTCAAAGATGGTTTGAGGCAGAATGGAAGATGTCCATCTCGCTTCTTCTTTGGAAAGTGGATCCATTATCTCGCTTAGCTTCCAGCCCATCTTTTGTAGAATTCGCCCACCGGTTCGTCATCCTTTTGTTCTAAGTGGCTTGCAGTGTCATGGCGGTTTGTTTCCCATTCAAGATTGGCGCGGTACTTCTCCAGAAGATTTCACCGATCCGATCCCACGTGGAGCGGTTTTCTCGCCTTCACATCGAGGAACCACCTTAGTGCCGCTGGATTTGAGGGAATGCCGAAAATGATCTCGCCATCTCGCTGAGGGGTTGCCCTTCGCTCTCATACCCGTGACGTAGGTGTCGATGTGGGTTTTGGGCATTCTGTTCCGTCAAACTTTTCCATTTCCGCATCCCGAACTTTGGAGGGAGAGGGACCACTTTGTTCGGATCGGTAGGCGTGAGGGAGTCCTTCCGAGAACTAGCTAGCTTGCCTTGCATGTCTTTCATCTCTGTTCGATCAACCAAGCCATGTGAGGGTCACTGCCCGAGGTGGGTTACCGTTTTCGTGGACGGAAATCGAAGATGGAGGTGGATTGGCCGACGGGATCGCCATTCGGGAGTCTTGGGAGGTAGTTGAGCGTATACCAACCCATACCCCGGGTGTCAAGTTGAGGGCGTGATTGCCCAGTCCGCTAAGGGCCGTGTTTGGGAACCGGGAAACGATTCGTTAGCCCCAATCGCGTACTAGCAGTGGCAAACTTGAGATGCCTCGGGATATCCGCCGGATGCCCGTCCCCGGTAAGAATGGGGACTTTTGATTGTGATTGCGAGGCTCGTATAGAGGCAAAGGATTGAATCCCGGGGGATACCGAGATGCACTGGGATCTCGCGGAGCAGCACGTATGTGTGCCGTTGGTACCGAGCTTGATGTGCGTAGCCGGAAACCGACCGATCTCGAGGCGGGCATGCCTGAGCCGCTGACCGACGCCCGAGGGGAGCTTTGAGCGAGAGCCGCTTGCGTGGCCGGGATCTCGTAGCTTGGCGGAGGCGGGACTCCGCCGATAGCTTTGAGAAACCGGGGAGCCGGTATGTCTTCGTCTTCTATGAGAACAAAGGTTCCATCAGTTGGGAACCGCAACCTGTTCCTCGAAGACGCAAGGTGTCGACGATCCAGGCTTCGTTCTTCTTGGCGCTTCTTGATGGCTTCGAAGGCTCGCAGCACCTCCTCCATTGTCCTGGAGATTCCTTAGTGGCGGGGTTCCGTTTCCTCACCGTTATCCGTCGATCCCGTCACTGGGGAGTATTCGACGGCGCGGACCGTTGAACCGGAAGGGCTATCGGACCTTGTGACCTCAATACCGAAAAGGCGGCTTCCTGTGGATTCTCAACCACTCTCGGTTCGCCGGAGGGGGTGACGGGCAAGGTTTAGACACGGAATGGCCTAACGGGATAAAAAGGGGGAAAGCTCACGTGGCATGCGGTTTCCGTTTCTTTTATTTTTCGATTTTTTTTTTGTTGTTTTAATTTACTTAAAACAAGATTTTCTCGTAATCCTAGGTAGGTTGGAAAAGATTGCTCTTCTTTTTCGCAACTATGCTAGATCCCGGGTCACGGAGACCATCTCGCGGCTATAAGCCCCTCGCTTTGCACCCGTATTTCGACATCCCGGCGGATGCCCTGTGCGAGGGTCCTATAGTGCAAGCGGTTTCCACCGGCCTAAAAGAAAAATCGAACGTAAGGACCGAGCCTCATGTTCGTTTTGATGCGTTAGCCATGTGAATAGTGAACCGAGCCGGCCACCGAGTCAAGATCGTGTCAAGAGTTCGCATGACCTTCTCTTTGCTTGCTTGCGCAAGGGATCTCGTGACGTTAGGCGTTGGGCCGGGTCATATCGTCATGGCCGACGTATCAAAGGCGTGATGACATGGTGTCATGCGAGCATGGATGTATATCCGGACGGAACATCGTTCGGGCGTAGCTTCGGAAATCAAGATCGTGTCAAGATTTTAGCATGACCTTTCATCGCTTTGCTTGCGCAAGTGGATCTTGAGTTCCGAGCCTTGACTCGTAAAAATGGCCGGCATGGTATATGTATCCAGCCGTATGACACTCTGACCGGGTAAAAACCAACCGAGTCCGGGACAGAGTGTGACTCAAGACTCAAACGTGTGGTTGACGCCTTGGCTAGGATGGGATGTTTGGAATGATCCCGCGCGCGCCCAAGAGGCCTAGGAAGACCAAACGGATCGCAACCGAGACCACTCCGGTTAAGGGTTGTAGTGTGCAAGTGTATCCGAGGCAAAGAAGGCGCATAGTGTGCGGTGTAACCGAGGCAAAGAAGCACAGTAGAGTGCGGTGTAACCGAGGCAAGAAGGCGCGTAGTGTGCGGTCTCTAAAATTCTTTTCCGAGTAAAATAGAAATTTTTGAAGAATTTTAAATGTATGCGCATGATGTATATTGATGCATTTTTTTTTTTTTGTATTTTTATTTTTTTTTGTAAAATAAAAACGAAGCACGTGCACACACACACAATGCTTAAAGGAAGGGGTAAAATGAAAGTTTGACCCTCATCATCGTTTTAAAAATCTTTTGTTTTGTTTAAAAGTTTTTAAAACAAAATAGTCCCCACTGGAGTCGCCAACCGAAATTACCCGGATCCGCTCGCCAAGGCGCGGAGGGCCCCGTGCATCTCGCAATTCGTCGCCGTTCGGGAAGTCGCCCTGATCCGAGAGGCAAGACAATCGCGCCCGCATCCGGCTTATTCCGTTTTAGCGTTTGCGAGGTTGGAGGTGTCTCGCCGTTTTGCTTTCGCATTTTGTAGAGTCGCCACGCCGTTTTTATTAAGCCCAAAACATTGAAAAGGGCATCGCTTAAAGATAAATTTTAAACTGTTTTTGTGTGATGAGATTTTGAGTTCGGAGGTCGATGACTCCTAGAAGAGAATATTAGAATATTAGAGCTCACCCGAGTCGCCTCGTAAAACGAGTCTTTCGGATACCCCTAATATCCTTTAAATGTTGTGTGTGTGTGTGGGCTTTTAAAAATGCATGCTGTATCGGATGTCTACATTGTATTGGAATGTATTGAAATAGAATAGGAAGGAAGCCTTACCAATGTTGGTTCGTGTCCTGCTCTTCCGCAGGGGAATAGTGTTTGAGGCCTGAGTAGCGTTCCTGACAGCCTTGGGATGCCGGTTGTCCGCGACGAGTTTCGGCGTGAGCCGAGGTTGTAGGCCGCGTTTGGGCGCAGGTTCGGCGTGCGCGGGGATCGTCGGGATCAGTTGGGCAGAGGTTCGGCGTGCGTTGGAATCGTTGGATGGATTCGGGCGCAGGTTCGGCAAGGCCTGGGATCGCCGGCTTGACTCGGAAAGAGCCGGACACCGTGGGAAAGACTGTGCAAGGCCTCCTGAGTACCACGAGGGGCCTCAGAGTACCTCGAGAGTGCCTCGGGCAGCGCGGGAGCGTCTCGGGAGCGCTCGGAGAGGCTTCTGAGCACCTCGAGGGCTCTCAAGGCCTCTAAGGATCCGAAGGGGCCGGGAATGCCTCGAAAGGTCTTAAGGGGAGCCGAAGGCTTAGTGGAGGAAGAGAGAAGTGGGAGGTGTGAAAAATGAGGAGGGGGAGCCCTCTATTTATAGTAAAAATTTCGGAGCAAAGAGGTCCGTACGGACCTTCTTGGTTATCCGTAATTTTGGATTTCCTCGATTTGAGGGAATCTCGCAATGATGGAGAATATTTGGGAATGATGATGTTCCCTGAGCAATAAGGTCCGTACGGACCATCTTGCATGCACAGAGGTCCGTACGGACCAACTCTGCATGGAAGTAATCATTTTCCCCGGGATTTGAGGGAATATTGTGGACTTTAAGGGATTTAGTAATCATTGAAACAAAGAGGTCCGTACGGACCTTAATTGCTTTTCCGATTTCTGAAAATTCCCAAAAGGTCCTTTTGTCCCTTTATCCTGCAAAGGCTCCTCCCCTAGTTTGGTTGGGGGTTTGAGAGGGTTTTGAGAGGGTTTTGAGTGAGAGAGGTCTCTGAGACTGCGTGGATGAGTCTGCGGTGTTTCCCGTGTGTTTGAAAGGGAGTGATCCAGATTGGGGTACTTACACCCTCGCCATTCTTTCCTTTCTTCCCTCGTCCCCGGCGAGTCTTCTTTCGCTCCACGTGAACCAACTCTGCGTCTCTCAGTCCGAGATCTGGGGTCCTCCCCGTAGAGTCAAACAATCCAGTAGCTCTCGTGGCTTCATTCGCCGTGCTTCGGCCTCGGATCTCCTCCCCTGCGAGTCGTAAAAGAGGACCTCTCCCCGTCGGCCGGTCAACTCTAGTCTCGTAGTCAAACAAAGTGTCTCCCGTCACATCCAAAGGGTCGACTGTGCTTCTAACTCCTAAGGCAATAGCCGCTACGGACAACCGGTCCCGTAGATCGCTACACGCCTCGCTCTCCAAGACCACTGGGATCGCCCAACACGCCGCTCATACTGTGCCGATACCGAGTCGTCAATACAACGCTCCCCGACGTCTAAGGAGTACCACAGAGGGAAAGCGGAATACTTCCATACCCTCGTAAATACAAGAAGGCACCTAAGCCGCCATACAAAGAGGAACTACCTCCGCAAGAGCAAGGTCATCCTGCCCCAACAAAGGCTCCCGCTTCATCCCAAACCGCCGGAAACAAGCGACGGAATATAGAAGGAGGACCAAGACAAACCCGGAACTCGACAACGTAGGACCCTTCCCGCAAGACCCTCCCGGTCTCAATCCTCCAAGACGGAACCCACCACGGATCTCGATGCGTACTAAGCCGTGCCATCCATCTCTCCCCAAAGTGACCGATCCATATCCAACACAAGAGGTCGCCGAGCAAATGACCACGGGCTAAACGACGTCTGAGCCTCGGGCATGGCCTCGAAGTCTCTCGCAGCCACAAGGTGAGCAAACGGGGCTTCCCCTCTCATAAAACGATCCCCTGGCCGCGCACGATCGATACCATGAAGAGTCTCCCAAAGACTAATGGGACAATATCCTCTCCACCTCCGCAGCGCCCTACCACATCTAGCAAAGCGCCATCACAAATGCCAAGGGAACCGACTGTAAAAGCGTCGCCATCACGCACAAGGCAAATACATCCCAAGAGACGTCACTCTCATCATCAACCATGAACCGCTCCGGCAGCTCAGAAATGTCGATATGACCCGAATCAAGGATCATGCCCTGCACTTCTTCCAACGAAGCACGAAGAAAGTCGGCAAACAAACACTGGACAAAGCCATTCCCGGCAAACATACACTACCCACAAACACACTCTCAGCTCACGTGGCATGCACAAAAATAAAAAATAATAATAGCAACAATTTCTAGGACAATTCCCGGGAATCACAAAAATGACATTAAATCTTAAAATAAAATGCTGTTTGCCATGCAAATACATGTGTTTTATTACAGGTACCCATAAATGTCTGTTGCTAAACAAAAAAAAAAGAGGGATATGAAAAGAGGGAAAGCAAATGAATACTAATCAGACTCCTCAGCATCATCATCCTCGCCAAGGTCCTCCAGAGAGAAGTCGGGCATCCCAAATAACTCGCCCATCACATCCTCGTCGTCCGAATAGCCGAGCACCCGCCGGAGGCTCCCACGAAAAGTACTCGGAAGGATCAAATCCGGCGAAAGGATCGAAGAAAGAAGGCTCGAGGAACCCTCACCCCGCGCGCCATGCGGAGGCATGAATCGATAAAAGGGCCGCTCCTCGAAGGCCCCGCAGCCTCCCGAAGATGTCCCGGCATCCATGCTATGCCGCCCTCAAAGGTCCCTCCCGCTGCGGCTCCGGCTCGGCTCTAGGCGGAGGAACGTCTACGGAGTGCCTCGAAGGCATAGGCTCGTACGCCGGCACGCATCGCGAAGACCGGCAAGATATCTTCGAAGCCATCTTCTTCGCAAACGACCTCATCGCCACGTAACGGCGAGTCAGCATATCATAAGCTCTCCCTGACTCCGCACCAACAAGCGGCCAAGGAAACGCTCAAAGAATACGCTTATACTCAACAACAAAAGGAGAAAAATACGTAAAAGATGCCAAGATGGAAAAGGGTCAAGCACACTCACCAATCTATCGGGGTCCACTCAGATGCAGCAGAGCTCAAGCTCCGAACGGGCATGCACACCCTCCTCCTCGATCCGTCCCCGCGGATGTACGTGAAATCCGGTCCCCGCATCGGAACCTCCGGGGGAGCCCGCGGGCGCCCTCTCTCTCGCGCCGCACTGCGGCGTCCTCGCCTTCCTCCTCACGAAGGCCCCGTACTTCTCTCCATATAAAATGAACTCCTGCGCCGACACCGCCAAGGTACCTCTCGAAATCGAGCACGTCCATGTCCCGGAATCAAGCATCCCAAAGGGAGGGTCCTCTGAGCCACGGGAAGCACACCGGGGCCATGCCGCGTAAGACCCGCTCCCGGATACATGACATCACAAGTCAAGCCCCGCAAAGCATCTTCCGCCGTGCATTGTCACTCGGGAGCCCCCTCAAACTCATCCCCTCATACCGAGCCCACGGGAACAAGACGAACCCCTCCGGCTATCCCTCTCCGCACGCTCCCGCACATCCCCGTAGGCGATGGTGAGCTTCCCCCGCCGGGTCCTCCTCTTCCTCGCCGTACGAGCCTGCCCACCATAGCAGTGGTACGCAAAGAATGTGCCCGGGATCTCTATCCCACGGGAAGCACCGGAAAACCTCATAAAACCACACCTCGCGACAAAAACAGAGAAGGCTCGTCAAAAGACAATGGAGAAATGACAATCGCTAAATCAAAAACAAAGCAATAAACTCATACCTCCAGAGCAAAGTCAAAACAGCCAACGAATCGGCCACACCCCGGCTAAACCGGTCCAAGGAGAAGTAGAGCTCGCCCAAGCTCGCTCGCCCCAAGCAATGTCGCAGACCCTATCCAGTCAATCAAGCTCTCCAACAGAGCAAAGGGAGCTGCGGTCGCGTGGTTCGAGAACAAAGTCTCTGACAGCTGCATACCACAAAAAGGAGCGCGCCAACCGCTCCACCGTCACCTGCCGGCACTCCCGGATGTAGGCCCCACATGCGGCCGTAATCTTCAGCTCCACGTCACTATACAAGATGCCTGTGCCCCTGCGAGGACGAGTCTCAAAGCCCAGCAGCTCGGTCAGCACCACATCAGAAATCATGTCTCTCCACCGCACCGGCCCTCCTTTGAAGGAAAGCCCGGTGATCGCAGCAAAGTCGGTAGGCGTCACCGTCACCTCTCCCCACCTAAGATGGAAGGTGTGGGTGGTATCCCACCGCACTCGTAAAGGCCAAGGAAGACGCTCTTGTTCTTCCTCGTGTCGAAAACTCCGCCTGTGTTCTCGACGAACACCCCTGTGCCGTAAGCGTAGACCGGCCTCCGGGACTCGGCCTACCGCCCACGGAAATATCGTGCATCCGCCGCCATAGCTCAACAATGCCTCGAGCGATCCCCGAGTCTTCATCCTCTTGGCCTTCCCGCCATAAGCCCCGCATCCCGCAGTAAACACAAAGAAAGGTACGTCAATCACAGTACTTAATATAAAGGCACATATAACCCGTCACAAAACACGGCACATATAATGCACATAATTTTCACATACATTATACATATAATTTTTCCCATGCAGTCCGTCACAAAAACACGGCACCCACACGACACATTTTCAAAACAAAAAAAAAAGATCCGTCCCAACACGGAAAGCCATGAAAATAACCCGTCACAAAAACACGGCACATATTGCACATATTTTCCCCACAAAGTCCGTCACCCAAAAACATGGCACACACGGCACGACACATATGCATAACACATTTTTTCAAAAAAAAAAAAAAAAATCCGTCCCTACACGGCACACACTTTCACATATAACCCGTCACAAAACACGGCACATGTCACATTTTTTTTCACAAAAATTATCACTACACGATAATTTTTCTCATAATGTACATACATAAATAGCATACGGTACAAAACACCAAAGCATGCATTTCATTAGAGAAGCACTTTATTTTCACAAATAAAAGCTAAATCAACACATTTCTGCACAAAATACACATACCCACAATTTTTACATGTCCATTTTCAACAATTCATCAAGAATTTCACAAAAAGGCATAAAATAATAACAAAAAATTCAAAAATGCGAAAAACTAAAACCTAGTTCTAGCATTCAAAAATTCGAGCAGGGAATCAAAACGGAACGGATTTCTTACCTCCCCGACGTTCATAGAGCGACGATTGTGCACCTCCGGATTCGGATACAAAACATCCGGGTTCTTCGAAGATGGAACGAACGAAATCCAATTCCTTTGGAGCTCCATCCGTTGCTCGACCACCTCGATCAAGGCGTTGACGACGACTCCTTCGAGATCCTTCCGCCATGACAAGCAATTCAAGCGAAAAATGGGGAATTTTGGTTAACAATGGAGGTTTTTTTTTCCTCTCTCTCTCTCGCCTGGTTTACGCCTGGAAGAAGAAGGAATGGGGAAGGCCTCGGTTATTTAACCCGGTCAAAACCTGGGAACTGTAAGAAACCAAAGTGGTCCGTACGGACCTCTTTGCAACCAGGTTGGTCCGTACGGACCTCTTTGCAAGGGGTGGCCAAATTACTTTCCTGCCCTTATAATCTTTGCCCCCGGGCCGTCCTAAGGCCTTTTCCAGCAAATCCCAAGTGCGAGAATGGTCCCTAACCCTTCAATTCAACCACGGCCGTCGGCGTAAGACCGGTCTCGCCACCTAACGGCAACTCAACCACCGGCCGTCAGCGAAGACCGGTCCTCGCCCACTTCAACGGCAATTCAACCACCGGCCATCAACGTAAGACCGGTCCTCGCCCACTTCAACGGCAATTCAACCACCGGCCATCAACGTAAGACCGGTCCTCGCCCACCTCACGGCAATTCAACCACGGCCATCAACGTAAGACCGGTCCTCGCCTGACCTCCAACGACAATTCAACCACCGGCCGTCGGCGTAAGACCGGTCTCGCCCACTTCAACGGCAACTCAACCACCGGCCATCAACGTAAGACCGGTCCTCGCCCACTCCAACGGCAATTCAATCCCCGGCCATCAACGTAAGACCGGTCCTCGCCCACTCCAACGGCAATTCAACCACCGGCCATCAACGTAAGACCGGTCCTCGCCCACTTCAACGGCAATTCAACCACCGGCCATCAACGTAAGACCGGTCCTCGCCCACTCCAACGGCACCAACCACCGGCCATCAACGTAAGACCGGTCCTCTCGCCACTCCAACGGCAATTCAACCACCGGCCATCAACGTAAGACCGGTCCTCTCCCACTTCAACGGCAATTCAACCACCGCCCGCTCAACGGCAATTCAAGAAGGAGCCAACACCTCCCAGCACAAATATCAAGGCGCAAGACGCCTCCAAGCGCTCAACGACAACTCAACCACTGGCCCTCAAAAGAGGTTCGAAGTCATCTTCCCAATGTAAAAGGGCCCCTACAAGGTCACGCATCCCCAACAATTCAAGCACCGGCCATCAACGTAAGACCGGTCCTCGCCCACTTCAACGGCAGCTGCAAGCACCGCCATCAAAGTAAGCCCGAGCTCCTCCCCAACAAGTCAAAGGGAAGTCGTGCAAGACCGCATATCCTCAAAGACCGACCATCATCCTTGCCCACTCAACGGCAAAACAAGCACAAGAAGGAGCCAACACCTCCGAGTACAAGTCCCAAGGCACGAAGCGCCTCCGAAATGCCAAATGGTGAAGCAATCACCGGCCGTCATCCTTGCCCACTTCAACGGGCAAATAAGAAGCACCTGGGCAAATATCGTAAGTCCAACCTTCTACTCAACATGCAAAAACACAAAGGCATCTACGCTCTCGGCACAAGGCGACGCCTCCACAAATGCGGCTAAAAGACGATTCAAAGTCCTCGCGCATTACATCAATCGCGGCTAGAAGACGATTCAAAGTCCTCGCGCATTACATCAATCGCGGCTAGAAGACGATTCAAAGTCCTCGCGCATAACATCAACCGCCGCCGTAAGACGATTCAAAGTCCTCCGGCGTGGCACCAACCGCCGCGAAGACGATTCAAAGTCCTCCAGGTACCAACCGCCGCCAGATGACGATTCAAAGTCCTCTGGGCCGTGGCATCAACCGCCGCCGGATGACGATTCAAAGTCCTCCGCCGTGGCATCAACCGCCGCCGTAAGACGATTCAAAGTCCTCCCGTGGCATCAACCGCCGCCGAAGACGATTCAAAGTCCTCTGGCCGTGGCACCAACCGCAATCGAAGACGATTCAAGTCCTCACTCTATTCTCCGCCCTAAGGCCTTAAACCACCCGATTAGGAAAATCGTAAAATTTCCATCCCCGGGACGCCACCACGTCCTCACAACCGACCTCGGCGGTCACCACATCTTAGGACACCACCACGTCCCTACCACCGACCTCGGCGGTCACACAACACTTCAGGGCACCACCACGCCCGCACTCACAAATTCACGACCTCCGAACTACGACTGTGCTTGATTCCCGCCAGGATACGTAGGAATCCTATCACAGTCCACCATCGACCTATACGGTCACCTAGGACACCACCACGTCCTTCCCATCGACCTATACGGTCACCTAGGACACCACCACGTCCTTACCACCGACCTCGGCGGTCACACGACACTTCGTGGCACCACCACGCCCGCATTCACAAAACACTCACCCCACACCCGAACTACGACTGTGCTTGATTCCCGCCAGGGATACGTAGGAATCCTATCACAGGGTCCACCTATTGACCTAAACGGTCACGCAAAAGGACACCACCACGTCCTCACATTGACCCTCACGGCCACTTCCTCTCCCAAAGACGCGATCCAGATTAGGACCACTTATCTTATCGGCGACCCCACTTCTTTCATAAGTGACGCCGTCGAGGGGCTTCGTAAGTACCCCAACTGGATCACCCCTTTCAAACACACGGGAAACGCCGCGGACTCATCAACGCAGCCTCGGAGACCTCCGGCACTCAAAACCCTCTCAAACCCTCTCAAAACCCTCTCAAACCCCCAACCAAACCAAGGGAGGAGCCTTCGCGGGATAAAAGGGACAAAGGACCTTTTGGGAATTTTCAGAAATTGGGAAAGCAATATTGATCCGTACGGACCTCTTTGCTGTCATAATTACCGAATCCCCTTAAAGTCCACAATATTCCCTCAAATCCCTAAGAAATGATTACCCAATGCATGGTTGGTCCGTACGGACCTCTTTGCATCCGAGTTGGTCCGTACGGACCTTCTTGCATGGGGACATCATCATTCCGTAATATTCACCATCATTGCAGAATCCTCAAATCGAGGAAATCCAAAATTCTCGGGATAACCAAGGAGGTCCGTACGGACCTCTTTGCTCCGAAATTTTTACTATAAATAGAGGGCTTCCCTCCTCATTTTCACACACCTCCCTCTTCTCTCTTCCTCCCTTAGCCTTCGGCTCCCCTCTAAGTCCTCTCGAGGCACTCCCGCCCCTTTCGGATCCTTCCGAGGCCTTCCGAGCTCCTCGTGGTGCTCCGAAGCCTCCCCGAGCGCTCCCGAGACGCTCCCGCGCCGCCCCGAGGCACTCGAGGTACTCCGAGGCCCCTCGTGGAACTCCGAGGCCTTGCACGGTCTTTCCACGGTGTCCCGGCTCCTTCCGAGTCAAACCGACGATCCCAAACCACGCCGAAACTCGACCGAGTGACTCCCGCCACCACAACGCACGCCGAACCTCTGCCCGAGTGATCCCGACGATCCCCACGCACGCCGAACCTGCCCGAACGCAGCCTCGCAACCTCAACTCACGCCGAAACTCTGTCCGCGGACAACCGGCATCTACCGAAGCAATCCCGATCCGTACCGGAACGCTACTCCGACCTCAAACACCATTCCCCAGCGGAAGACAGACGCGAACCAACATTGGTAAGGCTTCCTTCCATTACTATTTCAATACATTTTCATACATAGCATACAATGTAGACATCCGATACAGCATGCATTTTTAAAAGCACACACACACACACACAACATTTAAAGGATATTAGGGGTATCCGAAAGACTCGTTTTACGAGGCTACCCGGGTGAGCTCTAATATTCTAATATTCTCTTCCCGGGGAGTCATCTGACCTCCGAACTCAAAATCTCATCACACAAAAACAGTTTATTATTATTTTTTAAACTGATGCCCTTTTTCAATGTTTTGGGCTTAATAAAAACGGCGTGGCGACTCTACAAAAACAAAAACGGCGAGACACATCGCTCCAACGCGAAAGATGCCAGATGCCGGGGCGCGAATGCGCTGCCTCTCGGATCCGGGTAATTTCATCTGCGACACCATTTTATTGTGGTGTGCCCTTGATAGTGAGATGCCTAGAAATCTCCACTTCTTTGCAGAACTCATCAAACTCAACACTATAGAACTCCAACCCATTATCTGCCTGGAATCGCTTGATCTTTTTCCATGTCTGATTCTCCACTAATGTCTTCCACTATATGAAATTGGTGAGAGCCTCACCCTTGTGATTTATAATAATCACCCAAGTCTTTCTCGAGTAGTCATCAATCATAGACAAGAAATACATGTGACCCATCAATGATTCCTGACGTGAAGGTCCACAACAATTCGAGTGAATGTAATCCAGATTCCCCTTCGTTCTATGAACCCCCTTATAAAACTTGCTTCTCTGCATCTTCCCAAATACACAATGCTCATAAAACTTAAGGTCCTTGACCTTATGATCACAAAGAAGGCCATAATTAGCCAATATCTGCATCCCTTTAATACTCATATGCCCAAGCCTAATATGCCACAACTTGGTCATATCCTCCTTGACCACTTCAGATGATGCAACCAATACTGACCCAGAAAGCGTCATTCCTTGGAGGAAATATAAGGAGCCCCATTTAAGGCCTCTCAGAATCACTTCAGAACCTTTGTAGACATGAACAGCTCCACCTTTACCTTTGAAACTGTACCCTTTATTGTCTAGCTGACTAAGAGATATCAGGTTCTTCATCATCTGTGGAACATGCTTCACGTCGTTCAAAGTGCAAAACTTACCATCATGAATCCGCATCTTGATAAAGCCAATACCAACCACCCTGCAGGTAACAATGTTGACCATATGAATATTACCACCATCTACCTTCTCATAAGTTGTAAACCACTCTCTCCTCTGACTAATATGGTAAGAAGCCCCAGAATCAAGAATCCACGCATCCGATTGTTTCGCAAAATCTTCTGTCACCAGAGCATAATCCCTATCAGAGCTGCTCGTATCAACTGCAGAAGCATTAGCTTCATTACGATTTGGAGGCTTGCCTCGCTTCTTCCTAGGACAATCTATCTTCCAATGTTCCTCCCCCTTGATGTAATTACAAATATCATCAGGTTTTAGACCCTTCTTTCCATAAGACTTTTTCTTTTTCTACTTGTTGCTAGAACCCCTGCTGCTTTTTGCAACTAAACCTGTTGTTTGATTATGTGTACCCCTATTACCGCTTGCCTTTCGACGCAACTCTCTAGTCTTGAGCGAGAATTTCACCTCCTCTAGAGTTACCATCTCCTTAACACTGATACTAGAGTCAACATAGTGCTCATATGATAAAGGCAATGAAACAAGTAACATTAATGCAGCATCCTTATCAGCAACTTTGAGTCTATATTACGCAGTTCAAGTAATAAAGATGTAAATCTATCTAGGTGATCCCTAATGGGCGACCTTCCTGCATTCAGAGAGAATATAGCATGTGCTTCAGATATAGTTTGTTGGTCAATGATCATGTAAAATACAATTCTTCTAATGCAAGCCACAAGGCACCTCCGAAATCGGTATCTGTAATATCCGCTAGAACAATATCATCTAGACATCTTATGATTTTAGAGTGGGCCCTATCATCTAGCGCGATCGGATCTGCCTCTTCCTTCTCTGCTACCTTCTTGTCCTTCTCCGCAACTTCCTGTTGTTGCAGTCGCGACAGCACCGGTGGGAACGACTTCTGCTTTGCCCTTTGAATCCTAATGATTCCTGATTGCAACAGCCAATAGAGTCCACAAACCCTTGTCCCTCAACAAGGCTTTCATCTTGATTTGCCAAAGAAAAAAAATCAAGGGTTTTTTGTTTGTTTGGTTAAAATTGACCAAACAATATTATTATACTCGGTTATCAATGGCCGAAATATTACTGCTCGTTCGGTCGCTTTTGACCGAACGTTGTAATTTTGTTCGGTTAACAGTTACCAAACAAGGTGACATTGTTTGGCAAGTACCAACCGAACACCGGAAGATTCAAGAGCGGCATGGATGGAGCATCTCAAAGCTCTAATAGTGCAGCAATCAGGAAGAAGTTTAAAGCATAATAATCTTCCCCTCTTTCGATCAAATGTCATAAGAAAATTCATACTCCAATTAGACGAAAAAGAATAACGGGAGAATACAACGACATTCTAATCGGTGCAGGTTAGGAAGAAGAACAGAGAAAAAATGAAAACCCTTATTTAGGCATAATAATACAAAGGGTTAATCGTCATTTCAATCAATGTCATTTTTGTAAAAATTGTCATGCGAAAATATTTAGCAATGTTGCGAAGTGAATAACCATTCTCATCAATAAATTATACTAAAACCATTAAATTTTAAAAATTTGATAATTGCACTTGAAAATAAAACAAAACAAATCAAACAGAAGACGTAAAAAGGGCTAATTCTATTTGCAAGGCACCAGATTGTACAAGGCACGTTAATGCCCAAAATACCCTTAGCCGGACACGCGTGTTTCGTGTAAACGTACACGAAATAATGGGTTTATTTCGTGTAAATATACAAAAAATATGGGAAAGGATTGAACTTTTTGTTTCGCCTTATTATACACGAAATAGTGCGTGGTCTTTCGTCTGATTTAACACGAAATATGACAGTAGCATTTCATAAAATGTTACACAAAATAAACATTGTCATTTCACCAATTTTCACACGAAATAACATGATACGTTTCACCTATTATCACACGAAATACCCATACAGCTGACACCTATAAATTGTAAATGAAGAATATGTCAAATGCAGTCAACCAAAGCTCTATATATTGAAAATGAAAAATATAACAACAATATACCTAGAATATGAGTGACGTCATGCATCGTAATCGTCATCTCCCCCCACGGCATGTGGAACGTGTTAGTCTCAGGAGACCACCGTTCCACAAATGTCGTCAGCAGCGCCGAGCTAGTCCGGCGAATGGTGGTATCATGCAGGTGATGGATACCCATAGCATCGACTGCAGTCAACCATGCTCGATCATCCTCGGCCAGACTATCACGCGAGAACCTGTTTAAAGATTTATCAATAACAATTTTTAGAATTTCACAATAATGATTACATTAAAACCAATGTTTCGTCAAAGTTTATTTTTGTAAACAAATAGCTTACCTATCGAGATGTGATGTCTGGTAT
Source organism: Adenophora triphylla var. japonica (assembly GCA_022495995.1). NCBI lineage: Eukaryota > Viridiplantae > Streptophyta > Magnoliopsida > Asterales > Campanulaceae > Adenophora > Adenophora triphylla. The sequence goes on from JAFEMH010002690.1 coordinate 256,957, forward strand.
GGAACTTCACCACCGATTGGCTAGTGGGGTTGCCCCAAATCTCGGGCTCGGTGATGGCCGAACCCGTATAACAAATCACAAACCTCGGGGCCGCCACCTGGGTCGCTCACACCGCCGTGATGGTGGCTCCTCCTCACCCGCACCCCGCCTCCTCCTCCGTCCCTGCCCTCTAGCCACATCCTGACCCCTCCTCCTCCCATGCCTCAATGGTCTAACATCACGTATCTCCGCCTCCTCCTCCTCCTCCTCCGCCTCCTCCTCCCCCTCCTCCTCCTCCTCCTCACCCCCATCGTAGTCGAAACCGAGACCTCCAGATCTCGCTCGGGAATACCCGTCTCATCATCGACTCTACATCCCTGTAACTCTCATCAACCAAAACATTCCTGTCATGTTTCTTTTTGGTGCGTCCGGGAAATTTCGTTGCTGCCTTCTCGGCCTTCCTCTTCCTGTTAGACGCAGTCATACGTTCACGTCCTTACAATTTTTTTTAATAAGATAGTTAAATATAACAGACAATAAATAAGCCGCAAGTCTAGTAAATTTGGACAATTCAACAAATCAACAGTGATAAAAACAATCTACAACAAATAATCATCAATCTACAATTTTTGGTTTTTTTTTTCAGTTCACAGTTCACATTTCGTGTGCCTATACACGAAATGTAGTGAGTGATTTCGTGTAAATTCATACGAATGATATGGAATCATTTCGTGTATAGGCACACGAAACACAATGAAACAATATTTAGTTCATTTCGTGTGCCTATACACGAAATGCTAAGAACAATTTCGTGTAATTTTCATACGAGATAGAAGGACCAGTTTCGTGTATAGGCATACGAAACAACTTAAACATTGTTCCATTGTGTTTCGTGTGCCTATACACGAAATTTTTGGAACCATTTCGTGTAATTTTACACGAAATAATCCCAGTCCAGAAACATATTTCGCACTTCAATTTCAAACCCAGTCCATCAATGGAATTCTAAACAACAAATTCAAACCCAGTTCATCAACATCTCATTTTAAAACCCAATTCATCAAACTAATTTTTGAATAATAATGACATACTCTATTTGACCTAAACTCCAGAAAATCGAGGCTGGTGAGGGAGGGATTACCTTCTTTACAGGCACGGTGGTAGACGAGGTTCCGGCGGCCATGGCAGCGGCGGTAGCGGCGGCGGAAGCGCCGGCAGAGACGGCCGAAATTTTCATTCTCACCATTCTTTCCATCGATCTTCACAGTTGGGTGTTTTGGTCGTGTACGAGAGAGAGAATGATGGTGAGTGAGGGAGGGAAGGAGAGAAATCAAGAGGTTTTTGATTTATATAGGAGGGTAGTTTAGTAATTTTTTCGTGCTATGGAGTGTGCCTTGCAAATATTTGCAATGCAAATATTTGCAATGCAAATATGTATGCCCCGTAAAAAGGTACCCCACCCCAACCCAACTCCCAATGTCTATGACTATTAACCCACCAAAAATGATTTTTAATGATGAACTTGTTGGAAGCGCACTCTCTACATTTCTTCTAAGTGCAACAAAACCAGTGCTAATCAATGGCGAAAGCACTGAACTCAAAACCCTACTTGTCTCGACTTTTCTTGAACCCTAATCAATGGCAATTTCAAACCATCAGAACTCTCCTCTTGCAATCCGCTTCCGATTCCGTCAAGTTACACCGATATTCCGATCCCGGTAACCAATCTCCCAACTTTCGATTAATCTGTCTCTCTATTTTAATTTGTTCTCTTCCTGATTGATGTACTAATTGAATTTCGGGAATTAAATGAAAATGAAAATGATAATTTAGGGCAAAAAAATTGTGATCTTGAAATATACATTCTTGTTCTATTTATTTCCATGTGTGTAAATACTCTAAGACTGCATATGGTTTATGCTACCGTCTCCGAAATAAGTCAATTTGATTAGTCAAGCTAAAATCGTAGTTTTACTTAACAAATGTTAACAAAATTGAATGCGCGGGAATTAAAAAATATATACTCCCTCCGTCCCATTGGAAGCTTTACCTTTTGCCAAAACGGGTGTCCCGTTAAAAGTTCGCCTTTCCTAAAATGGCAAAGAATCTTTACTATTCCACCCACTAATTCTCTCTCTTACTTTACTTTTATACTCACAACACCAATCAACTTTACTATTTCCTCCACTCAATCTTTCTCCTATTTTACTTTTATACTCGTAACACTTTCTCCACTAACCATTTTTCTTAATTTGCGTGCCATAATCAAAATGGTGAACCTATAAACGGAACGGAGGGAGTATATAATATTGATAGTGGAGTAGGTAATTGTGAGAAACGTAATCGAGAGAAAGTGAGGTAGGTATAGTAAGTGGATTGTTGTTGTGAGTGGGAGTGAGTCCCATTGAATAAAGAAGTGTTATCAAGTTTCCATTTTGGGATAGAAACATTTGGTTATGGGATTTCTTATAGGGAAAGAAGTAACATTATGGGATGGAGAAAGTATTTTAGAAATGAGACTACTTTTTCGGAACAAATTAATACTAGAAGAGGGGTCAAAAATGCAATCTGGTGCCCAAAACTATTCTTCCAATCTCACTTAGGGTCCTGAACATTATAATGTCCCAAATAAAGTCCAAAACTAACTTTTAAGCCCAGATGAGGTCCTAATCCTACAAACCATTTAAAATCTAACAGAATATGACATGTGCCCCTCACATGTCCAAAATTTCGGGGCACAAATGTCTTGTAATAACCCCTAAAGCCATTCTTCTCTTCCTCGTGTTTTACCCCATTCCCTGCGGTGCCCTTACAAATTCACAAGTTGTAGTTTGAGAGGGAAGGACTTTTTACGGCGGACAATTGTAGTAGCATGAGTTCTTCCTCGGTATGGAAGGATAAATAGTCATTCCTGCTCCAAGGAAGATGATAGTCAATGTGTAACTGATGTGTTTCATATGCTTTGTCTTTGTTGCATAAAAAAATTAATTGAAACAAGGTAGATCATAGTTGCAAAAGGTTAGCGCCTCTCTCGCCCGCCTCGCCGTTTTGGCGCCTTTAGGGGTCGACCGCCTTTTGGTTTTATGGCGGGCTGTTGTGCGCCATTTAGGCCGGACGAGGCGTTTCTTGGTTATAGTGAGAGGCGTGAGGAGTCCGCCTTTGTTAACAGGCATAATAGGCGTATGTGTAGTGTTAAGCTAGGTCATTTTGTAATTTTAGTTTTAATAATTTAACTTACCCAATGCTTTGTTTTGGGATAATATGGAGTAAATATAGCTTGTGGCGTACATGAGAAAGAAAGATATCCATAATTTCTCTCAAGAGATCAAAAGAAATTAAGTGTGATAAATAACAAATTAGAACGACGACAAAGGAGTGGGACAAAAACACTACAAATAGCTTGCTTTATTCAAATTTTTATAGGGAGGTTTGCAAATTTTAATATGTTTACTAATTTAATTTGTTTTTTCGCTTTACTTTCGGTCTCCTTAATCATTTGAAGTTTTAACTATATCTTATGTTCATCACTAGGTATGAATTATACATTTGAAATTATATATTCGAATTCACCTATTTCACACTTTTAAACGACTACTTGTTTACTGATTTGAACATATAATGTGTTTTTTGTCTTAGAATTCTCACTTTTGGGTGTTTTAGTTGTGTTAAGTTACTATTACATGTGAATTTGTGACATTTATTTAATGCAAAATTCTTGTTCTTAACATGTTTAAGCTTTGTTTAATATATTTTACATATATTTTATTTTACTATTCCTTTTGTTCTATTTTACCGCTTTGCTCGCCTTTCGGTCGCCTTTCAACCGCCTCGTCATTCGCCTTTTCTAGGATCTTCTCGCCCGCCTCTCGCCTTTAACAACTATGAGGTAGATTATTTTTTAAAAAAACTCCCATCTTCCTCTGCTACTTCAACAAAATAGGGGTTTCCTTTTTTATTCACCAACAGCACACTCACTATAGCCACGAAAATCATATTGATCATCATTATTTTATACTATTAATAATCAATTGAGACAACCCCATAAAAAAGGTAGAGTTTGTTTCAAATCAAGAATATAGTACATGAATCATGAAAACCATTTCGCAGAAGCCAATGTAAGTTTTGGAAAAAAAAATTAAAGTACAAAAATTACACAAATATTTATTCCAGAGAACTCACAATCTTAAAATAACAAAATAGATCTTGATAGACATTAGACAGCTTTCATTATTCATCATCAGAAGCTTGAAAATTGGTCTCTAATCAGAATAATTACATCAAATAAAACTGAATAAGGATATAAACATCATACTCGTTTGGGTGTTCAGGAAGGATGATCACGTTCCAGCCACTTCAATAGCTTTCTCGACACACAATTGCTCAATCTTTCAATGATTTATAAATGATCTTTCAAAGAACCCTAGACTTACACGCTAATTCTCGATGAAAATCATCATCACATTGATCGAATACTACATGGTTTGGTGATAAGGGTTTTCTTCCAGCTCAAACTACAACAGGTGAATTTGAAAGGGCATGACACATGCGAATGGGATTAGGCATTAGAAAGAGATGAATAGTTTTTAGGGGTTATTAAAAGACATTGTGCCCTTAAATTTTGGATATGTGAGGGGCACATGTCATATTCCGTTAGATTTTAAATGGTCTTTTAGGGTTTAGGACCTTATCTTGACTGAAATGTTAGTTTTGGACTTTATGCGGGATGTTTTAATGTTCAGGGCTCTAAGTGGGATTGGAAGCATAGCTTTGGGCTCCAATTTGCATTTTGGTGAAGAAGAGGATTTATTTTTCTGGGAAGGTGGGAGTACCATCTTTCATTTAATGATATACTGGGAATTTGAAAATATATGCACACACACACATATATATGCCTAGGCCTGTCAATTTTTACCCATTACCCATTACCCAAGAACCCGCTCAACTCAACTCGCTAATTACCTGACCCAACCCAACTCATTAACATTGAAACGAGTTACCCGCTAAATTTAGCGGGTTAAAGCAGGTCAACCCGTCTCAACCCGCTGTAACAAGCATTGAAACATTTGCAACATTTGTTTACGTCACAGTGGAGAGCCTTGCTATCAAACATCCCCACCCCCTGCCCCCCTACCCCCACCACCCCCCACCCCTTGTCGGGTCAAAAAAAAAATTAATCATTTAAATTTTTTTATAAACACCCCCCCCCCCCCGGTCGGGTCAAAAAAAAATTTAAACATTTTAAATTTATTTTTAACCACCCCCGCCCCACCCACCCCCCCGTCGGATCAAATTTTTTTTAAACATTTTAAAATTTATTTTTAACCACCCCCACCGCCCCACCCCCCCGTCGGGACAAAAAAAAAAATTGAACATTTTAAATTTATTTTTAACCACCCCTCCCCCCGTTGGGTCAAAAATAATTTAATCATTTTAAATTTAGTTTTAACAACCCCCACTCCCCTCGCCCAAACCCACCCCTACCCCCTACCCCACTCACTACTACCACCCACCCACCCCTACCGTCGGGTCAAGAAAAATAATTTATTTTTGAAAATTATTTTTTCTAGCCGAGTAATTCAAAAGAAAAAAAAAAGAGTTGAGCTTATTGGGTTATCCGAGTCGACCTGCCTCATTTGACCCGTATGTTAAATGGGTGGTAACAGGTATTACTCGTCTCAACCCATTACCCGCTTCAACCCGTTACCCGCTTTAACCCGGCTCAACTCAACTCAACTCAACCCAACCCGATTGCCATGTCTATAATATGCCACACACACACACATAATATATATATATATATATATATATATATATATATTCCCTCCGTCCCATAGAACATTACACGTTTACTATTGAGAACGGAAAATAAGGAATAATGTTATTAAAGTAGGTGTTGTGAGTGGGAGGAGAGAGAATGAGTGGAGAGAATAGTAAATTATAATGGTGTTGTGAGTATTAAAATAATGTAGGAGAGAGAATGAGTGGAGAGAATAGTGATTTAAGGTTTCCTTTTTAGGAAAGTGGGACTTTAAAGAGGGACGCCCAAAATAGCAAAAGGGGTAATGTTCTATGGGACGGAGGGAGTATATATTATTGTTCATAGCTTAAGGTAAAAAAAATGAGGCTTCTTCTCTTGAGACAAATATAAGATGGATCATAGGATTTTTTTTCTACGTAAAGAATTTGTATCATTTAGCTTTTTTATTTTAAATGGGTAAAATTTGTTTTCTTAATTTGTGTGCTCAGTCAAATTGGTCACTTATTTTGGATTGGAGGGACTATTATTGCACCAAGTAGGGATGGTCACTGATTCAGTATCTAACACTAATTTTAGACATTCCTAACATTTATTTAATAGATTGTATACTTTTGTTATATACTTATTGATGTAAAAATTGTGAATTTGCACAGTATGCGATTTGGAGAGGCCATCCTAGCCTTTTTTTTTTTGCTTGAAAATTCCTGGTTCCTGAACTGCCCCTTCCAGGAAAATCTCGATGCAAAATTTTGGATTGACATGTTTGCTTCATCATGCCTGTCGATCCCTTTTGTTGTTGTTTCCCGTTATTTTCTCCTGTCCAATTTTTAGGTTAATAAGTTTGATTGAAGCCATCTTTACCCCCCCCCCCCCCCCAAGCTATATAGCCATTAACATCAGCTGAGTTTTATTCCAGGAATTGTTGAACTTAACTTGGATAGACCTGAAGCAAAAAATTCCATTGGGAGGGATATGTTGAAGGGCTTACAGCATAGTTTGGAAACTATAAATAGGGATTCCTCTGCAAATGTGTTGATGATCAGCAGCTTAGTTTCTAGAGTGTTCTGTGCAGGTGCTGATTTGAAGGTAGGTATCACTTTTGATTTTGACTAATATAATTGTCTGTTAATACATATGGCTACACTATCTATTTATTGAAGAGGGAGCCTGTTATACTTCTTATTGGGAGAACGGAATCATAATATTTGAACGAATGCATAACTATATATAGAAACAGTTTTAAATTCATTTAGATTTATAGTATTAAGGGATTGATTCTGGCCAGTAAGGTGGAGGTGGAGGTGCAGGCTTTGGGTTGTTCGAAAGGTGTTACACAAGGATGGGACATTTTATTGATGAAAAATGAGTCATTAAACCATACCAACAGTGTTGTTATACGGTAGAAGCAAGAGGTTTGAATGTGGCAGGATGACTAATTGTTAGTTTGGTGTCTTTCATTTAATGGCCGAGTGAGGCAAGGAGAAAGGAATTAGATGGGTCGACCAACTGAGGGGCTAAATCTTGTTTACAGGCAACTTTGATTTTGGACAAGCTGCAATTGAGCTATAATGGCATAGTTTTTCTATGCCAACACAACATTGATGATGACCACTTGAGGTTAGATGACCAGGAAATCCACGAAGGATTCAATTCATTATCTAGAATCAAATATGGATTTTTCATCAAACGGGAGCTGATATTATGGATAAAGAAACATTGTTGAAGAATTAATTTGTATTCCTTGTGCGCCTTTGCTTTGCAAGTGATCATACATAATAATTACAGGCCTAAATTAAAGTTCTGTCTGAAACTTGTCAGTAGTACTGAAAGCTTAAATATTTATTCAGTTGGTGGTCACTTTCATTTGCCAAGCAAAAGAAATTTGAGGGTTCTGATATGTGATAGCTTAAAGTTGAAGATTGTATGATGGCATAAGACCTCCTAATCTTTTTTTCTGGCTGGCGAAAAGCAATATATGATCATCTCTTATTCTCTTCTATCAGATCCAGTGAAGGACTTTCTGTAGTTATGCTTTCGGCATCTGTTTTTGTAACTTATACCAGTTCTCTCACTTTGTACTCCGTCCCAAAATGAATGACCAATTTTTTTCAAATTTTCTCTTGATCAAGAGCAATTTTGAAAAAAAATAAAAATTGGTCATTTGTTTTGGGATAGAGGTAGTAGTTCCTTAGGATCCGAATTGGCATGTTATAGTTACTGTTTAATGAGGCATTTACAAAAAACTACTTTAGAAAGATGGAAATTACAAAAAAACAAAAAAAAAACGCTTAAGTTCGAAATTACAAAAAAAAAAAAAAAAATTGGTTTTTATTTTCTGCTTCAAACAACTGATAATTTCAGTTATCAGTTGTAAACAACTGATAACTGAAATTATCACTTGTTTGAACAACTGATAACTGAAATTATCAGTTGTTTGACCAAAACTGATAAAAATAAATCAAGAAAAAAAAGTAGTTTTTTGTAATTTCCCATCTTACATGTTTTTTTTTGTAAATGCCATATTTTTGAGTGAGTTTTTTGTAATAAACCCTTTAAAAATATAAGAAGTTTTATATCTTCAATCATCTGATGGCAGTTTTCAATAATATTGATTTTGAAAGATTTGTTTCTCTTTTTTGCTGTCTGATCTTGATTAAAAATGTATATTATTTAGTCTGTTGATTACCTAGGTTAATGATGCCATGCTTGTATAACAGCTTATTCATTTTGCTTAACAGTGCCTTTGCTGTAAATTGGATTGGTAGGAACGAAAGACGATGAGTCCTTCTGAGGTTCGAGTTTTTGTTAACACACTGCGCTCAACATTCTCCTTATTGGAGGTTTGTCCTCATCATTTTTTCAGCTTGTCCGATAGCGTTACTTATTTTCTCAAAACCATGATTCACGATTGTCAATAACTTGTGAAGTGTGTGTTCTGCCATGGATATCTATGTGATTAATGATTCTTCTCCGGCACTCCCTACATCTCATTTCAGATGTTACTCCCTCCGTCCCAAAATGAATGTCCATTTGGAATTTAAGGGTCATTTTGAAAAGGTTAAGTTTTCATAGAAAATAGGGCCCCTCAGGCGAGATTTAAACCCAATGCAGAACACACCAGATCCAAAATACCAAAGACACCCATCGCTGGCAAAAGACTGAATTGCCCTTCTATCCAAAATCCAATTCAGCTCTTATAACTGACATATATAAGATCGGTTCGCCTTTTATAATTAAAGTATAAGAGTCACTTTTTTTCACAAAAATAAAATAAAAAATTTAATATTTTATTAATGTTGACTCTCATATTCGGTCAAACAACAAATTAGCCTTATAACCGACTTTATAGACTACTTCATCTCTTATAAGTGACTTATAAGACTAATTTGTCTCGTATATCGACTTATAAGACAAAAGATTTCAACAAAAAAAAAAATAAAAAATTTCAATAATAAAAACGAGTTAATCTCGTAATTTACATATTACAACTCTTATAGCTTAATTATTAGACAATTTTTTTTCAACCAAAAAAATTAAAAATTTCAATAATAACAATGAATTAATATCATAATTTACACATTACAACTTTTATAGCTTAATTATAAGACCACCATTTTGCCTCTTATTGAAGTTGGAATGGAAAATGTGCAGTAAAGGCCTAAAGGGAGAACATTAAGCTGAAAATTGGAGGAGGGCGACCGCATCCTCTAATGAGAGCGGTCGCACCAAAAGACCAGAAGCAGATCGCTTCATGTTGTGGAGTGATTGCTCCAAAAACCAATTAGGGGGAGCCTAGGGGTGTTTGGGGAATCATAATCTGGAGAACTCTTTTTTTAGGATTTACAAAAAGATTTTCTTTAAAATGAATAAAATCTGGGATGGGGGGGCCTAGGGGAATTTTTCCTAGAAAATATTCATAAAATTCTTGCTTTTCACTTTCAAACTTTTAGTTTTGCAAAAATATTATAAACTATGATTTTATTTTTATTTTTTGAAAAAAATATTAATCACTTGGGGACAGTTATTTTAAGGAGAAGTTTAAGAAGTCATTCATTTTGGGACAAAAAAGGGCATTCAATTTGGAACGGGGCAGTACTTATTTCCTCTGTAATCCATGTGGGCACCGTTTTGGTTCGTGAAGTTTTGAAATGCTTTCACAAGCATTGTTTTCTTAAGTTTCCTACAATAAACTGTAAACACAAGTGACACCCATTGAGAGGCAGAGGGAGTATAGTTCAACACGTCCCGTTTCCTAGTAATGTGTTGCCTTCTTGAAGCTTTTAAGTATTCATATCTTCCTCACGAATTCATTTAACTTTTTGAACTTCAGGCACTTCAAATTCCAACTATTGCGGTTATTGAAGGCGCAGCATTGGGTGGGGGCCTGGAAATGGCTTTATCTTGTGATCTTCGGATATGCGGTAATACTAACGCGGTTTAATAAGTCATTCATTTTGGGACAAAAAAGGACATTCAATTTGGAACGGGGGGTGGGTGGGTGGTTTGTACTTCTTTCCTCTGTTATCTATGTTGGCACCCTTTTGATTCGTGAAGTTTTGAAATGTTTTCACAAGCATTGTTTACAAAATTTAGATTGTCTTTCTCATGGTATTTGTATATGAATCTTGAAGTTGATTACTGTAACACATGTTATTAGGAGAAGATGCGATCTTGGGCTTGCCAGAAACAGGACTTGCAATTATACCTGGGTACGTCTCAATTTTCTGATGGTTAACATGCAACGATCAAATAGATGCCTCTTTGACATAAATTAGTTGTAGCTTGCTTGACAAACTCTTCATTAGCCAGTGCCTCTTTTGTAACGGATCGTATATCTTTTGCAGATTAGTTTGACAATAATCTTACTGAAAAATTCCATTGATTATATTGCATAGTATAGTATGTATACACACAGTTGCCCAACACTCCGGCCACCACCCCATTTCGTCCTGGTTGAGGCCAGGTCTTACATAAGAAAACCCTTATATGATGTTAGTTGTCACAAAATGGTATCATAATATGTTTGGAAGAACTGCTTGAACTTCATATTTCATTGGTCAGTTTGTTTTTTGCAATTTTATCCTGCGAACGTGAGTGGTTGTTTGGATCAAGTGCCTAACACTTAGTGTGTGCATTTTACATTATTGTAGTAATTTTTAAATGTTATATATATGAATCATTATTTATATTTGAAAATAGATAGAAAATTAAAAACAACTAGATGATTAGTTAATCTTTAAGGCGTTGGTTGTATACTACTGAGAAACAGTAGGAGGGGAGAGTTGTTGATTAGATGGAGAGACCAGGAATCCGAACTCCTCTCCCTTACTTATAGTGAAATATGCATCATATGTGGGTTCTAAGATTATGACCACCTAATGCCAAGTCTGAGATTTGGAATCAGAAAAACAAATCGATAGCGGTAATTCAATATTATTCCTCCAATTTCAATTGCAAAATTGGAATTGCTGCCCTAACGTGACTAAAATTAGAAAGCGGTGTAATTCTCTTGAAGGACATTCACTGCATCTTTTTTATCCCCGCCACTCAGCTTTTGTATACTTAATTTAACAAAAAACTTCACCCCCCCCCCTCCTTCCACTGGAGCACCAACCCAATTTGATCTTGACAAATTCAGTCCAACAAAGGATGCACCTCTATCCTCTTTCTGAAGATTTTAGGCTTTTAGCGACAACCATTTCAAGGCCTCGTTCCCTCAGGTCCGTGTATGGAAGTACCATGATGCTCAGTGTTGGTGTGTTGGTGCTATATTGGTATTGAAGTTGAAATATGGAAGACTTGGCAAGATGATTATGTGCATTGCTTTCTGTGCCTAATTTCTTTTTCAGTTTCTTTCTACGACATAAACTGCCCTAGAATATCTTATCCAGAAACTATTTTACCCTCAACAAAATATCATATCATGGCCATATTAGGTTATTTGATTGATTTGTAAAGAAAATGTCTTTGTTTTTTCTGGACAAAACTTTTAGCAGAAAATGGTATTGCAGCAAGATTTCTTACTGTGGATATCTGGCCTTTTGCAGGGCAGGTGGCACACAAAGGCTTCCTAGACTGATTGGAAAATCTGTAGCCAAAGAACTTATATTTACGGGTCGGAAGATTGGGGGTAGAGATGCATTCTCTATGGGTATGCAATTCCTATTATCACTCCGTTTATTCATTTCAAATAATGAGTTGGTCCCCTTTTAGCATATGATGTGTGTTACCATGCAGGCCTCGTCAATTACTGTGTTCCTGCCGGTGAGGCTCACTTAAAGGCTCTTGAAGTCGCTCGAGAAATAAATGAGAAGGTACATCATAGTACTTCTTGGCACCTCATTTCAAATACAAACTAAAGTAATGCATATCTCTACTACTATAATTACCACGAGTTTCAACAATTTTTGCATTCCAATTTTGCCCTTCTCTACCTTAACAAGATTCAGGCCTTAAATTTTCCAAGCATATTATGTGTGCCGCACAAGTAGAATCGTGGAGTCATGTTACGATACACTGCCAGCTTTGTCTTATACTGTGCCCCTTGGATGATTGTCCTCTTTTCAGGGAGCATCATGCCCCAAAGTTCAAACTTTGAATCCTTAAACAGAGTGCTATCCTAGTTTATCCTATGTTACAGCTCTAGGCCCTTTTAATATCAATTTTAAGCCTTTTGTACAAGAACTTATCGTGGTATTTTTCATTGATATTGAAAATCCCATCCATTGAATCTCCGGAGGATTGCACTGCTCACCATCCAGATTGTCAAAGAAAAAACCTGTCACCATATATTTAATTCCGCCCCTCTTTTGTAAAACCTGACACAATAGTAGAATTTCCTCCAATTTTAAGAACAAGCTTCAAAACGTTTTGTGGTGGAAACATAGAATTGACTCTACCGAATGTTCTCAACCAAAGTTGCTATGGATTGTTGTGCATTGCTGCTCTTTAACTTTCACATGCAGTTGCTCTGTTGTTGAACTGCAATCAATATGCATTGCTCAATCTATTGGACTTTCTTTAAGAACAGGGAATGAGTGTTGGTGCAAATTTATGACAGCCAAAGCACATCCTAGACTATGTTGAGAGTAAAATTCATCAACAAAGACAAAGGTTTCGGGGTAATGAATGATAAGAAGGGAGACAAATGTTTAAGGTCCGAGTCACAACAAAGAAGAGTGTAGAGAGTCAAAGCGATGCTTTTTTCAAAACTTTGTTTGTTAGAGTTATTAGTGTGACCTGAGATTTTTGTGGTTCTTTTAGTGTCTGTTGGATCTTAGAGAACTGCAAGGGAAAAGTGTGCATTTTTCTTTATAATTCTTATGAAAAGCAATGGGTCTAGGCTCCACCACCTGTAAGATTTTGGCAATCAGTTATCTAAACCATCTGAGCATATTTAGTGGAAATCCTCTTTGGGGCGAGAAATTAAAGCTGTTTCTGAAATTTTAAGAATCATTGTTGCGTGATAGGGTCTTTTATACAAACGTGTGAAACTTAATAGCAATGATGGTAGTTTATTTTATGTGGTTTGGATATCAGTTCAAGGTCAATGGGAGTTGTTGTATAATGAAGTATATCTTTTGAAGTAGTGTTCTAATTGCATTGGCTTCTCATGTTTATATTTCCCCGTTTGAGGTGAGCGAGGATGTTTTTTGAGTAATAGACTTGCTGCGTAGCTGGTGGTTATCAATGACAACCTCTTAACAGGCCCGGCCCTACCTACCTCTCAAAGTAGGTTATGGGCGTTTATGGTATTGTGGAGCTTAATACGTCGACCTCTCAAAAATTAAACAATAGATAAATATCAAATATATTATACACATACATAAAAGCAAAAGGTTGACATTAAAGAGGCATACAAAAACAACAAAGCCTTAGTCCCAAAATAATTTGTGATCGGCTAACATGAATCCTCGTCGTATGTGACATGACATTAAAGAGGCATACATAATAAAAATTGCGTTATACTCCCTCCGTCCCGGCCGACTTAGGATTTTTTGAAATGGCACGGGGATTAAGGAAAAGGTAAATGTTGTGAGTGTAATTTAAAAATAGGAGAGAGAATGAGTGGAGGGAATAGTAAATTATAATGGTGTTGTGAGTATTAAAATAATGTAGGAGAGAGAATGAGTGGAGAGAATAGTGATTTAAGGTTTCCATTTTGGGCCGTCCTAAGTCGGGTGGGACGCCCAAAATGGCAAAAAGTCCTAAGTCGGCCGGGACGGAGGGAGTATAATTTATATAACATATGTTAACTATCATAATTTACAATATGTAACTTTTTAAAATTGGAGGGACTAAATTGGACAAATCAAACTATTGCATCAAATTTTGTGCAAGTTATAGTGTACATTGAAGTTGTGAATCGTAGCCTTTTTAGTATTAATAGTGCAATTTTTAGTGTCCATTCGAGATGCTCTTAGTAATCTATTTACATGCGTTACGTTCTTATAAAAAAATATAAAAAAATCTGTTTACATGCATTATAAGTCAATTTGCCCCTAATACCTTTCTGGCCTTGTAAGAATTGATCTTGTAGCCCTGGCTAATTAGTATTTCATTTTGATAGGGTCCACTGGCTCTCAGGATGGCAAAACGAGCTATTAATGAGGGAATTGAGACAGATATGGCCACAGCTTTGTCTTTGGAAGAAGACTGTTACGAACAGCTCTTGAACACGAAAGATCGCTTGGAAGGGTTAGCTGCATTTGCTGAGAAACGAAAACCTAGATACAGAGGTGAATAAATAGCGCAAAATGTTGAATCTGAATACTCAAATTTGCCAGTGAAATTCTTTTCATTTGGTACTGCAAGGAACCCGCATTATCTACAGTCATATGAATGCACAAAAAATTCAGACAGGTTTTCTAATTTCCATAGGTGTTGCCATTCAGCTATTTTCTAGGACAAGGGACCATTGTTCCCAGGCTTTTGCTGCTTCGCAATTCACAATCCCTCTATTTTGAGATATCCATGGTCGATATCAGTTAGGCCCGAGATAGGTCCCATATGGGTTCAATTAAGTCTCAGTCCTTGATCTCTTGTTCAAAATGGGGTATCTCTTGTTCAAAACAGGAGATGTGGCTGCATTTGGGCCACAAGTTGCAGCGGGACAGCGTGTTCAAAACAGGAGATGTGGTTGCATTTAGGCTGCACATTGTTGCACCGGTACAGCGAAAGCATGGCCGCAACAACCAGTGACGAAACTAGGATTTAAGGTCGGGGGTCAAATTTTTTCGTAACGAAAAAATATTAAAATTTCGCTATTAAAGTAAAATAATATTGAAACAAAAAAGTCAAATTTCATGGTATTGGATAATAAGAAGAGTGTTTACAATGTAAACTTTATATTGATGGTCTCCTATTCTTCATCTTTTTAAAATACATCATAATATCTTCGTTTTCAATCTTTTGAAAAACCTCATCCTCTATAAATAACATCAAACAATCGTTCAACTAAAAATCTCCCATTTTGTTATGTAAAGGTGTCTTATTAATGAGGTTTATCGCGGAAAATATTCTCTCAACGATTGTCGTTGCGACAGGCAAGAGTAATGCAAGTTTGAGTAGTAAATAAACTAAAGGATAAACGATATCTTTCCTCTTTGTCACCATCATTTCAACAATCTCACCAATCCCCTTCAAATCAGCAAATTCAAGATCGCTACGCATATCCATAATATATGTTTCAAGTTCTTTTGAAAGATCACCGCGTTCTCTTTTTGAAATGTCTGACGGATAAAATTCGGCAAATTGAATCAATCAACATTTATCAAAAGCAAAGAAGGAATTTTTTGAATCAAGTGAGGCAACACAAAGAAGCAAACCCACATTAGTCTTGTCAAAACGACTATTCAACTCTTGAAGTTGATGATCAATCACGGTGTTAAACAGTTCAACGCGATAACGATACAAGTTGGTGATTCCATGACCTACACGTCGTGATCTCCCCGACACTACAAATATATCTTCCATATTCAATACTGCTATGTCGTGTTTCTCACAGAATTCACTAGTTTACTTCAATAAATCCTCCCAACCATCTTCCCTCATTTTCTCTAGTCGGGTTCTTGACATGGTAATAAGAGAGATGGCATTTACAATATTTTGATCACGATTTTGTAACGCCATTGACAAATGATTCGTGATTGCTAAAACATCTTTCATCAAGTGCAATAGAAACACAAACTCAAATTGGTGAATAACAAAGCTAAGAGTTTTTGCCTCAGTCTTATTCGCCGAAGTATAGCCTTATCTCCGTCTAAAATCCAACACATCATTCATAGGGGTAAAAAGATTGATCACGCTTGTGATTGTGCCATAATGTTACCCCCAACGTGTGTCGCCCGACTTTTTTATGGTTGCTTCTTGATTCAAACCTTTTCCAGTCTTAATTTTACCTTTCCCAATACCTTCAGTTACTTGCTCTAGCTGCTTTTGTCGAAGGTGATCTCTACGTTTGGGAGATACTGAAATAAGATTTGATAAATTTACCAAAGTATCAAACAAATGACGAACATCATCATGCTTCTTTGCAACCCCAACAAGTGTCAATTGCAACTGGTGAGCAAAACAATGTACATAGAAAGCAGATCCGTTTTCGGCCAATATCAAACTCTTGAGTCCATTGTGCTCTCCCCTCATATTACTAGCACCATCATAGCCTTGCCCTTAAATTTTTGATATGCTCAATCCATTTGATACCAAAATGGTTTCAATCGCTTTTTTAAGTGATTGTGCATTAGTGTCTTCAACATGAACAATGCCAATAAATCGTTCAATGATTAACCCCTTCTTGTTTACAAACCGTAAAACAATTGCCATTTACTCCTTGATTGATATATCTCGTGCCTCATCAACCAATGGAGTAAACAAATCATCTCCAATTTCCTCAAGAATTGATCTCTTAGTAAATGTGGCAGCTGCATTAACTATCTCCTTTTGGATTGCTGGTGAAGTTTATAGTTGGTTTCCTGGAGCCTTTTCAAGTACAACTTTTTTATATCTTCACTGACTTCACTTTAAGACTTCACAAGTTCAAAAAAATTCCTTGTTTTCTCAATTCCTTTGACTCATTGTGACCACGAAAAGTCAAACCTTAATGACAAAGATATCGTATTGCTCTAATAGAAGTGAGAAGACGAAGGTTGGCATCTTTGGCTTCTTTATAAGATACCCTGGCCAAATTGTGATCAATGTGCTGCTTCAATTTCAATAAATCTCGACCTAAAATGGAACAATTGTTATGAGAACTATTAACATCTCCGACATGTTTCATCAACTTTTTTTGAAATCTTCTTCCAATTTCTAAACCCATCAGCCACAAATGATCTACCTCGTCCTTGCTTCCCAGACTCAGGCTTGAATAGATAGCAATACAAGCAAAATATTGCATCTTTGCTTGTACTATATTCCAACCAAGTCTCATACTTCACGTACCATTTTGGATCAAATTTGTAATTTTTTTCATGAAATTTCGGACTTTTTGAATTCATGATTTTTTGGTTGAGATGGGCCCTTCAACAAATATGCCCTTCGAATATTATCTAGCCCTTTTCCATCACGAGAAACACTATAAATCGAAGGCCGCAACCCAGGATCAAACACAAGTTCAAGCATACCATCTGCCTCTTGAAAATTAGATGTTGGAATATTAGGCTCTTGAGCTTGAATATTAGGCACTTCAGGATTTGGATTTCGGACACTAGGGTCGGGGATGATAGGCTCTTGAACTTGAGGCTCTTGAGCATTAGGCACTTCAAAATTTGGATTTTGGGCACTATGATCGTGGACGTCAAACTCTTGAACTTGACAATAGCTTACGTAGTGAAATCGGATGCACCAATATGAGGTACAAAGCTCCTAAACAAATGTTTCAAACAATCCAAATAACTCTCTTTTGTAGAATTTTAGGGGGCGATACCCAATTCCCTAGTAGGAGGCAGGTTACGAGTAAAAAAAGACTCGTGAAAGTTAAGTGGCTCGCTCACCTTATTCCTCAAGGTCATACCTATGTTAGGCTCTTCCCATCTTTCCATAGAACTCGGTGTCAAACCAAAATACCCAAAAAGCATTAGCTCTCCCTGAAAAGGAGGTAATCCAGCCACACCTTCCGGTACGGCTACCTTGTTACGACATCACTCCAGTCACTAGCCCTTCGTTAGTTTGTAAAGGTTTCAATTTTTTGAAATAGTTTTCCAACACTATTTCAAAATACATACAATAATTTAAAATGTGAATAACAATAAAATATCAAACAAATACTAACAAGTAAACAAAAAATCATACTAATCATATAAATAAGACTAGTTCAAAGTTTCTAACCTCCAGGACGTGGAGCCTCGTTGAATTTAGAGCGTGAAGTAGTCGGTCCACGCGATCTCTTCAAATCTTGAGGCGGAGGTCCCATTTGGGAACAAATCCGAAATTCCAAACTGATTTTAAAATTAAACAGAATGTTAAATATACACAAATAAGAATTCAATAACCATATACATATTACACACACTAGTACATATGCAATTTCAGCCATTATTTAGAAAACACAGAAAATTAAACAGAATGTTAAAATTATACAGAATGTTAAAACCGCTATTTTAAAATTAATCAGAATGTTAAAATTGTTGGAGTAATGCCCTGGGCTTTAGTTATGTTTAACTTAAACCGTTATGTATCATCTTTATCATTTATTATAGAGAAAGCTTATTTGGTTCATTATATGTTTGCATGTTTATTGTATTGAACTGCGTCCCTAGTTGTTATGAACAACTAGTATAAGTTGGTAATGAATAATCATAGAGATGCTTATATGCATGGAGATGCACATTACACTTAAGGGTACTTGCTAGAGAACGAGTACTGGACTTGACCTACTTATGAGATTTATGACATGGTCTGTTGTCATGATTAAATCTCATGATAGTCGTGTCATTGGAATCCTTCGTACCTGAGTTATCATCGTCTTCCACATGATGAATGTTTTGTTTAATATAGTCTAACACTATCTTTAGTCGGATAGCAATAATGGCTATGTTAGCATGATTGGATTCATGTAGGAAGAATGATAAGTCAAGACGGGATTTGTCCCTCTTTGTTTGAGAGAGATGTTTGCTTGGGTCCCTCGATGAATAGTGTTGATGAAATGTATGGCCATACTCAAGTGATTTGATAGAGATCAAATGCATTTGAATTATCAACATATTCGGAATCGAGAAAGCATTGAACGGTATGAGTTGACATGGACACGACTCATGTTCAATTGAACATCGTGGACAAAGGGATTGTGACATTTGATCTATCGAAAAAATCAAGCTTTGATGTTATATTAATTGGGTGGATATAATGGTTTGCTAGAAACCACTTATGTCTTGTGAGATCGATGTTTCGACTCACTACCAACATAAATATAATTCCTATTTGGGTCACACACAAAGAGCGAATTTGATTCTGGCTGAAAACTGGAAATTGGAGTTCTGGCCTGGTTTGTGGCGCGACAATTTTTGCCACTGGCATGACTCATCGCGCGACAGATCTTGCCTGGCACGACTCGTGATCACGACTCGTGACAAAAGGAACGATTCGTGACAAAATTCAGCACGACTGTATTTTTGGTCACGAATCGTGGTACGACTTGATTTAGGCTTGGGCACGACTCGTGCTCTTGAGCACGACTCGTGCCAGCGCCCTGATTCAGTCCGTACGCTTGTCTCCTTGTTTGGAAAGGTTTTTGGTTTGGACTTGGTTTCTCCCTAAGTGTTAGGGATTTATATTTGATATAAATATAAACCATTGTGCAGCCAAAAACACATCTAAGCCTAGGGTTTATGAAACTCTAAGTTCTTGATATAGATTAAGAATCAAAATATCAAAAGTTCCAAAATAATTCCATTGTTTTTGGCCATTGATTATTGAAAAAAGTTTCAATAATCGGGAAGGATCATCTAGCAATCCAACAAGATGTGTTCTTGGTTCGTTCGCGTGTGAATCACCATTAGAGGGAAGTTGCTTTATCTCCTAAAGCTTGAAGATCCCCATTGTTGATTTCATCACCAAGGTAGAACAAGGAAGAAGAAGATCCAACTTTCATCTACGGTTTAAACATTCGAAGGTTGTTCGTCGATTCAAATAAGATTTGAATCTAAGATCCGTTTTGAAAGATCAACATAATCGCATTAAGGTATGTAAATTCTATTTCATGGTTTTACCTCTTCATGTTACCGCAGCGTTTGTAACCCCAAAACCCAACAAAAATTAAACAGAATTTTAAAACCACTTTTTTAAAACCAACCAAAAAGAAAAGAGAGATTGCACCCTCCATCCCAAAAAAGGATCCACAGTTCCAATTTCAGCTATTATTTAGAAAACACAGAAAATTAAAAGCTCAAGTATATATATAAAAAAAGTGCTCTGAATTGTACTTTGGAGAGCGGAGAAGAATGAATAACATCTCTTACAAAATACAAATCAATGAGATTTCAAAAAGAGTTTTCAATATTAAAACCCTAATTTGTTAGGAATTTAGAAATTTAGAGGATATGAGATGAGAGAGAGAGAGATGAAAAGTCGATGAAGGGAGAGAATCGAAATACCTTGGCAAAACTGGTGCGGCGGTGGCTGGGTGGTGGCTTTCGATTGCGTCTTCTTCATCTCTTCGTCGTTGCCGTTCAAATCGCAATTTCGACTTTGGCAACTCGCAATTGAACAATAACGTGAGAACTGAGAAGTGAAAAATTAACCCTTGCCTTGTGTGCACTGAGTTTATATAGTGAGTTATTAATGTAAATATTGAGAGGGGTTACTTGTATTTTTTTTAGGGGGGGGGTTAAGTTCCTAATCTCATTAATGTATAAGGAGGTAAATGGCAAAAAGGGAAAACTCTGGGGGGTCCATTCCCCCCTCTATA
This sequence comes from Adenophora triphylla var. japonica, assembly GCA_022495995.1. Classification (NCBI taxonomy): domain Eukaryota; kingdom Viridiplantae; phylum Streptophyta; class Magnoliopsida; order Asterales; family Campanulaceae; genus Adenophora; species Adenophora triphylla. The sequence continues at coordinate 277,596 of JAFEMH010002690.1, forward strand.
ACATAGTTCCGCCCCTGGCAACAACAGTTCCAAATTTCTAAAAAACTAAATAAATAAATTAGTTAACCATTAGAATTTGTAGTTTCTTTTAGGGTGTGTTTGGATTTCAGCATTTGTTTGTCCAATATTGTAGCCCAATAGCCCTAGAACATTTGAGAAGTCACACTGGGACCATAACTAAGCTTTTACCCAGCTTGTGTGAGCATGTGTTGTTCAGATGATATTTCCCCTTTAAGTGGAGAACCTATATTTTAAGGGAATGGCAATTTGACTCCCCCCCTTTTCCCCTTTCCTTGTGAAAATCCCTTCACTGAAATTACTAAATCTAGTGGTTTGAGATTTTTGAGGTCATAGTCTCAAAGAAATCGAGTTACTCCATCCGTCCCCGAGAGTATCTCGACCTTTAACTACTAGAGCGTTATAAATTAACATTAGGCATCTTTTCGTCCCCAAGAGTATCTTAACCTTTAACTACCATAGCTTTATAAATATTAGACATTGATAATGCAAGAAATCGTTTGGGCTCAGCTATTGAAGTTCAGCAGAATAATGGGCTGACTTGAGACCTGCACACCACCAGAAAGAAATCGTAAACTGCGCCGGGGCTTGTCCGGCAAGGCCCTTCGGCAGTGTGGGCTGGAGAAGGTGGTAAGGAAATAGTGGGTGTGTGTATATGTGAATATGGAAAAATGCATTACCTTAGCCCATGACACTGTTCACGTATTTATAGTGAATGAGGGAAACTAGGGTTCCCATCTGGACCGTTGGATTTGATCATTGCCAACCGTTGGATTGGTTTTGTCTTCATGTGTCCATGTGGCGTCCTGTGATTGCTCCGTACGAGCAAGGACACTGCTGTACCTATCATGGATAATGGTTTGCCTTATAATGGAAAGTGTCACCTGCACACTGCGGCGCCACTGCTAGTTTCGTGGGGACATATGTGCAGAGTGGCCCAGTGGCAGATTTGACTTTATCCAAAGATGGCTTGTTGAGCAAGCTATGTTGAACGACGACCTAGAGTTGTATGTCTAGGAGGGTCGTCGCTTGACAGATGGGTCGACGGGCGAGTGTCTGGACGAGATACCTCGTCTTTGGATGGGCTTGGTCGCTCAACGTCGAAGATGGCCATCCTTTGTTAGACGGGATACGTCTCAACTCTGGCGTTGATTGGATGGGTTACGACCCATGGGTGAGATGGCTCGTCATTGGATGGGCTTGGTCGCTCAGTGGCGACGATTGCCATCCTTTGTTCGACGGGCCACGACCCAAATCTTGAGTTGATTCTTCGGGCTTGATCCCTTAGTGGGCCTATTGAGCCCGTTCCTTGGAGAGAACGACTTGGGCTTGACCCATCACAAATTATTCCGTTCAGGCATCTTTCCCGACGGAAAAGCTACATCTAGCACTGAAATTCTTACGTCCCGAAATGATTTTTCCAATTTTTTGCCGTTTACGAAATTTGGGCAATAGTTTTATGTTATTAAATAATTCAAATGAATAACGTCTAATTATTCTTATTGATAGTATTAATAATGTGTATCGATAGTAAATTCTAATAAATTTTCATTAATATAATTAAATCAACATAAAATAATTGCTCAAAGTATCTTTCGTGTTAATAGCAAAAGAATTGGAAAATCATTTCAAGATGAATGGAGTATCTAGATTTCTATGAGACTATGACCTAAACTAAAATTAATAGGGTGCTTAGTAAAAGTTGTATATTTACCTCGTTAGTCATCGATTTTTGCTTTTCTTTTTGCTCATACTCAATTTTTATTTAAATTTATTTTATTTCATAAAATACAAAATATTAACAGTCTTCTGACAATTTTGACCTTATATAAAGTTCAGAGATTGAATTAAAAAAAAAGGGCAAATGACAATTTAGGGCCTGAAGTATACGGGCAGTACCATATTGGGGCCTGAAGTCTTAAAACTGTCAATTTAGGGTCCAAAGTTACAATTTTGATCAATTTAGGACTTTTTGACGTTTTCCATCAAAAAAGGCCGTTAAGTGACCATGTGATATGCACGTGAGATTCAGTGAGGGCATTTTGGTCATTTCATAGACTTCAGGCACCAAAAAAAAAACCTTTTAAAAAAACAAACAAACAATTTCTTCCCCAAATCTCTCCCCCCCCCTTCCACCCCGTCTCCTTCCCCACCAAATCGTCCTCCACACCCCCATTAATCCTGGCACCTCACTACATGACAGCCTGGAGTTTCGAGGTGATTTTGGCGAGGGAGTATACCACCAGATTTCATGGTGGATGCATGCAATTTTTGATGAAACCAGTAGAGCTTTCTGGAAAATTGACGGAATGAGAGGAGAAAGATGGACGCCTAGAAGATTGGGGGTGATTTTGGTAAGTTAGACCACCGGATTTCATGGTGGATCTATGATTTTTTTTAACCCAGTAGCATGTAGTTTTTTTTGGAATAGAAGTTGAAGTTGGCCGGAGAATGTGAGCACCCCAACCCGGGACCTAACGCGTGTCCCGAGCTTGGGAAGCTCAAACTAAGAAAACCCATCTTCTATTTTTTTAAAACTTTTATTTGCCTTTACAAGAAAACCAATTCTCAATTTTTCCATAAACAAAATCAAATAAATATATCTCCACTTGGAGGAATTTAAACAAATACTTTAAGAACCATAATTGATTAATTACATTGAGAACTCTAATTAACATTGTTTGACAAAAGAGTTTTCTTTACAACTTATAAAAGAGTAATACTTAAATATGACTCCCGACAACTCACTCATATACCTATCCTGATAAGTCCCAAAAGCAAGAGTCCAAACTCGATCCCCGGCCTCACTGGTTCAGGTCACCTGTCTCAGCACAATCTAAAGCAGTAAAAGGGAAGGGGTGAGAATAAATCTCAATAAGGTATTATGAATGCAGCAAGATGCCAAACAAGATGCAACACATAGCATGGTAGCACGTAACACATTATGAAAGCGGTAAACACCTTACGTTACTGAAATTACCCGGGATCCGGCTCGCGCGCGGAGCCCTCGGCATCTCGCATTCGTCGCTGTTCGGGAAAGTCGCCCGGATCCGAGAGGCAGCGCAATCGCGCCCCGGCATCTGGCTTATTCCGTTTTAGCGTTGCGTGTTGGAGGTGTCTCGCTGTGTTTTGCTTTGTAGAGTCGCCACGCCGTTTTTATTAAGCCCAAAACATTGAAAAAGGGCATCAGTTTAAAGATAATTTTAAACTGTTTTTGTGTGATGAGATTTTGAGTTCGGAGGTCAGATGACTCCCGGGAAGAGAATATTATAATATTAGAGCTCACCCGAGTAGCCTCGTAAAACGAGTCTTTCGGATACCCCTAATATCCTTTAAATGTTGTGTGTATGTGTGTGTGTGCTTTTAAAAATGCATGTTGTATCGGATGTCTACATTGTATGCTATGTATGGAAATGTATTGAAATAGTGTAGGAAGGAATCCTTACCAATGTTGGTTCGTGTCTGTCTTCCGCTGGGGAATAGTGTTTGAGGTCGGAGTAGCGTTCCGGTATGGATCGGGATTGCTTCGGGAGGGACCGGTTGTTCGCGGACGAGTTTCGGCGTGAGTTGAGGTTGTAGGCCGCGTTCGGGCGCAGGTTCGGCGTGCGTGGGGATCGTCGGGATCACTCGGGCGAGAGGTTCTGGCGTGCGTTGTGGTGGCGAGAGTCACTCGGGCGTAGTTTCGGCGTGGTTTGGGATCGTCGGTTTGACTCGGAAAGAGCCGGACACCGTGGAAAGACTGTGCAAGGCCTCTGAGTACCACGAGGGGCCTCGAGTACCTCGAGAGTGCCTCGGGCAGCGCGGGAGCGTCTCGGGAGCGCCGGGGAGGCTTCTGAGCACCACGAGGGGGCTCGGAAGGCCTCGGAAGGATCCGAAAGGGGGCCGGGAATGCCTCAGACTTAGAGGGGAAGCCGAAGGCCTAGTGGAGGAAGAGAGAAGTGGGAGGAGTGTGAAAATGAGGAGGAGCCCTCTATTTATAGTGCCGTATTTGGTGCAAAGAGGTCCGTACGGACCTCCTCGTAATCCAAGTATTTTTGGTTTTCCTCGATTTGAGGGAATCTCGTGATGATGGAGGAATATTTGCAATTATGGTGTCCCCGAGCAATAAGGTCCGTACGGACCATCTTGCATGCAAAGAGGTCCGCACGGACCAACTCAGGAGTAATCATTTTCCCTGGATTTGAGGGAATATTGTGGACTTTAAGGAGATTCAAGAATTATGACAACAAAGAGGTCCGTACGGACCAATATTGCTTTCCCAATTTCTGAAAATTCCCGAAAGGTCCTTTTGTCCCTTTTATCCCTGCAAAGGCTCCTCCCTTGGTTTGGTTGGGGGTTTAGAGAGGGTTTTGAGTGAGAGGGGTCGTCGAGATCTGCGTTGATGAGTCTCGCGGTGCTTCCCGTGTGTTTGAAAGGGTGTGGTCCAGATTGGGGTACTTACGTAAGCCCTCGACGACGTCACTTATGAAAGAAGTGGGGTCGCCGATAAGATAAGGGTCCTAACTGGATCGCGTGGCCGGAGAGGAAGTGACCATGGAGGTCATGAGGACGTGGTGGTGTCCTTTTGTGTGACCGCATAGGCCGCAGGGCCGGACCCCGTGATAGGATTCCTACGTATCCCTGGCGGGAATCAAGCCCGGTCGTAGTTCGGGTGTGGGGTGAGTGTTTTGTGAATGCGGGCGTTGTGGTGCCCTGAAGTGTCGTGTGACCGCCGAGGTCGTGGTAAGGACGTGGTGGTGTCCCGGGTGACCGCATAGGTCGATGGCCGGACCCCGTGATAGGATTCCTACGTATCCACGACGGAATCAAGCCTGGCCGTAGTTCGAGGTCGTGAAATCTCGTGAGTGCATGTGGGCGTGGTGGTGCCCTGAAGTGTCGTGTGACCGCGAGGCCGGGCCAGTGAGGACGTGGTGGTGTCCTAAGATGTGGTGACCGCCGAGGTCAAATTGTGAGGACGTGGTGGTGTCCCGGGATGGAAATTTTACGATTTTCCTAATCGGGTGGTTTAAGGCCTTCCGGGCCTGAGATAGTCATGAGGACTTGAATCGTCTTCGATTGCGGTTGGTGCCACGCCGGAGGACTTTGAATCGTCTTCTCAGCGGTGGTTGGTGCCACGCCGGGAGGACTTTGAATCGTCTTCGGCGGCGGTTGATGTAATGCGTGAGACTTTGAATTGTCTTCTAGCCGCAGCTGATGTAATGCGCGAGGACTTTGAATCGTCTTCTAGCCGCTTGATTGATGTAATGCGCGAGGACTTTGAATCGTCTTCTAGCCGCAGCTGATGTAATGCGCGAGACTTTGAATCGTCTTCTAGCCGCAGCTTGATGTTATGCGCGAGACTTTGAATCGTCTTCTAGCCGCAGCTTGATGTAATGCTTGCGAGGACTTTGAATCGTCTTCTAGCCGTTAGCCATACGCGAGACTTTGGGCTCAGCCTTCCCAGCTGCGGTTGATGTTCTCATGAGACACTGAGATATACCTCCAGCAGGTTGATGTTCTCTTTTGGGCTTTACAAGATAGTCTTCTGCGCATTTGAAGTGGAGGCGGCCGGTAGCTGCCATTTGTGCTTCCTTGTGACCTCTGAGAAGCTAAGAATGTCGTCCTTTGTGCTTGTTTTGCATGTTGAGCGGGCAAGGATAGATAAGGCCGGGATACGCAGCCTTGCATGACTTATGATTGTTGGGGAGGAGCTCGCCGCCGTGCTTGCGTTGCCGGGTGAAGTGGGCAAGGATGACGGCCGGTGTTAGCCGCAATCATTGGGACGCGTGGACGGGCCCATTTTGGGAAGTGCGACTTCAGGCTCGGGGCCACTTAGGACTTGTACTCGGAGTGCTGAATTGTCGTTCCTTGGGCTCCTTTGTGCTTTGTTTCTGCCGGAAGATGGCTCTTTGAGTGAGCGGGGATGATGGCCGAGTGATCTTTGAGCTGGGATATGCGATCTTGTATGACTTCCTTTTCGACTTGTTGGGGGAGGAGCTCGGGCTTACTTTGATGGCCGGTGCTTCACGCGTTGATGGCCGTTGAAGTGGCGAGATTCGCTTGGCGTTACAACATTAGGCGAGGCGGTCTCTGCTTGAATACAGGGATTGTAATTGACCGCTTATGGGGGCCACTGTGACGCAAGATGACTTCGGACCTTCGGGATTTGAGAAGCCAGGGACTGGCCTCTTTAGTTGAGTTGAGATCGTTGAATTGCGCAAGTTTGCACGCTGAGGCCGTCTTGTGCCTTGGGATCAATCGTCTTTGAGCGGGAAGTGTTGGCTCCTTCGAATTGCCGTTGAGGCGGGTCTTACACGGTGGCTTACGAATTGCCGTTGAGGAGTGGCGGACGTCTACTGCGGGCTTACGGGATTGGCGGTGATTGGAATTGCCGCGTTGAAGTGGCGAGACCGGTCTTGCGCGACGGCCGGTGGCATTGGATTGCCGTTGAAGTGGGCGAGGACCCCCATACCGCCGGTCTTACGGGCGAGGTCCGATCTAACGGCCGGGGATTGAATTGCCGTTGAAGTGGGCGAGACCGGGTCTTACGTTGACGGGCCGGGGTTGAATTGCCGTTGGAGCCATGGGCGAGACCGGTCTTACGCTGGTTTGACTGGACATGGTCAATTGAACGTGGTTAGGGACCATTACGCGCCCAGATTTGGCTGAAAAGGCCTTAGGACGTGCCCGGGGCAAAGATTATAAGAGCGAGGAAGTAATTTAGTCACCCGCACCAAAGAAGGTCAAATGCAGACCAACTTTAGTTTGCAAAAGAGATCAAAGTGACGGACCAAGTTGATTTCTTGCGGTTCCCAGATTTTGACCTGACTTAAGGGGTTAAAAAACCGAGGCATCCACTTCCCCATTTCCTTCATTCTTCCGGTTAAGTGCGTGGAACCAGGTGCGAGAGAGAGAGAAAAAATCCTCCATTGTTGCAAAATCTTCCATTTTTTCGCTTGAATCGCTTGCAATGGCGGAAAGGATCTCGAAGGAGTCGTCTGTCCAACGCAGTCAAGAAGGTGGTCGAGCAACGGATTGGAGCTTCAGAAGGAATTGGATTTCGTTCGTTCCATCTTTCGAAGAACCCGGATGTCTTGTATCCAGAATGCGAAGGTTACTGTCGTCGCTCCCATGAGCGTCGGGGAGGTAAGAAATCCGCTTCCGTTTTTGATTCCACTGCTTTCAGATTTTTGAATGCTAGAACTAGGTTTTAGTTCTTCGCATTTTTGAATTTTTGTTATTTTTTATTTTTTATGCCTTTTGTGAAATTCTTGATGAATTGTTGAAAATGGACATGTAAAAAATTGTGGAGTATGTGTATTTTGTGCAAGAAATGTGTAGATTAGCTTTTATTTGTGAAAATAAAATGCTTCTCGTAATGAAATGCATGCTTTGGTGTTTTGTACCGTATGCTATTTATGTATGTACATTATGAGAAAAATTATACGTGTAGTGATAATTTTTGTGAAAAAAAAAAAAAGTGACATGTGCCGAATGTTTTGTGGCCAGTTTTGTACGAAAGTACGTGCCGTGTAGGGATGGATTTTTTGAAAAATGTATTATGCATATGTGTCGTGGCCGTGTGTGCCATGTTTCTTGCAGGTGACGGACTTTCAGTGGGGAAAATATGTGCAATATGTACGTGTTTTTGTGACGGAGTTATATGTGCCTTTCTTAGTGTTGGAACGGACCTTTTTTTTGAAAATGTGTCGTGTAGAGGCTTAATCCCCCTTTTTTTTTTTCTTTTCGAGAAAAATGGGCGTGTACAGTATCTTAGTGTTTTTGTGACCCGGGGCATGGGAAAAATTATATGTATGATATGTGAAAATTATGTACGACATATACGTGGTTTTGTGACGGGTTATATGTAGAAAATATATGTAGCAATGTGTGCCATGTTTTGTGAAAAATGAAAAATATGTGCAATATGTGCCGTGTTTTATAGACGGGGTTATTTTAAGCGGCTTTCAGGTGTTGGGACGGACTTTTGTGCCTTTTGTTTTATATTGAGTGCCTTGATTGGCCGTACCTTTGCCTTGTGTTCCCACAGAATGCAGGAGCTTACGTGGGCCCAGGAAGGCCAAGAGGATGAAAGACTCGGGGATCAGCTCAGAAATTTCAGTTGTTGCGGAGCTAATGGCAGTGGATGCCCAGATATTTCACGTGGATGGTGGTGCAGGGTCCCGTGGGAGGCTGGTCTCACGCTTACGCTGCCGTGGGTGTGTTCCTGTTGAGAACACAGAGTTCCTGTCAGGGTTTCGACAGAAATGCACGAGGAAGAACAAGAGCGTCTTCCTTGGCCTTTTCCCTGGGAGTACTGGTGGGATACCACCCAGCTCCGTCGAAATTTCGAGCCGGGAGAGGTGTGTTGGCCGTGAAGCCGACAGAGCTTTGCGCTGCGATCACCGGGCTTTCCTTGAAGGAGAGGGCCGGTACGGTCAGAGATATGATCTACGATGTGGTGTTGACCGAGCCGCTGGCACAGGCTTTGAGCCTCGTCCTCGCGAGGGGGCCTGGGCATGTTGTATAGTGATGTGAGGCGAAGGATCACGGCGGCATTAGGGCCTACATGTTCGGGGGACCGGCCGAGGTGGCGGCGGAGCGGGATTAGCGCTCACTTTTGTGGTAGCCACCAGCATCCAGAGACTTTGTTCTCGAGCCACGCGGCCGCGGCTCCCTTTGCTTTCGTTGGAGAGCTTGATTGATCTGGATAGGAGTGCAGTGATATTGCTTAGAGGCGAGGCGAGCTTCGTGAGCTCTACTTTCCTCGTTGGGCCAGGTTTAAGCCAGGTGTAGCGCGTCGTTGGCACATTTTGACTTTGCTTTGGAGGTATGAGTTTATTGCCTTGTTTTTGATTTAGCAACTTATCGTTTCTCCGTTTTGCTTTTACCTTGAGCCCTTTACATTTTTGTCGCGGGTGTGGTTACATGAGGTTTTCCGGTGCTTCTAGTGGGATGATAGAGATCAAGAGAGCATTAGCTTTGCATTACTGCTATGCTTGGTAGGCTAACTGTGGCCAGGAAGAGGAGGACCGACAGGGGGAAGCTCACCATCGCTAGGGAATGTGCAGGGAGCGTCCGGGAGCGGGGGTAGCCCGTGAGGGGTTCGTTTTGTTCCCGTGGGCTCGGTATGAGGGTGATGAGTTCGAGGGAGCTCCAGAGGTAACTTATTGCTGGCGAGAGAAGAGAATGCTTCTTGAGGCACGACTGCGATGTTATGTATGCAGGGGAGCGGGTCTTGGCGGCAAAGATGGCCCCAGTGTGCTTTTTGTGGCTCAGAAGGGACCCTCCTTTTTAGGATACTTGATTCTAGGGGCGTAGGATGTGCTTGACTTTGAGAGAGTACCTTGGCGGTGTGCGGCGCGGAGTTCCATCTTGTATGGAGAGGAGTACGGGGCCTTCGTGAGGAGGAAGCCGAGGGCGCCGCGAGTGCCGGCGAGGAGAGAGAGGGCGCCGCGGGGGCTCCCCAGAAAGGTTACGATGCCGGGACCGGATTTCACGTATGTCCGTGGGGACGGGTTGGCGGAGGGTATGCATGCCGTTCTGAAGCAGGGCTCCTGCTGCATGCAGAGTGGATCCGATAGATCGGTGAGTGTCTTGACTCTTTTCCATCTTGGCATCTTTAAGCCCATTTTTCTCTTTTTATTTATCCGAGTGCTTTGTATTCTTTGGCGTTTCCTTGGGCGCTTGTTGGTGCAGTCACAGGGAGAGCCTATGATATGCCGATTTCGCCGTTACGTGGCGATGAGGTCGTTTGCGAAGATGAAGGCTTCGAAGATATCTTGTCGGTCTTCGCGGCGCGTGCGGGCGTACGAGCCTATGCGCCGAGGCATTCTCGTGGACGTTCCTCCGCCTAGAGCCGAGCCTGAGCCGCAGCAGAGGGACCTTCGAGGGGGCGGCATAGCATGGATGCCGGGACACCTTCGAACCGCAGTGGCCTTCGAGGGCGTAGACCACTTTACCAGTTCATTCCTGGCCAAGGGATGCATGGCGCACAGGTGAGGGTTCGTCGAGCCTTCCTTCTTCGATCCTTTTGCCGGATTTGATCCTTGGATTACTTTTGATGGCGGCCACCCGGCGGGTGCTCGGTACTCCGATAGCCGACGAGGCGTGTGACGGCGAGTTCGCTGAGGATGCCGGAAGGCTTCTCTGCAGGAGGACCTTGGCGAGGATTATGATGCCGAGGAGTCCGATTAGTATTCATTTGCTTTCCCTCTTTTCCTTATCCCTCTTTTTTTTTTTTTTTTTAGCAACAGACATTTATGGGTACACATAATAAAACACTTGTATTCGCATGGCAAACAAGTATTCTATTTTAAGATGTAATGTCATTTTTGTGATTCCCGGGATTTGTCCTAGAAATTGTTGCTATTATTATTATATTTTTGTACATGCCACGTGAGCGAGAGAGTGCGTTTGTGGGTAGTGTATGTTCTGCCAGGAATGGCTTTGGCCGGTGTTTGAGCGGTTGGAGCAAGGATCTGTTGAGGATAGTGGTTGTTGTCTTGTTCTTTAAGGGAAAATGGGTTCTTTTTGCAAGAGAAAGTCCGTACGGACATACTTAACGCACAAAAAGAGGAATCCGTACGGACCAACCTTGCTTGGGAAGGACATAAATGCTTTCCAGATTAATACGGTTCTTCCTCATTTCCCCATTTGCAGTATTTTCGAGCTTTGCTTCCCCATTTTCTCTAGGAACCTCCATTTTTGCCATGGATTCTTCGTATGTTCCTAGAATTTTGCCGAGGCTTTTCGCGGGAGAGGCAAGCACACTTCCTTGAGCGGCTTGAAAACGTGGATGCGGCGAGGAAACGCCAGCCGCCGAGGCATCGGAGACGGGCTTTCGAGGTAAGGTTTCGTCATTGCTCGATTTGGTCTTTTAAAGAGTTGGTTCCTGATTGGGATTTGTTGCGGGCTGCCGCGAAGTGCAGGATGTTAGGAGAGCATGTGTCACTGCTTTCTCCTACAATGGGAAATGGTGCCCACTTTTTGAGGATTTTCGGGCTTTGATTGGGGGGCTGGAGGTGGAGGCCATCTAGCTTCCTTTGATTAGTGGTGCTTCTTGTGAGCGTAAAGCTTGCAGAGCTTTCTTCGTACTTCGTTGGAAGAAGTGCGAGGCATGATCCCTTGATTCGCAGTCCATGCTCCGACATTTCTGAGTTCATAGGAGCGGTTCATAGTTGATGATGAGAGTAGCCGTCTCTTAGGATACATATCGCCTTGTGCACGATAGCAACGCTCTTCGCGTGATCGACTCCGCTTGGCATTTGTGATGAGGCTTTGCTAGATGTGGTAGGGCATTGCGGAAGCTGGAGAGGAATTTGTCAGATTCTTTGCTTTGGGGGAGACTATTCATGGCCTCAGAAGCCGTCCGGCAAGCGGGGATCGTTTTATGAGAGGGGGAAGCCCCACTTTGCTCACCTTGTGGCTGCGAGAGAGACTTCATGCCATGCCCGAGGCTCAGGCGTCGTTTAGCCCGTGGTCGTTTGCTCGGCGACCTCTTGTGTTGGATGATATGGATCGATCGCCCTGGGAGAGATGGATGGCACGGCTTAGTACGCATCGGATCCGGCGAGTGGGTTCCGCTTGGAGGATTGAGACGAGGAGGATCTTGCGGGGAAGGGTCCCTACATTATCGAGTTCCGGGTTTGTCTTGGTCCTCCTTCTATATTAGTCGCTTGTTTCCTGGACAGGTTGGGATGGAAGCGGGAGCCTTTGTGGGATGGGATGACCTTGCTACTGCGGAGGTAGTTCCTCTTTGTATAGCGCCTTGGTGCCTTCTTGTACTTTCCGACGGTATGGAAGTATTCCGCTTTCCCTCGCATGTGGTACTCCATAGACGTCGGGAGAGTGTCGTGTTGGCGACTCGCATGCACAGTATGAGCAACAGTGTTAAGCAGGCGATCCCAAGTAGTCTCTGGAAGAGCAGTGCGTGTAGCGGTGCGGGACCGGTTAGCCGTAGTAGCTATTGCCTTAGGAATGCCGAAGCACAGTGCGACCCTTTGGATGTGACGGGAGACACTTTGTTTGATTACGAGACTAGAGTTGGCCAGGCGCGGGGAGAGGTCCTCTTTACGGACTCCGCGGGGAGGAGATCCCGGCGAAGCACGGGCGAATGAAGCCACGAGAGCTACTTTTGGATTGTTTTGACTCTACTGGGGAGGACCCACGCATCTCGGGACCGAGGAGACGCAGAGTTGGTTCGCGTGGAGAGAAAAGAAAGGAACTCGCCGGGGACGAGGGAAGAAAGGAAAGAATGGCGAGGGGACAAGCGCGGATGGCGCGGAATGACCTCCTAGGTATCCATTCGTTACATTACGAAACACATTATTTGTTAAATGTATTAAAGAGTTTGTCTTTTAGCATGTTGTGAACTTGAGAGTAGACCGTGCTTCGAACTCATCAAGTAATGTTGTAACCATTAGTGATTTGTGATTTACTTTTAAACTTTGTCGAGACGCAAGATCTCTTGTTTGCCTTTGCTTTCTTTTGTGCACTTTTTGTCGGCGTCCATCTTTGGACTTTTACGGTTGCATTTGCGGGCCCGACGATGCAGGGCCATGGCGGCAATCCCCTTTGCTTGAGGTTTTGTGCTTAGGTGAGAGGTTGAATGCTCCCTTGACAAGTCGTTTTGACGGTCTTTTCGTAGCTTCCTTGCCTCTTGTTGGCGTCGGGCTCTTGACCTCAATTTTTGCAGCTTACGCTTGAGCTTCTTTTATTTATTGTTTTTTTTTTTGTGAGCCCTTGCACGAGCTCTCTTTTTTTGGCTGTGAGCCCTTGCTCGAGCTCTCTTTTTTTTTTTGAAGCGCGTGAAAGGCAAAGACAAGCCCTGGCAGAACGGAACATGAGTCGGTCGTTTAATCTTTGAGTGACCACCGGATGTCCTTTGATATTTGCATAAATCGATTGACTTGGTCAAGGTGATCTGGCTGGGCGTGTTCTTGAAAAGTGCGTAGCTTGATGGAGGTCTTGATTGACATTCAAACTTTTTGACTTTTTGTGTATTTTTTAAAATGGGACCAATTAAGGGTTGCCTACGTTCCTCGGACTAGAGGGCTCGGAGTGCACGTAGTTCGGCACTTCATGGAGTGCAAAAAGATGTCTGAGTTGTTCTTCTTTAGGCGAAGCTATCTGCGAGATTTGCTCCGTTGGCCCAGATTCATGAAGGGATTCTGCCGTCTAGGTACATAGGCTTCATGGCGCCCCCTCAGGAGAAAATCTTTTGAACCACGAAAGGAGCCGATCCATGTGGGTTTCCCATTTTCCCGATGGGTTGGATTCGAGTGGGAGGCTTTTCTTTGAGTACGGAGTCACCTTCCTGATGTCTCGGGATTTGACTTTCTTGTCGAAAGCTCACAGCCATCTGCTTTGATAGGCTCGGACGTGTTCCATGGCCTTTAGTAAATCAGCTCGTCTAACGAGAGCCAATTCGTCATGTTGGCTTCGGAGCCATTCGAGCTTCGTTGATGTCATTTCCAGCGGTACTCGGAGTGAGGGAATTTCGGCTCGATGGGAAGGGCCCGCTTCCATCCCGTATGTCGGGAGCAAATGGGGTTTCTCTCCGTAGGCACATTCGGGCGTGTGCGGCCAGCCCCAAAGTGCAAGGTGCAGCTTCTCGGGCCAATCTCGTCCTCGGGTGGTCATTTTCGGATGATCCGTTCGAGGGTTTTGTTTCTTTGCTTCCACGAGCGCCGTTTGTTTGTGGCCGGTAGGGAGAAGATTTGTGGCGTGTGATCTTGAATTGACGAGCCGGCGAGTCTGTCGTAATTCCCCTTCGAAGTGTGAGCCGTTGTATGCGATATGACCTCATTTGGGATGTCGTATCGGCGAGATGATGTTTTCCTTGAGGAAATGCGCGACCTTCTTGGAAGTGAGTACCTTGTAGGACTTGGCTTCGACCCATTTGGTGAAGTAGTCGATGGCTACTAAGATAGGCTTCGTGACCAGATTCTTTGCTGGCGGAAGCGATTTTCCAGATGGCGTCAATTCCCCAAGTGGCAAAGGGCCAAGGTGTAGTCATGCGGTAGAGATCGTGAGGAGGTAGATGATTGAGGTTGGAGAACCATTGGCGCCTGTCGCGGCTTCGGACAAAGTGGATGTCAATGCGCACTCCGTTGGAGATCCGGTAGTAGCCCGTCCACGAGAATGATTTGCATCAGGGCTCACGGCGCGTTCATGTAGGGGACCGCAAGCCCCATTGTGGACTTCGTTCATGAACTTGCTTGCTTCTTCTTGGGCGATGCAGCGTAGGAGTGGCCCGTGGTAGCGTTTCTTGTATAGAATGTCCCGAGGATGACGAAGTGAGCTGTGAGCATTTTAGGGCCATGATGCTCTTGGTTTTGACCCCTCGCGTGTGTAGGTCCTCCTTGTTTATGAAGGTGGTTTCCCGTTCTTGAGGTATTGGAAGATCTGGTTTTGTCTTGGAAATGGCGTCGGACTTGCGTCTCTTTGGCTCTTGGCTTAATCTTTGCAAATCGTTGTGATTAAAACCTTCTCGGCGGCTTGGGCTAGGTTTTTCTCTCGTTTGACAACATGCTTAAAGATGTTTGCTTAATGTATTGTTAGTTTAATGTGTTATGCACTTCTTTGTATCAAGTGAATCGTTGTTAAGCCACCGTGCGCCGGGTAATTTATCGATTGTCCCAAAGATACGGTGAAAGAATACTCGGAAAGATCGAAGCATTCATTAAGAGCATACGGGAATACATTATTGGCAATGAGTTCGCAATCTTACAGGCGTGAGGCCATCGAGATGACTCGAGAGACTCAAATTCAAAGCTAATGGACTCGAGATGAGATTTGACACTAGGCTCTAGGGCTCGAGGGGTCGGAACCAAATTTGATACGATCATATCACTTTTCTTGGCAGTGGAGTCGGAGAGAAGGTGGCCCGGTTATTGAGTGGCAATGAAGCTTGATAGGAGATGGGGCTTGAAAGGGCTTTATGTCATAGTTCCCGATCAATGTTATCACGATTGCTCCAGGCTCATCGATTAGATCTGGCATCTCGATTTCTTCTTTGAAGAAGCGGAGGTGGAGACGGTGGCTCGTCCCGGCATCACCTATAGAGTCTTTCGCTTTTGTCTTGGGCATTACTAGCTCGGATACGGACTCGTCCCGTTTGTTTGAAGGCGACAGTGTTGGCGAGAGAGTTTTCGGGATTCTTACGCCCAAAGAGGGAGTTTTCCGAACCAAAATTCATTGTGAATAGTGGTGGAAGTGGATCCCAACGAGAGGCGGTGTGTAGAGAAATGCTCTGCCGGGCAGGATTTGGCTTGAGGCCTGCAGGAATCTTGCCGAATTCTCTTTGGAGCTTGTTCGTAGTTGTCGGCCGGCTTTGTTTGGCGGCGATCGGCTTTGTTCCATTTCTGGATCTTCTTCCAAGGTTGCCGGCCTTCTTTGTGAAGTACTTGGTCATGCTCGAAGGTACATGGGACGAAGATCGGAGATTGCGATGCAAAGCCTCTTTTGTTATACGTGGAGCGTTTTCGTGCGGCTTGCTTGTCCTCACACTTAATGTGTTCGGGAGTAGGGGAGTATCCCGAGGAGCCGTGCGGGGTGTATTACATTCTTTGATATTGATGAGTCTTTGTTGGGTGCCCACGATGGCGTTTTCCCAAAGCCAGGCCCGGGATGTAGTTCGTGTGCTTCATCATTTTCATCGGGGGAGAGGGATCTTGTCCGAATCAAAGGCGAGGTCTATGTGGCACACTTGGGCCTTTGGGCTTTCGATGGTGAACCTGACATTGGCATCGTATGCCATCATCGTCGGGTTTGATCTCTAAGGCCCAGGACGCCGTTTGTTTCGGTCGCTTTCGTTGACTACGCGCTATCTCAAGTAGATGATGGTTAGATACGATTTCCTTAGGCAGTGAACTACGCATTGGCCGATGGAGAGTGGATGCCACTCCATTGATGCAGTGATGTAGCGAGAGGCGTCCCAAAATAGCGATGGGTGTGATTCGGGATGTCGATGACTTGGAAATGCCGTTGGGACCATTTGTTTTCGAGCCCGCGGGTTCAAGGAGGCTATTCCCAGAAGGCTGGGCGGGATGTTGAGTCGTATGCCTTGATTGCTTTGAGTCGAGGACTTTAGATCGTAGTTGCTTTGATCCCTAGCAAATCCATCATTTTTGGGTGGAAGGACGTTCATGGATGATCCCCCATCTACCATTGACACCCGTGGGAAACTGACTCGTCCGAGTTGAAGCTGATATGTAGAGAGGCTCGTTATGGTCGGCCCCCAATTTTGGAAGGTCGAGCTCTGTGAAGGTGATGATATTGTTGTAATTGATGTTGCCGATCATCCCAGGCTTTGCTTCATCGGGTGTCAGCATGATGGGAACCATAGTGCAGGGCCGAGGCTTTCTTCCAACTTGAGCTTGTGCGGGTAAGATGAAGTGAGTAAAGGACCGAGGAGCGAGATGTTAACTGAGTGCGCTTGAGCATGTCAAGAGACGGAGATCTTGACCCTTTGTGTCCGAGGACTGACTTCTTTGGCGTAGGGTCCCTTTTCAGTTCGTGGCTCGGGTATAAATTTGGCCTTTTGTCTGTCGCGTGGAGGATTCCTTTGGGATTTGGCCAGGAGCGTGTCGAGAACATTCACCTCTGGACTTATGGTTTTGCTTGTCTCTCCTATTTTAGTAGTGGGAGGGCTTTGATTGGCCGTAAAGACCCGGCTGCGCATTTCAATTCGTTCTTTGTGTCATGCGCTTTGCTTTGAGGCGTCAATAGTGGCTTTGAAGTCTTCCCAGGACGGGGAGTTGGGTCTCTGGACCTCCCGGGCCTTCGAGGTAGCGGTGCGGCTTCGTCCCGGTGATCATAGAAGCGAAGCGTTGCCAGGCCTTGTGCGAGCTAGACTTCTTCGGAGTAGATGACATAGTAGTCAAACTTTCTGAGGGTTCTCAAGGGATTCATATTTGTGGGATCACTAGGATTCGTACCTCTTTTTAGTTTTTGTTGAGAAGATAGCTTCTTCTTTTTTCGTCGAGGGAGAGCCCTCGATTCATTGCATCACCGGAATTCCATTTCCAGGACAAGCAATACCTTTCTGTCCGCGGGAGCGTCCCACCGAGATGTGTGTTCGTTGTTCGGCGGTAGTACGGGACCTCGGAAGGCTGAATGGGCGAGGCTTTCCTCCCGGAAGGAATGCGGCGGCCTTACGTCACTCCAGCTTGCATGGCTCGTATGAGGGTAGCAGGTTGACTTTTGGGAAACAATGAGAGATGTTAGAGGCACTGTAGGAGCTTGGTCGCGAAGCAGGGAAGCCCGAGGTAGTTGGGTGGCTAATAATCCGAAGTGGTGCATGGCACCTTCGATCCACGCTTGTTGCTCACCTTGACGTTTCTCAATAGCCATGAGTTTTTGCCAAACTTCTTCCAATGTTGGGAAATTTCTTGGGGGTAAGGTCCCGTTCTCGTCGTTGTTATCAGCTTGATTTGGCCGTAGGGAGTTGACGAACATCTGGTAATGATGGGAAGGAGGAGTAGGACCTTCTTTGTTTTGACAGCGCTGGGAGACGGGTTCCCGGGTACTCTCGACCACTCTGTTGTTAGGCTGGAGGGGGTGACGGGCAAGGTTTAGACACGGGGAATGGTCTAGCAGGATAAAGGGGGAAAGCTCGCGTGGCATGCGGTTTTAGTTTCTTTCATTTTGATTTCTTTTTTTGTTGTTTTAATTTACTTAAAACATGTTTTCTCGAGAATCCTAGGTAGGTTGGAAAAGATTGCTCTTCTTTTTCGCAAGTATGCTAGATCTGGGGTCGGTGGAGACCATGCGTAACGTTTCTGAGCCCCTCGTTTTTGCATGTATTTCGAGCATCCCGAAAGGGTGGGCCGGCCCCGAGGCGAGGGTCACTATAGTGCAAGCGGTTTCCACCAGGCCTAAAAGAAAAATCGAACCTAAGGGACCGGAAGCACATCATGTTCGTTTTGATGCGTTAGCCACGTGAATAATTAGGCGAGGCGGCCCCTTTGAGTCAAGATCGGAGGTCAAGAGTTCGGCATGACCTCTCTTTACCCTGCTTGCGCAAGGGATCTGTGACGTTAGGCGTTGAGTTTGGTCACCATATTGTCATGAGCATTTGACGTATCAAGAGCGTGATAACGTAGTGTCGTGCGAGCATGGATGTATATATCGGGGACGGAACATCGTACGGGTGTAACTTCGGAAATCAAGATCGAGGTCAAGATTTTTAGCTTGTGACCTTTCATCGCTTTGCTTTGCGCTTGAGGATCTTGAGTTAGAGCCTTGACTCTCGAAAAATGGCCGGCATGGTATATGTATCCAGTGCATTTGTATGGCGGGCTAAAGTAAAAACCAATCGAGTATGTCTTGGGACGAGTGTGACTCAGGGCTTCGAACGTGCCTTGGGGTTAGCGCTTGGGGCTAGGATGGGATGTTTGGAATGATCCCGTGCAGCGTCGAAGGCCTAGGGAAGACCTAAGCGGTTGCAGTTGAGACCACTTTCCGGGTTGAGGGTTGTAGTGTGCACCGGTGTATCAGCGGCCGGTGTGCGTAGCGTGCGGTGTAACGAGAAAGCTGACGGTGTGCGTAGTGTGCGGTGTAACCGAGGCGACGGTGCGCGTAGTGTGCGGTCTCTAAAATTCTTTTACGATTAAAAGCAGGAAGTTTTGAAGAATTTTAAATGTATGCGACGGAATGTATATTGATGCATTTTTTTTGTATTTTTATTTTTTTGTAAAATAAAGAGTAAAGCACGTGCACACACACATAACTTGATTAAAGGAAGGGGTAAAATTAAAGTTTGACCCTCATCATCGTTTTAAAAATCTTTTGTTTTGTTTAAAAGATTTTAAAACAAAAAATTTCCCAATGATGCATGGCCCGAAATTACCAGGATCCAGGCTCGCGCAAGACCGAAGCGTCCCCGGCGGAGTCGCCTCTTATCGGGAAAGGCTTGGATCCGAGCGCGCAATCGCGCCCGGCATCCCAGCTTGTCCATCTTTCGGCGTGTTGGACCGGTGTCTCGCCGTTTTGTTTCGCATTTGGTAGAGTCGCCACGCTTAGTTTTATTAAGCCCAGAAACATTGAAAAAGGGCATCGAGTTTAAAGATAATTTTAAAGCTGTTTTTGTGTGATGAGATTTTGGAGTTCGGAGAGTCGAGATGACTCCTCGGGAAGAGAATATTAGAATATTAGAGCTCATCAAGAGTAGCCTCGTAAGGCAGGTCTTTCGGATACCCTAATATCCTTTAAATGTTGTGTGTGTGTGTGTGTGCTTTTAAAAATGCATGCTGTATCGGATGTCTACATTGTATGCTATGTATGGAAATGTATTGAAATAGTAATGGAAGGAAGCCTTACCAATGTTGGTTCGTGTCTGTCTTCCGGCGAGGAATAGTGTTTGAGGTCGGAGTAGCGTTCCGGTGCGGATCGGGATTGCTTCGGGGAGGGGCCTGGTTGTACGCGGGCGAGTTTCGGAGTGGAAGTTGATGTTGCGGGATTTGCGTTTGGGCGCGAGGTTCGGCGTGCGTGGGGATCGTCGGGATCACTCGGGGCGAGAGGTTCGGCGTGCGTTGAGGTGGCGGGAGTCACTCGAGAGGAGTTTCGAGGCGTGGTTTGGGATCGTCGGTTTGACTCGGAAAGAGCGGGACAGGTGGAAAGGCTGAGCGAGGCCTCGGAGTACCACGAGGGGCCTCGGAGTACCTCGAGAGTGCCTCGGGGCAGGCGCGGGAGGCGTCTCGGGAGCGCTCGGGGAGGCTTCGGGAGCACCACGAGGGGCTCGGAAGGCCTCGGAAAGGATTCGAAAGGGCCGGGAATGCCTCGAAAGGACTTAGAGGGAAGCCGAGAAGGCTTTAGGGAGGAAGAGAGAAGTGGGAGATGTGTGAAAATGAGGAGGGAGCCCTACATTTATAGTGCCGAGATTAGGTGCAAAGAGGTCCGTACGGACCTCACTGGTATCCGGTATTTTGGTTTTCCTCGATTAGAGGGAATGCGTGATGATGGAGGAATATTTGCAATTATAGTGTCCCACGAGCAATAAGGTCCGTACGGACCATCTTGCATGCGAAAGGAATTCGTACTGGGATAGCCCAAAGCATGTGGGTAATCATTTATTTCCGGGATTTCAGGGGAATATTGTGGACTTTAAGGAGATTCGGTAATTATGACAACAAGAGGTCCGTACGGACCAATATTGCCTTTACCAAATTTCACGAAAATTCCTGAAAGGTCCTTTTGTCCCTTTTTATCCCCGGAAAAGGCTCCTCCACTTGGTTTGGTTGGGGGGTTTAGAGAGGGTTTTGAGTGAGAGGGTCGTCGAGGAAATGTGTTTGATGAGTGCGGTGTTTCAGGTATTAATTGTTTGAAAGGGGTGATCAGTTGGGGGTACTTACGAAGCCCAAACTCGGCAGACGTCACTTATGAAAGAAGTGAAAAGAAGAAGTGGCGATAAGATAGGAAGAAAGAAAAGAAAAGAAAAGTCCTAATGTCACGGATCGCGTCTTTGGGTGAGAGGAAGTATCAGAGTGGAGGTCGAGTGTGAGGACGTGGTCTATGGTGTCCTATTGTGTGACCGCTTTGATGGAAGTCGTGGTCCCCCAGTGGACACTGTGATAGGATTCCCTACGTATCCACCGGCGGGCTTAATCGAAACACAGTATTTCGTTAGTTCGAAGGGCTTTATGCAATTGGGGTGAGTGTTTTGTGCCAAAAATGCGGGCGTGGTGGTGCCTCGACGAAGTGTCGTGTGGCCAGTAGGAGCCTTCGGTTATGGGATTCCTTCGTGCGTGTGGTGGCCTCGAGCCTCTGCAGGTGGAAATCAGCGCATGGGTCGGCCATGGGCCGGACCTTTGTGACTTTTAGGATTCCTACGTGATCTCAAATTACTCTAGGGAAAGCATATGGGGTGCCCTCTCTTTGAGAGCCACCCACTGCGTGGAAGTGGCTCATTTGAGGCCAGTGTCTTGTGTCTTGTTGCACGACAATGCCGACAGTTTCAGACAACTCCATACCGGAGAGGCTGCGCACATCGCCGGCTGTGCAGGGGCCGGATGGGACTACAGAGCAACTTTCGCGAGCCTCGAAAGGCGCTAGGTCGACCCGTGACTCCCTATTTCTTAGCAGTCACCCTCATTGGAAGAGGATTAGGTGAAGGCTTTTCCCCGTGGGGAAGGGCCACCCGAACCTAGAGGACTCAAGGTATGCTTTTATTTTTCCAAGGTATATCCTTGGCATTGGTTCCATTTGGTGAGCGTTCTTCATCGGCGAAAGATTGGCTGGAGAGAAGGTCGGGCGAGAATAATTCCTAGCGGGCGGCCTTTAGACTTCCCATGAAGCTTTTCACCTCACGTTGGAGATTTGATTACGGTGGTCATTTCGATGATAGGCTTTGATAAAGCCCGAGGATCCACCTCGAGTTGGCTCATGGCCAAGGACCTACTGAAACCGATTATATGAAGGAGACGAAATAGCCCTAATGGCGGCATTAGGAGTCGGTATTTGGAGTGCGTAGGCGAATTTTCTAGTCGCGGTTATTGAACTCCTTTGAGAAAACGTCAAAGTAAAAGAAGGGATCAATCTCTTTGTGGAAGTATCGTGGAAAGAGAGGCCATTTTCAAATTGGTCCCTAGAAAATACACGCCATTCTATTGTCAGACGGCATTGAACATCGGCTACGAGATCTACGCCGCGGCTGAAAATTTCTTTGTCTTTCATTTGGACATCGGTGTAGCCGGCCAGAACCGTACACGAACGGAAGCGTTGGGTCGACATTGTATGTCGCTCGTACATATTTCCTCCTCCCGGAAATTTATGGTAGCCTTGCTCAGCTTTTCTCTTGCGGCCACAGCCGGAGGACTTTTCAGTGGCCTCGATGGTAGACCTCTTTACCTTTATTCGGAGTAGCCATGTGGGCCACGATCAACCACCTCCTCCTCGAAGTCGAGGTACCAAGAAGGCATTTTCGATAATCTGACAGCCAAGACCACTGGTCTCGGTAGCCTTCTTAGAGGAAGGCTTACAGCGGATTGAAACCCTCCTTTCCTCCTCCTCCTACATCGCGGGTCATCCTCCTCGGTAAGACTCCCGAGCTCGTCGAGCCCAGAACTCTTTGAGGGAGGCCGTGTACGTCTTGCGGGCATGGCTCACAGAAACTTGCGATTTCATTCTCCCCACCTCAGGTCATCTCAAAGTTCACTTTTAGCCTCTCCGGCTCCTCGGCTGCTTTACCTCGGCTCGATTGGGTTAGCGCTAAAGGGGCCCAGGAGCATAACAATGGGAAATATGGTACTCGGGGCGGGAACATCTAAAGGGTGCTCGGGTCCCGGTGCTCGGTGCAGCATCGTTGTCACTTGTTTGATCGGTGTCCATCGGTTCACTTTTCCCGGTTGTTAAAGATCCCATGAGTTATACTCGTCAAGGGCGGAGTACTCCTCATTCGCTAGGTTGAGCGAATACCGTTCGGGGCAAGACGCGTAATCTTCTCGCTTGAGGCCATCGGATGACTTCGAGAGACTGCACAATTGAACCCCCATAATGGACTCAAAATTCCTTAACCTACAGGACTCGAGGGGTAGTATTCCCAACATGTTCGTACATCCTTTTTCTTTGGCGGTAGGTAAACACATACTTCCTCCGGTTATTGAGCCTCCCACAACCTTGATAGGGTGGGGCCAGAATGGCTTTATGTCCCCAGTGGAATTTCTCACGAAAAATACTACAAAAGCAATGCGATTAGATCCGGACTCGATTTCTTCTTTGCCAAAGCCGAGCCCCTAATCCCTGTTCATCAACTACTGCGGAGAAGCCTGCCCCCGTCCATTTGGAGGCATTAATGGCAAAAATGCGGACTCGAGGGTAGTTTCCATCCCTAGTATCGGCGAGATGATGTTAATTCCTTTGGGATGCGCGTTGCTGAACGATATCTGGACCTCATTTGGGAATAGTGGTGGAGTGGATCCCAGCCCGAGAGGCGGTGTGTCGAGGCCACTCTTCGGGACGGGATTTGGCTTGAGGCCTCTGAATCTTGCCGAGGTTACTGCTTTGGAGCTTGTCTGCATGGTTGTCGGCCGGCTTTGTTTGGCGGCCCTGATCGGCTTTGTTCCATTTCTGGATCTTCTTCCAAGTTGCCGGCCTTCTTTGTGAAGTACTTGGTCATGTCGGAAGGCATGTAGGGGACGAAGATCGGAGATTGCGTGCAAGCCTCTTTTGTTATCTGTGGAGCGTTTTCGTGCGGCTTGCTTGTCCTCCAGCAGTAATGATCGGGGGTAGAGGGAGTATCCCGGGCCCGTGCTGAGGTGATACATTCTTTGATATTGATGATACATTTGGGTGCCACTGATGGCGTTTTCCCCAAGCCGAGCCCAGGGATGTAGTTCATGTGCTTCATCATTTTCATGCGGGGAGAGGGATCTTGTCCCAATCAAGCGGAGTCTATGTGGCACACTTGGGCCTTTGGGCTCTCGATGGTGAACCACTGTTAGCATCATGCCATCATCGTCGGGTTTGATTTCTAAGACCGGGACGCCGTTTGTTTTCGGTCACTTTCGTTGACCACTTATTTATCTCAAGTAGATGATGGTTAGATCCCATTCCCTTGGACAAACTTTACGCGTTGATGGAGAGTGGATGCCACTCCATTGATACGGAGTGTAGCAGGGCGTCCCAAAATGGCGTGAATGTGATCGGGATGTCGATGACTTGGAAATCATCGTTGGGGACGTTGTTTTCAACCGCAGGCGAGGTTGAGTTTATTCCCAAGGCTGGGCGGGATGTTGAGTCGTATGCCTTGATTGCACGAGTCGAGGGACTTTAGATCGATTGCTTTGATCCCTAGCAAATCCATCATTTTAGGTGGAAGGACGTTCATGGATGATCCCCCGTCTACCAGCACCGTGGGAAGGCGGCTCGTCCAGTTGAGCTGATATGTAGAGAGGCTCGTTATGGTCGGCCCAAATTTTGGAAGGTCGAGCTACGCAGAGAAGGTGATGATATTGTTGTAATTGATGTTGCCAATCATGCGGGCGCTTAATCGGGTGTCATTTGCACATGTTAGGAACCATGAGGTACAGGCCGAGACTTTCTTCCAACTTGAGCTTGTGCGGGGTAAGATGAAGTGAGTAAGGACCGGGCGAGATGTTAGCTTTGAGTGCGCTTGAGTGTGTCAAGACAGGATCTTGACCTTTGGGTCCAAGGTTTCGGCTTCTTTGGCGTAGGGTCCCTTTTGAGTTCGTAGCTCGGGTATGGGCGCCCCTTTTGTACGTCAGTGGAGGATTCATTTTAGGATTTGGCCAGGAGCGTGTCGAGAACATTCACCTCTGGACTTATGGTTTTGCTTGTCTCTCCTGACTACGTAGTGGGAGGGCTGATTGGCGTAAGGCCGGCTGCGCATTTCAATTCGTTCAACATCATGGCTTTTCCCCTAACGACGTCAATAGTGGCTTTGAGATCTTCCCGAGACGGGGTTGGATTATGCGGACCCTCGGGCCTTCGGTGGCGGTGCGAAGCTCGTCCCAGTGATCATCGAAGCGAGACGTTGCCATGGCCTTGTGCGGGAAGCTAGGACTTCTTTGGAGTAGATGACATAGTAGTCAAACATTCACGAGGGTTCTCCAAGGGTTTCATTTGTGGGATCACCGGATTCGTGATACCTCTTTTTCGGTTTTTGTTGAGAAGATAGCTTCTTCTTTCGTCGAGGACGGCCCTCGTTCATTGCATCCACCGGAATTCCATTTCCAGGGCAAAGCCTTTGTGCCTTGCAGGAGCGTCCCACCAGATGTGTTCGTTGTTCGGCGGTGGTACCGGGACCTCAGGAGGCTGGATGAGCGAGACTTTCCACCACGGAAAGTCTTGTAGCCTTACTTGTGCATGCTTGCATGGCTTCGTATGAGGGTAACGAGGTTGACTTTCCCAGGGAAGCAAATGAGAGATGTTAGAGTTTGTGGGAGCTTGATCGTCGCGGCTTGGGAAGCCCGGAGAGTAGTTGGGTGGCTAATAATCCGAAGTAGTGCATGGCACCTTCGATCCACGCTTATTGCTCACCTTGACGTTTCTCAATAGCCAGCGGGACACACGGAAACTTCTTCCAATGTTGGGAAATTTCTTGAGGTGAGAATGGTCCGTTCTCGTCGTTGTTATCCTTGATTTGGCCAGCAGGGGAGTTGACGGGCTATCATCAGTGACGAGTTTGGGAAGGAGTCAGGACCTTGCTTTGTTTTGACCTTTGCGGGAGACGGAGTTACCTCGGGTACTCTCGACCACTCTCTGTTATTGGCTAGGAGGGAGTGACGACGGAGCAAAGAGTTTAGACACAGGAATGGCCTAACAGGATAAAAGGGGGAAAGCTCACGTGGCATGCGGTTTCCGTTTCTTTCATGATTTCTTTTTTTATTTTTTTGTTTTAATTTACTTAAAACATGTTTTCTCAGAATCCTAGGTAGGTTGGAAAAGATTGCTCTTCTCTTTTTCGCAACTATGCTAGATCTTTGAGTCGTGGAGACCATGTACGTGCGGCTACCTAAGCCCCTCGTTTTGCACACAGTATTTCGACATCCCGGGGTGGAGCGAGCCCCGGGCGAGGGTCCTATAGTGCAAGCGGTTTCCACCAGGCCTAAAAGAAAAATCGAACCTAAGGACCGAGCTGTCATGTGGCTCGTTTTGATGCGTTAGCCACGTGAGATAGTGAACCCAGGAAGGCCGGCCCGCACCTGAGGTCAAGATCGGAGTCGAGAGTTCGGCATGACCTCTCTTTTTACCAGCACTTCCAACTATGCCTTCAAGGGATGCAGTGACGTTAGGCGTTAGGCGGGTCATATTGTCATGGGCCTGACGTATCAAAGGCGTGATGACATGGTGTCATGCGAGCATGGATGTATATCCGGGACGGAACATCGTGCAGGTGTAGCTTTCGGAAATCAAGATCGAAGTCAAGATTTTAGCACTTGACCTTTCATCGCTTTGCTTGCGCAAGGGATCTTGAGTTCGAGCCTTGACTTTCGAAAAATGGCCGGCATAGTATATCCAGTGATCAGATGTATGACACGGAAGTAAATAAACCAATCAGAGTCTTGACGGAGTGTGACTTCGAGGAACTTCAAACGTGCGGGAGTTGACGCTTGGCTAGGATGGGATGTTTGGAATGATCCCGGGTGCGCGTCCAGAGGCCTAGGAAGACCCCTAACGGACTGCACGCAGTAGGAGACCACTCCCGGGTTGAGGGTTGTAGTGTGCGCGATGTATCCGAGCGGCCTGGTGTGCGTAGCGTGCGGGTGCTAACGAGGAGCGACGGTGTGCGTAGTGTGCGGTGCTTAACCGAGGCGGCGGAGTGCGCGTAGTGTCGCGGTCTCTAAAATTGCCTTTTACGAGGCTCCCAAAACGAGAAGTTTTGAAGAATTTTAAATGTATGCTTACGAGATGTATATTGATGCATTTTTTTTTTTTTGTTTTTTTTTTTTTTTTTTGTAAAATAAAAAAGTAAAGCACGTGCTGCCTTTGCATACATGCGAGTAAAGGAAGGGGGTAAAATTAAGTTTGACCCTCATCATCGTTTTAAAAATCTTTTTGTTTTGTTTAAAAGATTTTTAAAACAAAAGCACCGTCCCAAGCGGAGTCGCCTACGAAATAGCCCGGATCCGAGGCTCGCGCCCCGGCATACGGCATCTTTCGCGTTGGAGCGGTGTCTCGCCGTTTGTTTTCGCATTTGTAGAGTCGCCGCGCCGTTTTTATTAAGCCCCAAAACATTGAAAAAGGGCATCGGTTTAAAGATAATTTTAAAGCTGTTTTTGTGTGATGAGATTTTGAGTTCGGAGGTCGAGATGACTCCTCGGGAAGAGAATATTAGAATATTAGAGCTCATCCAGAGTAGCCTCGTAAGACGAGTCTTTCGGATACCCCTAATATCCTTTAAATGTTGTGTGTGTGTGTGTGTGCTTTTAAAAATGCATCTTTGTATCGGATGTCTACATTGTATGCTATGTATGGAAATGTATTGAAATAGTAATGGAAGGAAGCCTTACCAATGTTGGTTCGTATGTCTGTCTTCCGCGAGGAATAGTGTTTGAGGTCGGAGTAGCGTTCGGTACGGATCGGGATTGCTTCGGGAGGGACCGGTTGTACGCGGACGAGTTTCGGCGTGAGTTGATGTTGCGAGGCTGCGTTGGGCGAGAGGTTCGGCGTGCGTGGGGATCGTCGGGATCACTCGGGCGAGAGGTTCGGCGTGCGTTGAGGTGGCGAGTCACTCGGGCGAGTTTCGGCGTGGTTTGGGATCGCCGGTTTGACTCGGAAAGAGCGGGACAGGTGGAAAGACCGAGACGAGGCCTCGGAGTACCACGAGGGCCTCGAGTACCTCGAGAGTGCCTCGGGGGCAGCGCGGGAGCGTCTCGGGGCGCTCGGGGAGGCCGGAGCACCACGAGGGGCTCGGAAGGCCTCGGAAGGATCCGAAAGGGCCGGGAATGCCTCGGAAGGACTTAGAGGGAAGCCGGAAGGCTAGGGAGGAAGAGAGAAGTGGGAGATGTGTGAAAATGAGGAGGGGAGCCCTCTATTTATAGTGCCGGATTAGGTGCAAAGAGGTCCGTACGGACCTCCACAGTAATCCAGTATTTTGGTTTTCCTCGATTTGAGGAATGCGTGATGATGGAGGAATATTTGCAATTATGGTGTCCACTGAGCAATAAGGTCAGTACGGACCATCTTGCATGCAAAAGAGGTCCGTACGGACCAACTAAGCATGTGGGTAATCATTTCTTCGGATTTGAGGGAATATTGTGGACTTTAAGGAGATTCGGTAATTATGACAACAAAGAGGTCCGTACGGACCAATATTGCTTTCCCAATTTCTGAAAATTCCCGAAAGGTCCTTTTGTCCCTTTTATCCAGGAAGGCTCCTCCCTTGGTTTGGTTGGGGGTTTAGAGAGGGTTTTGAGTGAGAGGGGTCGTCGAGGCTGTGTTGATGAGTGCGGTGTTTCCGTGTGTTTGAAAGGGGTGATCAGATTGGGGTACTTACAGAAGCCCCTCGGCGAGCTGATCACTTATGAAAGAAGAAAGTGGGGTCATGCAGGTAAGATAAGGGTCCTAATGCGGATCGCGTCTTTGGGAGAGGAAGTGTCGTGGAGGTCGGTGTGAGGGCGTGGTGAGGGTAGTTGTCCTATTGTGTGACCGCATAGAGTCGAGTAAGGCCCAGACCACATGTGATAGGATTCCCTACGTATCCCACAGGCGGGAATCAAGCACAGTCGTAGTTCGGGTGTGGGGTGAGTGTTTTGTGAATGCGGGCGTGAGTGGTGCCACCGAGGGTGTCGTGTGACCGCCGAGGTCGGTTGTGGAGGACGTGGTGGTGTCTGGGTGACCGCATAGAGTCGATGGCTGGACCACGTGATAGGATTCCCTACGTATCACAGGCGGGAGAATCCGACTGGCACAGTCGTAGTTCGGAAGGTACAAGTGAAATGCTGTGAGTGCGGGGCGTGGTGGTGCCTTTTTGAAGTGTGGTGACCGCAGGGGTCAATTGTGGACGTGGTGGTGTCACAGGATGGGATGGAAATGGAGCTAAGTCGATTGGTTTAAGGCCCTGGTGGGTAGGGGATAGTGATTTGGGAGGTTTATATACGGTCTTAGGATCGAGAGCCAGAAATTGGTTTAAAGCCTTAGGGCTAAAAGGAGATAGTAGTTTGGCTGATTCGGTCTCCGGTCTCCCGGTTATAGAGGATGAGTAGTTTAAAGCCTTCGAGAGAATGGAGGTAGTATGAGGCTTAGCAGAGTCGTCTTCGGTTGCGGAGTTGCCATGCGTGAAGACTTGAGTCGTCTTACAGGTTGCGGTTTGCCATGCGTGAGGACTTTGAATCGTCTTACGGCTGCGGTTTGCCATGCGTGAGGACTTTGAATGCGTCTTACGGCTGCGGCGTTTGCCATGCGTGAGGACTTTGAATCGTCTTACGGGTGAGGTTGGTGCCCTTATCGTGGAGGACTTTGAATGCGTCTTGCGGCCTTGATTGATGTAATGTTTGCGAGGACTTTGAATCGTCTTCTGCTTGGCCGCATTTGATGTTATGCGCGAGGACTTTGAATCGTCTTCTAGCCCGTCATTTGATGTTATGCGCGAGGACTTTTGGAATCGTCTTCTTAGCGCAGGTTGATTGTAATGCGCGAGACTTTTGAATCGTCTTCTAACCCGCATGATTGATGTTATGCGCGAGGACTTTGAATCGCCTTCTGGCCGCAGTTGATTGATGTTATGCGCGAGGACTTTGAATCGCGCTTCTAGCCGCGGTTTGATGTTATGCGCGAGGACTTTGAATCGTACTTCTAGCCGCATTTGTGGAAACGTATTAGGCACCGTGGGCCCTTGTCTTTGATAGCGAGAGGCGTAGATGCCTTTGTGTTTTTTGCATGTTTGAGTAGAAAGGTTGGACTTACGATGACTGCCGGTGCTTGCGTTCTGCCCGTTGAAGTAGGGCGAAAGGATGACGGCGGAGTGATTGCTTCACCGTTGGCATTTTGGAGCGGCTTCGGGCCTTGGGACTTGTACTCGGAGGTGTTGGCTCCTTTTTGTTCTTGTTTTGCCGTTTGAGTGGGCAAGGATGATGGTCGGTCTTTGGGGATATGCGGTCTTGTATGACTTCCCTTTGAAGCATTGTTGGGGGAGGAGCTCGGAGAAGCTTACTTTGATGGCCGGTGCTTGCGTTGCCCAGTTGAAGTGGGCGAGGTTCGGGCTTACAACGGCTGCTATAGGTGCTTGAATTGCTTTGGGGATGTATGACCTTGTAGGGGCCCTTTTCTGGCTGAGAAGATGACTTCGGACCTTCTTTGAGGCCGAGTGGTTAGTCGTACGTTGAGCGTTTAGGCGTCTTTGTGCCTTGGGATTCGTCTTTGGGAGGAGGTGTTGGCTCCTTCTTGAATTGCCGTTGTGGGCGGGGAGCTGACGGCGGTGGTTGAATTGCGCGTTGAAGTGGCGAGTCCGACCGGTCTTGCAGACGGCCGGTGATTGAGTGCCGTTGAAGTGGCGAGGACCGGTCTTACGTTGACGGCGTGGTTGAATTGCCGTTGAAGTGGGCGAGGGCCGGTCTTGGCGCGAATTGGATTGGAGGGTTAGGGACCATTACGCACTTGGATTTCTTGGAAAAGGCCTTAGGACAACCGGGCAAAGATTATAAGGGCGGGGAAAGTAATTTGGTCACCCCTTGCAAAGAGAGGTCCGTACGGACCCGGCACAGGCAAAAGTCAAGAGTCTAAAGTACGGACCAAGTTGGTTTCTTGCGGTTCAGTTTTTGACCGGGTTAAAATGCAGGAGCATCCCTTCATTTCCCATCATCTTCGGTTCGTGAACCGAGAGAGAGAGAGAGAAAAATCCTCCATTTTTACCAAAATCTTCCATTTTTTCGCTTGAATCGCTTGCAATGGCGGAAGGATCTCGAAGGAGTCGTCGTCAACGCGATCAAGAAGTGGTCGAGCAACGGATGGAGCTCAGAGGAATTGGATTTCGTTCGTTCCATCTTCGAAGAACCGGATGTCTTGTATCCAGAGATCCGGAGGTGCACAATCGTCGCTCTATGAACGTCGGGAGGTAAGAAATCCGTTCAGTTTTGATTCCTGCTCGAATTTTTGAATGCTAGAACTAGGTTTTAGTTCTTCGCATTTTGAATTTTTGAATTTTGTTATTTTTTTTATGCCTTTTGTGAAATTCTTGATGAATTGTTGAAATGGACATGTAAAAATTGTGGGTATGTGTATTTTGTGCAGAAATGTGTAGATTAGCTTTTATTTGTGAAAATAAAATGCTTCTCTAATGAAATGCATGCTTTGGTGTTTTGTACCGTATGTTATTTATGTATGTACATTATGAGAAAAATTATCGTGTAGTGATAATTTTTGTGAAAAAAAAAAAGTTACATGTGCCGTGTTTTGTGACGGATTTTGTCTGAAAGTACGTGCCGTGTAGGGATGGATTTTTTTGAAAAATGTATTATGCATATGTGTCGTGCCGTGTGTGCCATGTTCTTGGGTGACGGACTTTGTGGGGAAAATATGTGCAATATATGCCGTGTTTTTGTGACGGGTTATATGTGCCTTTGCCGTGTTGGAACGGACTTTTTTGAAAATGTGTCGTGTAGGGCTTAATCCCTTTTTTTTTTCTTTTGAGAAAAATGTGTACAGTGTGTGCCGTGTTTTTGTGACGGGCTGCATGGGAAAAATTATAATGTATGTGAAAATTATGTACGACATATGCCGTGTTTTGTGACGGGTTATATGTGAAAAATATGTGCAATGTGTGCCGTGGTTTGTGACGGGTTATTTTCATGGCTTTCCGTGTTGGGACGGACTTTTGTGCCTTTTGTTTTATATTAGAAATGCTTTGTGATTGACGTACCTTTCTTTGTGTTTACTGCGGGGATGCGGGAGCTTATGGCAGGGAAGGCCAAGAGGATGAAGACTCGGGGATCGCTCGAGGCATTGTTGGCTAATGGCGGCGGATGCACGATATTTCCGTGGATGGTAGTAGGAGTCCCGGAGAGGCTGGTCTACGCTTACAGCTGGGTGTGTTCGTTGAGAACACAGTGGGGTTTCGACACGAGGAAGAACAAGAGCGTCTTCCTTGGCCTTTCGAGTGCGGTAGGATACCACCCACACCTTCCATCGAGGCGGGGAGAGGTGACGGTGGCGTCGGCCAGAGCTTTCTTTGCGATCGCCGGGCTTTCCTTGAGGAGGGCCGGTGCGGTGGAGAGATATGATCTACGATGTGGTGTTGGCCAGAAACTGCTTGGGCTTTGAGCCTCGTCCTCGCGAGGGCACAGGCATGTTGTATAGTGATGTGGAGGCGAAGATCACGGCCGGCAGTGGGGCCTATGTTCGGGGACCGGCCGGGTGACGGCGGAGCGGTTGGCGCGCTCCTTTTTGTGGTATGCCTTTGTCAGAGACTTTGTTCTCGAACCACGCGACCGCGGCTCCCTTTGCTCTGTGGAGAGCTTGATTGACTGGATAGGGTCTGTGATATTGCTTGGGGCGAGCGAGGCTTGGCGAGCTCTACTTCTCCTTGGGCCCAGGTTTAGCCGGGAGTGTGGCGGATTCGTTGGCTGTTTGACTTTGCTTTGGAGGTATGAGTTTATTCTTTGTTTTTGATTTAGCAACTTGTCGTTTCTCCGTTTTCTTTTTGCTTGAGCCCTTTCTGTTTTTGTCACGGGTGTGGTTCTATGAGGTTTTCCGGTGCTTCCCGTGGGATAGAGATCCCATTCTTTGCGTACCTGCTATCTTGAAATTTGGGCTCGCACGGCGAGGAAGAGGAGGACCCGGCGGGGAAGCTCACCATCGCCTACGGGGATGTGCGGGGAGCGTCGGGAGCGGGGTAGCCGGAGGGATTCGTTTTGTTCCGTGGGCTCGGTATGAGGGTGATGAGTTCGAGGGCTCCCAGGAGTGGCGGCGCGACGGAAGATCTTTGCGGGGCTTGACTGCGATGTTATGTATGCTGGGGAGCGGGTCTTACGGCGGCGTAGCCCGGGTGTGCTTCCTGTGGCTCAGGGACCCTCCTTTTAGGATGCTTGATTCACGGGACATGGATGTGCTTGACTTTGAGAGGTACCTTGGCGGTGTGGGCGCGCAGGAGTTCATCTTGTATGGAGAGGAGTACGGGGCCTTCGTGAGGAGGAAGGCGAGGACGCCGCGAGGTATTGCGCGAGGAGAGAGAGGGCGCGCGAGCTCCCAGAGGATTCCGATGCGGGGCCGGATTTCACGTATGTCAGTGGGGACGGGTCGAGGCGGAGGGTATGCATGCCGTTCTGGCGAGCTCTGCTGCATACGAGTGGATCCCAGATAGATCGGTGAGTGTGCTTGACTCTTTTCCATCTTGGCATCTTTTACGTATTTTTCTCTTTTTGTTGTCGAGTGTAAGCTGTATTCTTTGAGCGTTTCCTTGGGTTGCTTGTTGGTGCGGAGTCCGGGGAGAGCCTATGATATCTTGACTTCGCCGTTACGTGGCGATGAGGTCGTTTGCGAAGAAGATGGCTTCGAAGATATCTTGCCGGTCTTCGCGACGCGTGCGGCGTACGAGCCTATGCCTTCGAGGCATTACATGGACGTTCCTCACTAGGCCCGGAGCCGCGGCGGGAGGGACCTTCGAGGCGGCATAGCATGGATGCGGGACATCTTCGGGAGCTCAGGGGCCGAGACCCTTTACCGGTTCTTCCCTCGGCGGGATGCGCGGGGTGAGGGTTCGTCGAGCCTTCTTTCTTTGATCCTTTCGCCGGATTTGATCCTTCGGATTATTTTGAGTGGCGGCCTCGGCGGGGCTCGGTACTACGATGACGAGGACGTGACGGGCGAGTTCACGGGGATGCCAGACTTCTCTCTGGAGGACCTTGGCGAGATGATGATCTTTGAGGAGTCGGATTAGTATTCATTTGCTTTCCCTCTTTTCATATCCCTCTTTTTTTTTTTTTTTAGCAACGAGACATTTATGGGTACACTGTAATAAAACACTTGTATTTCGCATGGCAAAAGTATTCTATTTTAAGATGTAATGTCATTTTTGTGATTCCGGGATTTGTCCTAGAAATTGTTGCTATTATTATTATATTTTTGTACATGCCACGTGAGCGGAGAGTGCGTTTGTGGGTAGTGTATGTTTGCGGGAATGGCTTTGGCCGGTGTTTGGGCGGTTTGGAGCAAGGTCTGGCGAGGACGGTGGTTGTTATGCTTGTTTCTTTGAGGAAAATGGGTTCTTTTTGCAAGGAGGTCCGTACGGACATACTTAGCATGCAAAGAGGTCCGTACGGACCAACCTTGCTTTGGGAAGGACATAAATGCTTTCCGGTGTGCAGTTCTTCCTCATTTCCCCATTTGCGGCCATTTTCGAGCTTTCTTCCCCATTTTCTCTAGGAACCTCCATTTTTGCCATGGATTCTTCGTATGTTCCTAGAATTTTGCCGAGGCTTTCGCGGGAGAGGCAAGCACACTTCCTTGAGCGGTTGAAAACGTGGATGCGGCGCCGTATGAGGCATCGAGAGACGGAGCTTTCGAGGTAAGGTTTCGTCTTTGCTCGATTTGGTCTTTTAAGGAGTTGGTTCTGATTGGGATTTGTTGCGGGGCTGCCGCGAAGTTGCAGGATGTTAGGAGGCATGTGTCTTGTTTCTCCTACAATGAAATGGTGCCCACTTTTGAGGATTTTCGGGCTTTGATTGGAGGGCCAGGAGGTGGAGGCCATCTCGCTTCCTTTGATTGAGTGGTGCTTTGCGGTGAGCGTGAAGCTTGCGAGGCTTTCTTCGTACTTCGTTGGAAGAAGTGCGGGCATGATCCTTGATTCGGGTCATATCGACATTTACGAGGATTGCGGAGCGGTTCATGGTTGATGATGAGTGTGACGTCTCTTGGGATGCATTCGCCTTGTGCGTGATGGCGACGCTTTTCATGAGTCGGCTCCTTGGCATTTGTGATGGGGCTTTGCTAGATGTGGTAGAGACAGCTGCGAGTGGAGAGGATATTGTCCCGTTAGTCTTTGGGGAGACTCTTCGTAGGTATCGATCGTCAGCGGCGGGGATCGTTTTATGAGAGGGAAGCCCGCTTTGCTCACCTTGTGGGCTGCGAGAGAGACTTCGAGGCCATGCCGAGCTCAGCGTCGTTTAGCCCGTGGTCATTTGCTCGGCGACCTCTTGTGTTGGATATGGATCGATCCGCTGGGAGAGATGGATGGCACGGCTTGGTACGCATCGAGATCCATTTGGTGGGTTCCTTGCTGGAGGATTGAGACCGGGAGGATCTTGCGGGAAGGGTCCTACGTTATCGAGTTCCGAGGTTTGTCTTGGTCCTCCTTCTATATTCCGTCGCTTGTTTCCGGCGGTTTGGGATGAAGCGAGGAGCCTTTGTTGGGGTTTACAGGATGACCTTGCTGCTTTGCGGAGGTAGTTCCTCTTTGTATGGCGGCTTCGGGTGCCTTCTTGTATTACGAGGTATGGAAGTATTCCGCTTTCCCTCTGTGGTACTCCTTAGGCGTCGGGAGAGTGTCGTGTTGACGACTCGATGCACAGCTTTGGCATGAAGCAGGCGTGTTGGGCGGTCCCAGTGGTCTTGGAGAAGCGAGGCGTGTAGCGGTGCAGGACCGGTTGCCGTAGTAGCTATTGCCTTAGGAGTGCCGAAGCACAGTCGACCCTTTGGATGTGACGGGAGACACTTTGTTTGATTACGAGACTAGAGTTGACCGGCCCAGCGGGGAGAGGTCCTCTTTACGGACTCGCGAGGAGGAGATCAGCCGAAGCACGGGCGAATGAAGCCACAGAGCTCTTTGGATTGTTTGACTCTACGGGGAGGACCCACGATCTCGGAGCGAGAGACGCGAGGATTGGTTCACGTGGAGCGAAAGAAGACTCGCCGGGGACGAGGAAGAAAGGGAAGAATGGCGAGGGACAAGCGCGAGATGGCGCGGAATGACCTCCTAGGTATCCATTCATTGCATTGCAAACACATTATTTGTTAAATGTATTAAAGAAATTTGTCTTTTAGCATGTTGTGAACTTGAGAGTAGACCGTGCTTGAACTCATCAAGAAATGTTGTAACCGTTAGTGATTTGTGATTTACTTTTAAAGCTTTGTCGAGACGCAAGATCTCTTGTTTGCCTTTGTTTCTTTTGTGCACTTTGTCGGCGTCCATCTTTGGACTTTTACATTGCATTTGCGGGTGAAGCGATGCAGGCCATGACGGCAATCCCCTTTCTTTGAGGCTTTGTGCTTGGGCGAGAGGTTGAATGCTCCCTTGACAAGTCGTTTTGGACGGTCTTTTTCGTAGCTTCCTTGCCTCTTGTTGGCGTCGGGCTCTTGACCTCTTTTTCGCGGCTTACGCTTGAGCTTCTTTTATTTATTGTTTTTTGTGAGCCCTTGCTCGAGCTCTCTTTTTTTTTTTTTTTTTTTTTTGTGAGCCCTTGCTCGAGCTCTCTTTTTTTTTTGAAGCGCGTGAAGGCGAAAGCAAGCCACTGGCTTGGAAGCGGACATGAGTCGATCGTTTGATCTTTGAGTGACCCTCGGATGTCCTTTGATGTTGCCGCCGTCGTTTGACTTGGTCAAGGTGGCTCTTGGGGCGTGTTCTTGAAAAGTGCGTAGCTTGATGGAGGTCTTGATTGACATTCAAACTTTTGACTTTTTTGTGTATTTTTAGACCGGACCAATTAAGGTTGCCTACGTTCCCTCGGACTAGAGGGCTCAGTGCACGTAGTTCGACACTACATGGAGTGCAGATGTACGTTTGTTCTTCTTTAGGCGAAGTATCTGCGAAGTTTGCTCCCGATTATTTGGATTCATGAAGGGATTGCCGTCTAGGTGCATCGGCTTCATGGCGCCTCAGGAGAAGATCTTTTGAACCACGAAAGGGCCGATCCATGTGGGTTCCCATTTTCCCGAGTGGGTTGGTTCGAGTGGGAGGCTTTTCTTTGAGTACGAAGGTCACCTTCCACGATGTCTCGGGATTTGACTTTCTTGTCGAAAGCTCTAGCCATCTGCTTTGATAGGCTCGGGCGTGTTCCATGGCCTTTAGTCGTCGCTCGTCTAGCGAGCCAATTCGTCATGTCGGCTTGAGCCATTCGGCTTCGTTGATGTCATTTTCCGGCGGTACTCGGAGTGAGGAATTTCCGGCTCGATGGGAAGGGCTGCTTCCATCCCGTATGTCGGGGCAAATGGGGTTTCTCCGTAGGCATTACGGCCCGATGTGCGGTAGCCCCAAAGTGCAAGGTGCGGCTTCTCGGGCCAATCTCGTCCTCGGGTGGTCATTTTCGGATGATCCGTTCGAGGTTTTGTTTCTTTGCTTCCACGGCGCCGTTTGTTTGTGGCCGGTAGGGAGAAGATTTGTGGCGTGTGATCTTGAATTCGACGGCGATGCATCGAATTCCCCTTCGAAGTGTGAGCCGTCTGTCGATATGACCTCATTTGGGATGCCGTATCGGCGAGATGATGTTTTCCTTGAGAAATGCGCGACCTTCTTGGAGGTGAGTACCTTGTAGGACTTGGCTTCGACCCGTTTGGTGAAGTAGTCGATGGCTACTAAGATGAACTCGTGGCCAGATTCTTTGCTGGCGGAAGCGATTTTCCCGATGACGTCAATTCCCCAGTGGCAAAGGGCCAAGAGTGTAGTCATGCGGTAGAGATCGTGGGGAGGTAGATGATTGAGGTTGGAGAACCGTTGGCACTTGTCGCGGCTTCGGACAAAGTGGATGCAATCTGCCTCCATGGAGATCCGGTAGTAGCCCATCCGAGAATGATTTGCATCCGGGGCTCTGGCGTTCGTATGTGGGGGACCGCATGAAGCCCATTGTGGACTTCGTTCGCCCATGAACTTGCTTGCTTCTTCTTGGGCGATGCGGCGTAGGAGTGGCCCGTGGTAGCGTTTCTTGTATAGCATGTCCCGAGGATGACGAAGTGAGAGCGAGGCGTTTTAGGGCCATGATGCTCTTGGTTTTGACCCCACTGTGTGTGGGTCCTCCTTGTTTATGAAGGTGGTTTCCCGTTCTTGAGGTATTGGAAGATCTGGTTTGTCTTTGGAAATGGCGTCGGACTTGCGTCTCTTTGGCTCTTCGGCAATCTTGCAAATCGTTGTGATTAAAACCTTCTCGGCGGCTTGGGCCCGGTTTTCTCGTTTGACAACATGCTTAAATGTTTGCTTAATGTATTGTTCGTTTAATGTGTACGCTTCTTTATCAAGTGAATCGTTATTAAGCGTTTTACTGTGTTAGTTAATTTATCGGTTGTTAAAAGATGCAATGAAGAGATACTCGGAAAGATCGAAGCATTGATTAAGAGCATACGGGAATACATTATTGGCAATGAGTTCGTAATCTTCGGCGTGAGGCCATCGGATGACTCGAGAGACTCAAATTCAAAGCTAATGGACTCGGGATGAGTTTTGACACTAGGCTCACAGGACTCGAGGGTCGGAGACCAAGTTGTTCGATCATGTCCTTTTTCTTTGGCCGGTGGAGTCGGAGAAGGTGGCCCGGTTATTGAGTGGCAATGAGCTTGATAGGAGATGGGGCTTGAAGGGCTTTATGTCACCGTTCCCAATCATTGCTATCACGAGTTATCGGAAACAAAATCGATTAGATCGGCATCTCGATTTCTTCTTTGAAAGCGAGGTGGAGCGGTGGCTCGTCCCAAGCATCGTCTGCCCGAGAGTCTTTCGCTTTTGTCTTGGGCATTACTAGCTCGAATGCGGACTCGTCCCGCTTGTTGACGAGAGAGTTTTCGAGTTCTTACGCCCAAGAGGGAGTTTTTCCGAACCAAAATTCATTGTGAATAGTGGTGGAGGTGGATCAGCGGAGGCGGTGTGTCGAGAAATGCTCTTCGGACGGGATTTGGCTTGAGGCCTACGAATCTTGCCGGGTTCTGTGGAGCTTGTTCATGGTTGTCGGCCGGCTTTGTTTGGCGGCGATCGGCTTTGTTCCATTTCACGGATCTTCTTCCAAGTTGCCGGCCTTCTTTGTGAAGTACTTGGTCATGTCGAAGGCATGTAAGGACGAAGATCGGAGATTGCGTGCAAGCCTCTTTTGTTATACGTGGAGCGTTTTCGTGCGGCTTGCTTGTCCTCCGCAATGTGTTCGGGAGTAGGGAGTATCCCGAGCCGTGCGGGGTATTACATTCTTTGATATTGATGATCATTGGGTGCCACGATGGCGTTTTCCCAAACCGAGCCGGGATGTAGTTCATGTGCTTCATCATTTTCATCGGGGGAGGGATCTTGTCCCAAATCAAAGGCGAGTCTATGTGGCACACTTGGGCCTTTGGGCTTTCGATGGTGAACCTGTTAGCATCATGCCATCATCGTCGGGTTTGATTTCTAAGGAACCGGGACGCCGTTTGTTTCGGTCCTTTCGTTGACCACGCTATCTCCGTAGATGATGGTTAGATCTGTTCCTTGGACAAACTTTACGCATTGATGGAGAGTGGATGCCGCTCCATTGATGCGGGTGTAGCGAGGCGTCCCAAAATGGCGTGATGAATGTGATCGGGATGTCGATGACTTGGAAATCCGTTGGGACCATTTGTTTTCCAAACCACGGAGTTCGGAGGCTATTCCCAAGGCTGGGCGGGATGTTGAGTCGTATGCCTTGATTGCACTGAGTCGAGGACTTTAGATCGGTTGCTTTGATCCCTAGCAAATCCATCATTTTGGTGGAAGGACGTTCATGGATGATCCCCATCTACCAACACCGTGGGGAGAGCGACGCTCGTCAGTTGAGCGATATGTAGAGAGGCTCGTTATGGTCGGCCCCAAATTTTGGAAGGTCGAGCTACGTGAAGGTGATGATATTGTTGTAATTGATGTTGCCAATCATCTGAGCTGCTTCATCGGGTGTCAGCTGTGATGGGAACCATAGTGCAGGCCGAGCTTTCTTCCAACTTGAGCTTGTGCGGGTAAGATGAAGTGAGTAAGGACCGGAGCGAGATGTTAGCTTTGAGTGCGCTTGGCGTGTCAAGGCAGGATCTTCGGCCTTTGGGTCGAGGTTTCGGCTTCTTTGGCGTAGGGTCCCTTTTCGGTTCGTGGCTCGGTGTGGGTGGCCTTTTTGTGCATCCGTGGAGGATTCTTGGGATTTGACCGGAACGTGTCGAGAACATTCACCTCTGGACTTATGGTTTTCTTGTCTCTCCTATTTACGCTAGTGGGAGGAGCACTGATTGGCGTAAGGCGGGCTTGCGCATTTCAATTCGTTCCTTGTCATGGCTTTTGCGAAGCGTCAATAGTGGCTTTGAGATCTTCCCAAGACGGGGGTTGGATTATACGGACCCTCGGGCCTTCGGTGGCGGTGCGGCTCGTCCCAGTGATCATGAAGCGACGTTGCCATGGCCTTGTGCGAAGCTAGACTTCTTTGGAGTAGATGACATAGTAGTCAAACTTTCTGAGGGTTCTCCAAGGGTTCCATTTGTGGGATCACCGGATTCGTACCTCTTTTCGTTTTTGTTGAGAAGATAGCTTCTTCTTTCGTCGAGGAGCGGCCCTCGTTCATTGCATCCTGGAATTCCATTTCCGGACAAAGCCTTCTGTCCGCGGAGCGTCCCACCGAGATGTTTTCGTTGTTCGGCGGTAGTGCAAGGACCTCAAGAGGCTGAATGGGCGAGGCTTTCCCCGGAGGGATCTTGTAGCCTTACGTCATAGCGCATGGCTCGTATGAGGGTAACAGGTTGACTTTTGGGAAACAATGAGAGATGTTAGAGTTTGTAGGAAGCGGTCATGACTTGGGAAGCCCCGGGTAGTTGGGTGGCTAATGTTAGAAGTGGTGCATGGCACCTTCGATCGAGCTTGTTGCTCACCTTGACGTTTCTCAATAGCCATGAGGACTGCCAAACTTCTTCCAATGTTGGGAAATTTCTTGGGGGTAAGGTCCGTTCTCGTCGTTGTTATCCTTGATTTGGCCATGGGGAGTTGACGGTGTCACAGTGGCGAGTTTGGGAAGGAGGTAGGACCTTCTTTGTTTGTGGACAGCTGGGAGACGGGTTCCGGGTACTCCTCGACCACTCTCTGTTAGGCTGGAGGGGGTGACGGGCAAGGTTTAGACACAGGAATGTCCTAACGGGATAAAAGGGGGAAAGCTCACGTGGCATGCGGTTTCCGTTTCTTTCATGATTTCTTTTTTTTTTTGTTGTTTTAATTGACTTATAACATGTTTTCTCAGAATCCTAGGTAGGTTGGAAAAGATTGCTCTTCTTTTTCGCAACTATGCTAGATCTGGGTCGTGGAGACCATACGTGCGGCTATAAGCCCCTCGTTTTGCACACTGTATTTCGACATCCCGGGTGGGCAGCCCCGGGCGAGGTCCTATAGTGCAAGCGGTTTCCACCGGCCTAAAAGAAAAATCGAACCTAAGGACCGAGCACTGTCATGTTCGTTTTGATGCGTTAGCCACGTGAATAGTGAACCGAGCCGGCCACTGAGTCAAGATCGGAGTCCAAGAGTTCGGCATGA
The DNA here is from genome assembly GCA_022495995.1 of Adenophora triphylla var. japonica. NCBI lineage: Eukaryota > Viridiplantae > Streptophyta > Magnoliopsida > Asterales > Campanulaceae > Adenophora > Adenophora triphylla. The sequence continues at coordinate 318,472 of JAFEMH010002690.1, forward strand.
CCTCTCTTTACCTTGCTTGCGCAAGGGATCTGTGACGTTAGGCGTTGGCTGGTCATATTGTCATGGGCGACGTATCAAGGCGTGATGACATGGTGTCATGCGAGCATGGATGTATATCCGGGACGGAACATCGTGCAGGTGTAGCTTCGGAAATCAAGATCGAGGTCAAGATTTTAGCATGACCTTTCATCGCTTTGCTTGCGCAAGGGATCTTGAGTTCCGAGCCTTGACTTCGAAAAATGGCCGGCATGGTATATGTATCGAGGCTGTATGACACGGACTGGAGTAAAAACCAGCCGAATGCAGGCAGAGTGTGACTCAAGACTCAAACGTCCAAGGTTGACGCTTGGCTAGGCTGGGATGTTTGGAATGATCCCGTGCGCGTCCAAGAGGCCTAGGAAGACCTAACGGGCCTGCCCGAGACCACTCCGGGTTGAGGGTTGTAGTGTCTCGATGTATCAGGCGAAAGTGCGCGTAGCGTGCGGTGCAACTGGCGACGGTGTGCGTAGTGTGCGGTGTAACCGAAGGCAGCATGAGTGCGCGTAGTGTCACGGTCTCTAAAATTCTTTTAAGAGTAAAACGAAGTTTTTGAAGAATTTTAAATGTATGCACGAGATGTATATTGATGCATTTTTTTTGTATTTTATTTTTTTTTTTGTAAAATAAAAAAAAAAAGCACGTGCACACACACATAACTTGATTAAAGGAAGGGGTAAAATGAAAGTTTGACCCTCATCATCGTTTAAAAATCTTTTGTTTTGTTTAAAAAGATTTTAAAACAAAAAGCGTCCCAGTCGCCATCCGAAATAGCCCGGATCAGAGGCTCGCGCCCCGAGCATGCGGCATCTTTCGCGTTGGAGCCGGTGTCTCGCCCAGTTTGTTTTCGCATTTTGTAAGAAAGTCGCCACGCCGTTTTTATTAAGCCCAAAACATTGAAAAAGGGCATAAGTTTAAAGATAATTTTAAAAAGCTTGTTTTTTGTGTGATGATTAATTTTGAGGATTCGGAGATCGAGAGATGACTCCTCGGGAAGAGAATATTAGAATATTAGAGCTCACCCAGAGTAGCCTCGTAAAAACAGTCTTTCGGATACCCTAATATCCTTTAAATGTTGTGTGTGTGTGTGTGTGCTTTTAAAAATGCATGTTGTATCGGATGTCTACACATTTGTATGCGTAACTGTATGGAAATGTATTGAAATAGTAATGGAAGGAAGCCTTACCAATGTTGGGTTTCGTGTCTGTCT